>JAUIMM010000874.1:3715000-4090000 GCA_031769625.1 Taudactylus pleione
GTCTATCGTTCAGATATGTCAGATTTTCCTTCAGATATGAACGATTGAATGATTTTTTAAAATCATTATCGTTCAGATCTGAAGAAAAATCTGACCGTGTGTATGCACCATAGTCTCTGAGGCTCGGGGGCAGAACCTACGGGGATGAGCGCTTCCGAAATACAGGGTTCACTGACCATGGGAACCATGGGAGGTCCAATAGATGGGATGTAGGGGGTGAATGTCTAAAGTACTTTTTCACTGCTTTCCATTTAATATATCTAAATACCAAATAACTCAGCAGTAGATCTTTAAAAGTTTCCAAAAATGATCAGAACTGATGATGTCTAATATATGTAACTATGGGAAGCCTCACTACCTACGTTATACTACATGTATGCGAATGACTTACAGGACAAACACGTGGAAAATGTGCATTTCTCATTGGATGGTGTTTGTTTAATGGCCCTTTATCACTTTGATGGCAATAATTAATCTGTTCATGTATCGAAATAATTGTTATAAACTGATCGCATTTGGATACACTGACATGAGAAAAGATAGGAGAAGGGTTGGGTCCATCTGTACGTTTGTTTCCATGTTTAATTTAGCTGCAGAAATGTCCTCGCTCATTGCACATTATGGTTTATTATCATGGACGCAGGAGACGGCCAAGTCCGGTCTCTCTTATACGTCACCTAAAAGCTCTCATTCCACCTCTGTTTAAGCATCAAGGCCACATCGCAAGGGGGGGTTTGCACCAAAATATCATTCATTCGATGCAATTGGCCATGTGACGGAAGCGCTCGCTGCAAAATTGTCATGAATGCTCAGTATGGAGACGGGTGACGACTCGTTCAGTTTCCCCGTAACGTATTCTGCACATAACTGATGAGAAAACGGCTCTCTGCGCTCCAGTCATGCAGATGAGTGATCAGGTCGTCTCCATGGATGACACCGATCGTACCAGCTCCTGCATTTCTGTCTTTATTAAACATGTTATCAGCCCTCTCATCGACCCCTGTATCCGCCCGCCATGTCTGCTAAAGCGGATGACTTATCGGGACAAAGCAAAACTGATGACACATTTTATAGACCACATCTGTGATTGTTTTACCGCCTGTGCTTCTGTCATTTACAGATGGTGAACATATGTCAGTCGTCACAAAGTATCGCGCACATAACCCTCCTTCCCATACTTGTATTTGTATTTTATTCCTCCTGCAGTTCGCTCTGCTTTACCGAATGCTGGAAAATTAATATATTGACTCATTAGCTATTTGGGAGCAGCTGGATTCTCACTAATCCTCTAGTTACATAGAAAAAAACTGGAATTCAATGGCAAAAAAATAGAATTTGATGGCAAAAACATAACGTGGAGGCCCATCTGGTCGGCCCATTGTAAACGCCTATTTCACTTGTTTTTTATGTGTATTCTTAAGACGTAAATAAAATATCACAGAAGTCTACATCTGCCATATACGTGTCCCACGCATTGTGAATAGGCACTGAGCAGGTCTTGTCTCCAGCTGGGCACTCGGTGTATCCCCAAATGTGTAGTGGGTGGGACGGGGCACCCCAGGGGTTATGTAATAAATTTAGAGTTTTCAGAACCAGCGTGATTTCGTCGAGTTCCCTGCTGATTTTAAAACGGCAATCGGTTATTAGGCAAAACCAGCCTTTTAACTGATTGGCACTTTAAATTTAGTGGCATATTAGCAGAAATCACTATGGTTCCATGATCTCAAAACCTATTGCAATGCCCCCCCCCCCCCCACCTTCATATCCGAGCAGGGAATTGTAGTGCTTATGACAATTACAGCTCAGAGTATTGGGCCTGTAACACCCATTTTTTGGGGGGCTATCCACAAATAGTAAGTATCCCCCAAATGTACCATGGATGGTCTGCAGCAGATATCTCCGATTTCCGACAGTAGCTACATACCCCATAGGTTTCTATAAAGGCTGCAAAGCTGTTAGATTTACCAAGCGCACTCCAGCGTTTGACTCCTATCGCAGCGTATGGGCTACTACTGTGCAAACATTACCGGGAGAGGATTACCCCCGACCTGTCCCCAGCAATGGGTGATGCACGTGTTCAGCAGACTGAGTGTGATCATTTCACTTGTTTTACACATATGTGGTCGGAGCCCCTCTCCCTGCATGTGATTATTAGAACTTCAGGCGAATATAAATTTCTTATTGATGCGAATAAATATAACCCGATAATTAGTAAATATGCCCCTTAATAAGGACAGGGCGGCATGGGGTGGTGACATGATGTGAGGAGGGGAATGGAGGCAGCAGGAAGCCACAGACAGAGTTATATAGTGGGAGGAGCAGGGTCCCCAGCAGCACAGAGTATATCAGGAGATGAGTGATGTGTTAGTGAGGACAGAGCTTCATGTGACAGGGGCAGTGACAGGATGTGAGGAGGGGAATAGAGGCAGCAGGAAGTCACAGGCTGAGAGTTATATAGTGGGAGGAGCAGGGTCCCCAGCAGCACAGAGTATATCAGGAGATGAGTGATGTGTTAGTGAGGACAGGGCTGCATATGACAGGGGCAGTGACAGGATGTGAGGAGGGGAATGGGGGCAGCAGGAAGCCACAGACTGAGAGTTATATAGTGGGAGGAGCAGGGTCCCCAGCAGCACAGAGTATATCAGGAGATGAGTGATGTGTTAGTGAGGACAGGGCTGCATGTGACAGGGGCAGTGACAGGATGTGAGGAGGGGAATAGAGGCAGCAGGAAGTCACAGGCTGAGAGTTATATAGTGGGAGGAGCAGGGTCCCCAGCAGCACAGAGTATATCAGGAGATGAGTGATGTGTTAGTGAGGACAGGGCTGCATGTGACAGGGGCAGTGACATGATGTGAGGAGGGGAATGGAGGCAGCAGGAAGCCACAGACTGAGAGTTATATAGTGGGAGGAGCAGGGTCCCCAGCAGCACAGATTAGTGATATAGATGCTGGAAACTTGTGCTGTTGAACATATCTAGATGAAACAAATATTGGGCCTGATTCAGACCCACTCGCGAGCGGCTGTCCGCTCGCAAGTGGGTCGATGGTGTGCACTGCGCATACGCATGACGGAGGGAGCTCCGTCGTGCGCATGCGCGAGACGCGACGAGCGAAGGACTTTCCTTCGCTCGTTGTCTGATCAAAGGGGGCGTGCTGTCGATGTTGATTGACAGCACGCCTCCTTTGGTGGGCGTGCCGGGGGCGTGCCTGCCAGACGGAGGCGTTCCCAAGGGAACGCCTACCGTCAGAAGCCGGCCCCACTGACATCACTAGTGATGTCAGTGGGAGTGATTTTGGCTCTGATAGAGCCAAAATCACTCCAGGCCTTGCGGTTGAGAAACTCAACCGCAGGCTTCGGCTCGCAGTGGCGATGGTCGCGATGGTCAAGACCATCGCGACCATCAACCTGCACGCTCGTATAGGCTGTGGGTGGTGACCCACAGCTATACGAGCGTCCTGGAGGATGCTCCATAATTATGGAGGTGGGCCCTGATTCAGAGCGAGCGCTCTGGTCAGAGCGTCTGGCTCTGAATCAGGGCCATTATACCTCCATCATGTTGGTAGATTAGTTCATCAGCTGGAGGTCCTTCTTATACTTGTTCTGCAATAATGTTTTATATATTTAGATTTTTGGATTATGAGTTATCCCATTCTTTTTGAAGAACAAAAAAAAAGTTTGAATGAAAAGAAATTAAATAGAATATAACCAATGTGATTGATGCCGGCCTAAGTAGACATGTTCCTTCCTGTATGATATCTGGGAGCAAAAAGTTATAGAACAAAAACCGTCTCATTTATCCATGTTTGCAGCTGTGCCAAGTCCATGAACGTTCTTCCTCCGCAGCGAGGTACTTGCACCCACAGTGGGACCTCCCCGTGCGTTCTGAGACATTCCTTTAGTGCTTTAGCAGGGAGCAGACTGTTCTTGTTTCCGTAGTGTAATCAGGACTCAGCCAGAACGCTGGAGCAGTTAGAGGAACAGAAGAAATCTCTTTGTTTTTCAGACATAAATTTCTTATCGCCTAAAAGACTGGGCAATTTATCGCGTCCCCGACGCTTGTTGTTTTCTCCACATAACCGTATTAAGATCCCGTTTTGTTTTCTGCTTATTTTCAATCTATTTTATCTTGCTATCATAAAAGGAGGCGGAATCTGTTAACAAAAGTGTCGACGCTTCAGTCGGAGATGAAATATCTTCTCTGCCTTTGTTCTGAGGCCGCGTTTGCCAAACAGCAGAACGACCCCCACAAGAAAACATTTTCGGAGGAGAGAATCAAACAAGCATTAAAATAGGCAGCAATTTCCAGCCACTCACATTAAAAACAGGCTTAAAAAACAGGTTCTAAGAATCTGGTTTATTTATGTCCATATATTTAATTAGAGAGTCTGCCTCTTTGATGATCCATTCCCTTCCTAGATGTTTGAGAACTTGTTACATTAAAGAAGACGTATGGTTGTTATTTTCTTATACATTACTTTCCCCATCCCTGGATAGTGGACCAGAGCCCCCCCCCTCCCCATCCCCCTTTATCACAGCATAGTGGACGGCAGGTATACCCAGAGTCCTACTTGTATAAATGGACAGGCAGAATATCTCCTATTTCAATACTGTGTCAGGATTAGTCAATAGGTGATCAGGAAAGCAATTGCCAATGAATAAGACATAATGCTACTTCTATACCATACTAGCACTCTGCGGGTAAGTATTAGGTAGCAGGGGAAGTACTGGTGGGCGCCAAGACTTTAGTAGACATAACAATTGTGGGTGATTTTGTTAATTTTGTTGTCTTAAACCTGATAACTAGATCAGGGCTTCATTTAGAGCAGGGATGGGGAACCTCAGGCACGGGGGCGTATAAGGCCCCCGGAATCGTTTGGTCTGGCCCTCTGAGTTTTTTCCTGCTAGCCTCATCTGGCCTAGAATGGCCCCTGCAGCCAGAATCTATGCAGCAGTGCCGCCTGGGGCGTCCTTAGGATGTATCAGACGGTCACACCGCTGCCCTTACAGCTCCCCGCAGCATCCTCAGGGTGCTTTGGGCATTGCTGTAATCACCGGCGATTGTGGTCCCACCCCCGTATGACATCACATGGAGGAGGCGTGGCCTGCACTGGGCCCACAGAAAATGTTATATATATCAAAATGGCCCTCGGCAGAAACAAAGTTCCCCACTCCTAATTTAGAGGTACAGTAGTTGCAACATAAGTAATGGAATCGGTATGAAATACCGCTGACCGCATGGCCGGCGCTTCGATTCCCGGCAGCACCTGGCCGACATCAGCAGAGTTCCCGGCAGCTGAAGTCTGACAGCGCTGGAAATCCCGATCGTGGATAGGCAAGTACTAACTAACCTAACCTAACCCCCTAACCCTCCTTGGGAGTGCCTAACTCTAACCTCCCCCCCAAATGCCTAACCCTAATCCCTCCTCTAAGTGCCTAACCCTAAGTCCCCCCCGGGAGCCCTAAACCTTAACCCTTCCTGCGGCTGTCCGCTCGCGGCGCCCGGCATCCCTTCGATCGGGATGCCGGGGCGCCTGTCTCCCGGCATCGGGGAGATGACAGGCGTCTAGATATAGAAGCGCGGCATTTCACCCTCGCCGGGATATGACAATCGGGAAGCCGGCTGTCGGTATTAAGGCAGCCAGCTTCCCGATTGCATACCTAAGTAATAGCTTACTCTACATGCACAGCAAAAACGTTTATATATAAGTCACGGAACAGGGAGTGAGCACAGCAAGGGCGTGTTCATGTATTAGCGACACAATCAGATGTGGACACATCCAGCCCTACACTTTATATAGAGAAATAATATGGGTGTAACAAGTCTCAAAGCTGAAGGAAATAATTGATTTGGGTAGAGCTATAACTCTGTGGAGTGGGGGATTGGATATAGACCTTCTAGTGTTTCAGGGTTTTTGTGGTTGATCAATATTCCATCTTTGTAAATAGTCTGTAGATGAGCCTTAAACTGGTAAGCTTGCACCTTTCATGGCGATATCTTAGGAACGCCATTGTTAGGGCCGTCAGTAGGCGTCAAGAAGGATGACCTCAGTAATAGCTTTTCTCTGCTCACTCCTTTGTGTAGGGCTGTCTGTGAATACATTTATATGGTACATAGTACGTCTACCTATGGAGACCAATATTGCACTCTTTTGGGGTCATTATTTACAGATTGCACAGTTTCTACAAGCAGCACAGTTCTTTTCTGCAGAGAAAGTGCTTCTAATTATTCTCAATGCGTTTTGCATTCCCTATGTGCAATTTAGCATTATAACCATTATCCCAAGCACTTAGAATAATAGGTATATATTAGCATTACATTTAATAATTTTACTGTTACATATGATCATGGCTTAAACTATATTAATTACAGGAACTCCACTTAACCAGCATCTGATTGAGCACTAGAGTTAAATGCAGGTTTTGTTCCATTTGCTAGTATAAAACAATTCCTCAAGGACCCACTCGATTAAGGTTCTCCGCGATATTGTTGTTGTAAAGCGGTTCACTTACACTGCCCGTCACCGACTGCGCCATTAAGCATTTCCACCAGCGCTAATGTTCCCCGATAGCTCACATAGTGCCAGCAATCCCTGCATAGAAATGGTTTCCTATGAAGAGCATTTTATCCAGCTGATAATGAGAGGACGATGCCCCCGAAGAGGAACATTTTGGGATTTAATTGTATGAACAGAACGGGAACACAGGGCCTGATTCAGAGCCGGACGCTATTTGTGGACGGTCGTTCTAAAAAAGGGGCCGGATATTTAAATTGAGCGCTCGCTCTTTGCGGTGTGTTGACGCCTCTATGTCTGAGCGAGCGTTCAAAAAATGTGCTCGCTATTTTGAAAAGACGCCCCCTGGCCGTTCGCATCACACGTCATCTCCGGTATTTATTAGATTAATCGGGAACATCGAAAGGCATCTGAACTGCTCGCAGTGGTTGTGGTAGGTTTTTCCTACCGCTATCACTGCGAGCAGTTCAGGCTAAGAGACAACCAAGTGACGTGGTCGATGACGCTGCTTTGTTAATTATGCACTCCCATTAAACGCCCTTTTGACCGTTTACCATGCAGCGACAGGACGCCAGCAGCGATAACGCGCGGATCACCTCCTCATTGCGTGTCCGTGTGGTCTCCTGGGTTATTCTGTCTGTGGAGATTACATGTCCGCAGGTCTGCGGCTCTCACCTGTTTGTTAGCATTGATGTTTCTGTAAACTGAAGAATGTCGCAAAATAATAATGACGTCAGAGGTTATTCTGTAACAGTGGAGGGGACGGGAAACGCACTTGGAAATGTCTTTGAAGCAGCTATTTCATTTTACACTATCGTCTTTTAAAATGTGTTTAGTATAAATATAAAGTCATTTTTAGCCCTTCAGTATTCACTATCTATACTTTTCTGCTGGGGCCAAACGTTGCTTTTTCCTCTATCCTACTGGGTCTGTATGACCTTCCCCAGCCGAAAACAGCTGTATAATGGCTCCTGCCCTGAGAGGCAATTTTCTCGCTAATATAACATTTATTTTTCACACACATGTAGTATTACGTCTGCTCATACATAGGAGGGGGGTCCCATCGTGCGCCTCAATAAGGGTTGTGACCTCACGGTAAGGGGTCATGCACCCCCCCACCATTTCTGTCACTCCTTAGGCATGCCCATCTCTCCCCGAGCTGCTAGGCTGTCCCCAGGCTCTCCTCCACCCTGCTTAGATGCCATGCAGAGCGACGGTACTAACCTAACCTCTCCCCCACCCAGCTTAGATGCCATGCAGAGCGATGGTACTAACCTAACCTCTCCCCCACCCTGCTTAGATGCCATGCAGAGTGACGGTACTAACCTAACCTCTCCCCCACCCAGCTTAGATGCCATGCAGAGCGATGGTACTAACCTAACCTCTCCCCACCCTGCTTAGATGCCATGCAGAGCAACGGTACTAACCTAACCTCTCCCCACCCTGCTTAGATGCCATGCAGAGCGACGGTACTAACCTAACCTCTCCCCACCCTGCTTAGATGCCATGCAAAGCGACGGTACTAACCTAACCTCTCCCCACCCTGCTTAGATGCCATGCAGAGCGACGGTACTAACCTAACCTCTCCCCCAGCCTGCTTAGATGCCATGCAGAGCGACGGTACTAACCTAACCTCTCCCCCACCCAGCTTAGATGCCATGCAGAGCGATGGTACTAACCTAACCTCTCCCCCAGCCTGCTTAGATGCCATGCAGAGCGACGGTACTAACCTAACCTCTCCCCCACCCAGCTTAGATGCCATGCAGAGCAACGGTACTAACCTAACCTCTCCCCACCCTGCTTAGATGCCATGCAGAGCAACGGTACTAACCTAACCTCTCCCCACCCTGCTTAGATGCCATGCAGAGCGACGGTACTAACCTAACCTCTCCCCACCCTGCTTAGATGCCATGCAAAGCGACGGTACTAACCTAACCTCTCCCCACCCTGCTTAGATGCCATGCAAAGCGACGGTACTAACCTAACCTCTCCCCACCCTGCTTAGATGCCATGCAGAGCGACGGTACTAACCTAACCTCTCCCCACCCTGCTTAGATGCCATGCAAAGCGACGGTACTAACCTAACCTCTCCCCCACCCTGCTTAGATGCGATGGAAAGCGACGGTACTAACCTAACCTCTCCCCCACCCTGCTTAGATGCCATGCAAAGCGACGGTACTAACCTAACCTCTCCCCACCCTGCTTAGATGCCATGCAAAGCGACGGTACTAACCTAACCTCTCCCCACCCTGCTTAGATGCCATGCAGAGCGACGGTACTAACCTAACCTCTCCCCACCCTGCTTAGATGCCATGCAAAGCGACGGTACTAACCTAACCTCTCCCCACCCTGCTTAGATGCCATGCAAAGCGACGGTACTAACCTAACCTCTCCCCACCCTGCTTAGATGCCATGCAGAGCGACGGTACTAACCTAACCTCTCCCCACCCTGCTTAGATGCCATGCAAAGCGACGGTACTAACCTAACCTCTCCCCCACCCTGCTTAGATGCGATGGAAAGCGACGGTACTAACCTAACCTCTCCCCCACCCTGCTTAGATGCCATGCAAAGCGACGGTACTAACCTAACCTCTCCCCACCCTGCTTAGATGCCATGCAAAGCGACGGTACTAACCTAACCTCTCCCCACCCTGCTTAGATGCCATGCAGAGCGACGGTACTAACCTAACCTCTCCCCACCCTGCTTAGATGCCATGCAGAGCGACGGTACTAACCTAACCTCTCACCACCCTGCTTAGATGCCATGCAGAGCGACGGTACTAACCTAACCTCTCCCCACCCTGCTTAGATGCCATGCAGAGCGACGGTACTTACCTAACCTCTCCCCACCCTGCTTAGATGCCATGCAAAGCGACAGTACTAACCTAACCTCTCCCCACCCTGCTTAGATGCGATGGAAAGCGACGGTACTAACCTAACCTCTCCCCCACCCTGCTTAGATGCCATGCAAAGCGACGGTACTAACCTAACCTCTCCCCACCCTGCTTAGATGCCATGCAGAGCGACGGTACTAACCTAACCTCTCCCCCACCCAGCTTAGATGCCATGCAGAGCGATGGTACTAACCTAACCTCTCCCCCACCCTGCTTAGATGCCATGCAGAGCGACGGTACTAACCTAACCTCTCCCCCACCCAGCTTAGATGCCATGCAGAGCGATGGTACTAACCTAACCTCTCCCCCACCCTGCTTAGATGCCATGCAGAGCGACGGTACTAACCTAACCTCTCACCCACCCAGCTTAGATGCCATGCAGAGCGACTGTACTAACCTAACCTCTCCCCACCCTGCTTAGATGCCATGCAGAGTGACGGTACTAACCTAACCTCTCCCCCACCCTGCTTAGATGCCATGCAGAGCGACGGTACTAACCTAACCTCTCCCCACCCTGCTTAGATGCCATGCAGAGCGACGGTACTAACCTAACCTCTCCCCACCCTGCTTAGATGCCATGCAGAGCGACGGTACTAACCTAACCTCTCCCCACCCTGCTTAGATGCCATGCAGAGCGACGGTACTAACCTAACCTCTCCCCACCCTGCTTAGATGCCATGCAGAGCGACGGTACTAACCTAACCTCTCCCCACCCTGCTTAGATGCCATGCAAAGCGACGGTACTAACCTAACCTCTCCCCCACCCTGCTTAGATGCGATGGAAAGCGACGGTACTAACCTAACCTCTCCCCCACCCTGCTTAGATGCCATGCAAAGCGACAGTACTAACCTAACCTCTCCCCACCCTGCTTAGATGCCATGCAGAGCGACGGTACTAACCTAACCTCTCCCCACCCTGCTTAGATGCCATGCAGAGCGACGGTACTAACCCAACCTCTCCCCAGCAATTTGGTTATTGGGAGTGTTTTGCAAATTAGTGAATCTTAATCCAGATAAATTCAGAACTGTTGTTTACCTGTGTTTAATTTACAAATGAAAGTCTTTCGTTGACCATCACTGCCCATGATCCCTCATCAACCATCAATGTCTCCGATTCGATAGAAATACTTTTTCCATTGAATTGTGGGTATTCGATGGTTACCAATGCTCATCTGATGGCTGGCCATGATTTGGTGGGCGTATTGTTAAATGTAACTACAAATTTTAAGGTAACACGTTGCTCTGCTTTTGAACTAAACATTTTTATGACGCACAGAAAAAACGCAACTTCTTCAAACGCTGTGTGACCGCAAACTATCTGTGCAAGAGGGGTAACACTTGCAAAACCGTTTTGGGATAGTCCAAGGTCGGATTCGGTATGATACACCGCCGGCCGCAAATCCCGGCAGCGCCAGCCCGACATGGAAGGAAATCCCGATAGTCTAGAAGGTAAGTACTTACCAACCTAACTCTACCCCCTAACCCTCCTGTAGGGTGCCTAACCCTAACCTACCCCCCCTGTGCCTAACCCTAACCCTCCTTTAGGGTGCCTAACCCTAACCCTCCCTCCCCATATCCTAAACCTAACCTCCCGGGGGGTGCCTGACCCTAAGTCCCCCCCGGGAACCCTAAACCTAACCCTCTCCCCCTCCGGCTGTCCGCACTCGGCGCCCGCATTCCTTCGATCGGGATGCCAGTCTCCCGGTGTAGGTTAGTTAACCCTCGCCGGGATTCTGTAGTCCAGATGCCGGCGGTCGGCATTGTGGCCGCCGGCATCATAAACGTATACCCCAAGATCAATGTTCCCCCACTCCCTTTATAACTCGCGCAGTATGGTTTATTATTTACAAGTACAGTCTCGTTAATTTAATAAGCCACATCTCATACATATATATTAAATAATTGCGTGAGAGAAAATGGACTGGCGGATGATATACATGCCTCCATTTATAAAGCTTTCCGTCATGTTGCCTGTACATATTTTACTTACAGATTTGTTTACCTCCAATTGTGGAACGAGTTTCTCGGCCTCATTATATGCTGGCGGGGTGCGCAAAGGCCTGCAAGCTAGAGTGACTCTGCTCGCTCAGTGTGACCGCATTACACGCTGAGTGTTAGAGGACATCAGAGACTGGGAACCCGACCCCTTTAGCTGCGCAATTCTTATTTGCTTATATGTTTTTCATAGGACTATATAAGAAAACAAAGGCAACCTATCCAGTATGTGAATGAGGGAACTAATATTAGAATAGTGGTAAATTGCTGAACGATGGAACAATGAAAACAATGTAGTAGTATGAATCTGTAATAATAACACTCAGCAAAATAGAAAATAAGGATGAAAGTGGAGAAAGAATGAATGAACCAGTAACGGATGGATTGAAGAGTGTGGTGCAGCCGGGGGTCCTATAACACTGGCGCCAATAGCCGCCGATTTCCCACAGGGCAGAATCTGTTTTACAACAAAAGTGTTATCGCCATAGCTACAGAGTTTTGAAAAAGGAATAAATACCTGGAAATACAAAATATCCCCCTCCCCCCTAAAATAAGTAACCAGCACCAGTGTTACCAGCTGGACAGGTTACCACTGAAGCATGGTTACAATGAGCATCAGATCCCCCCAGCATAGCCTGGCACGGACGTTTCATCGGACCATGGCGGATGGCGGGCATATGCCACACTTACATGTGCACACTCCTGAGACCTGTACCCAATCTGCTTCTCCAGCCATAGGAGGGGCACATGTGAGGGCAATGCTGATCTATATATGCTGCACGCTCCAGGATCACAGCACTTTCATGATGGCCGATGTGGGACTTGTCCGAGTCTTAATCAGGCCCCTCTGCCAGAATAAATCTGATCAAATATCTACAGTTATCTACAGCTCAATAACCGAGTAATCCAGCCCCATTGTACTGCAGGTACCCGCATGGTCCATTCATCCCTATTGCAGATGCACTCACTACAGCACTTTGCGTCCGGACTGTGATCGCGCAGATCCCCAAGTCCTGATGTAGTGAGGGCAGAGCCAAATATAATACAATCAATATTCTATCACGCTGCCTGCTATAGTGTATACCTTAACATAATTGTACAGGCTCGGAGACACAGACTTCCCCGCAGTTAGTTGGTCTCCTCCTGCTTCTAGCGATCAATAACGGTTATAGTATATAGCGTACCTTAACATAATTGTACAGGCTCGGTGACACAGACTTCCCCGCAGTTAGTTGGTCTCCTCCTGCTTCTAGCGATCAATAACAGTTATAGGACCTCATTCAGAGCCACTCGCAAAATGCGAGCGCTCGCTCTGAATGAGGGTGGCCGCTTCAATTTTCTGAGCCGGCCTCCTGGCCGCTCGCTAGGCTGTGGGTTCCGACCCACAGCTTAAACGAGCGACCAGGATGATGGTCGCGATGGTCAAGACCATCGGGGCTTGCGACGAGACCCTTGAGGTAGGGTCTCATCTGCCGCAAGCCCCAGAGAGCTTTCGGCTCATATAGAGCTGGAAGCTCTCACACTGACATCACTGGTGATGTCAGTGGGGCCGCCCACAAAAGGCAAGCATTCGCTTGGGAACGCCTCAACATCGACAGCCGCCCCTTTTGTAGTGAGCCCCGGAGCGAGAGAATTCTCTCTCGCTCCGGGGTTTGCGCACGCGCAGTGTGGCCATTGCGCATGCGCACGGCCAAACATCGACCCGCTTGCGAGCGCTCAAGCACTTGCAAGCGGGTCTGAATGAGGACAGGTTACATCCTTAGTGTATACTGTACGTACGAGGACAGTATATCCTTAGTGTATACTATACGTTAACATAATTGTGCAGACTCGGTGACACAGACTTCCCCGCAGTTAGTTGGTCTCCTCCTGCTTCTAGTGATCAATAATAGTTATAGTATATACTGTACGTTAACATAATTGTGTAGGCTCGGTGACACAGACTACCCCGCAGTTAGTTGGTCTCCTCATGCTTCTAGCGATCAATTAATATACATAGCAGACCTTAGCAATCTAACAGTTTCCTCAAAGACTGGGTTCTGGAGGTAGCAAATAATAGTCTAATAAAGAACACTTTATGTACAATTGAAGTACAATGCTTAGTTACAGAAAAGACATACAGAAAAACAGTTCCTGATTACATAGACAAACATGTTGCAATTTCATATAAAAAGGAGGAAACTTACAGATTATAACACACAGCATATTCTGGGAAGGAGGGGGGGGGGGGGGCGGGTGAGAAACACAACAGGAAATCCAGGTACAGGCTTCAACTTAGAAATTGATGCACCAGTCTGACACTGAACATAGGACTTCCCATACCTGTGATCCTCTGTCTCCCCTGTCATGACCAAGGGCCTGTTTCTGATTTGGGAATAGAGTAAGATAGAGCAAGTGACTGTGAACCTGGACAAACCATGCTGCAAGGCAGGGGGCTGCAAACACATACATTTGTTTGTATGTGTGGTAAATACTGGCTGCTTCTGCATGTAGCCCACAATTGCTGGACAGCTTTATTGTTACACTGCAATTTAGATGTCAGTTTGGACACCTCCCTCCCACATCTAACTCTCTGCACATGTTACATCTGCCGCCCCCCCTGCAGTGCAACATGATGTTACCAAGATGTACAGTTACTTGCTACTCCATACTCTATTCCCAAATCTGACTCAGGCCCCAAGTCTCTGATGACTGGCTAGCTTGTACATTAACTCAGGGTTCAACCCAGAACTGCCCACGTAACTTTTAACTTAAGTACAAATAACTGCATATAATTTCCCTGGCATAATAACTCCAAGAAATATGGTATGATCATATTAATCTCTATGATTTAAGATATAATATGAGTGTAAATATGACATAGCTGGGATGTGTGATGTGTTGGGTACCTAATTTCTCAGAAACCTAGGGATCTCCGAATTGCACCTAAACTGCGTATAGATTTCTGATATTTTTCTATGTTTTTGGAAGTGCCTAGCTGTTATAGAAGTACTAGTTTTAGTCAAAAACAGATAACATACTGTTTTGTATTTGTTCTCTGTATGCAATCTGATTGCTCCTTTTGGTAGACTGTTATCTATTTATTCTTGCATACCCCTGCTGTATTCGGTGCCAACTTCTCGGATCGACATAATCATTATGTGACCATAGACAATTGGCCATGTTTACCAATGCCTGTCCAGTTAATTCGGTTTCATAGTCACAGGATAGCCTCAGATTTATACATTCTAATGAACTACACCAAACCTCTACTGACTGACATTAACAGCCTATTGATCTGTGTGGAGCAGACATTTAATTTCACATCAAAAGAAAAACATAACTTGCAATGTACGGTACCCTATGATCTATACGGATGCTTTCAGAACCTGTGTACAGGTGACCTGTTTTATCTCAATGATCGCTATGACAGGCTTATTGTGCTCAGTGGATGCAGGACCTGCTCATACAGGAATGGGTTAGACCCTGGAAACATTTTGAAAGTGTCCTCCCTCCCCCTCTTGAATCTCTGCCCATTGTACTGTATGATGCGTATATGTATATGCATGTGATACTTGTATTTGTGTTTGTGTATACATACTGTATGCTGGTTACCCTGTTGTTTTATAACTGTTACTGTGTCAGAGTATGTACTATTTGGAATCAAGCTGACTTTACTTCTAGCAGTTGTCTCTTGATCTTATTTTTATGTATAAGATAAATGAGGCCTCCAGCTATGGGCCCGCAGGCCGGATACAGGTCTGAGGCTCACATACCTGATCTCCGTCCACTGTATCTCTCTTTGAGGCTCAGGGCCTGATACAGAGCAGGACGCTCTGACCAGAGCGCTCGCTCTGAATCAGGGCCCTCCTACCTAAACATGGAGTGGCCTCCTGGTGACCACCCACAGCATATGCGAGCGGCCATCGGGCTTGCGCGACCATCGCGACCATCGGGCTTGCGACGAGACCCTGCGGTAGGGTCTCGGTGACCGCAAGCCCTGGAGTGATTTTGGCTCTATCACTAGTGATGTCAGTGGGGCCGGACCCAGACGGTAGGCGTTCCCATAGTAGTTATAGTGTATACTGGGCCTGATTCAGAACCGAACGCTCTGACCAGAGCGCTCGCTCTGAATCAGGGCCCTCCTCCATGAAAATGGAGCGTCGTCCTGGACGCTCGCATAGCTGTGGGTGACCACCCACAGCTTATTCGAGCGTCCATGATGATGGTCGCGATGATCAAGACCATCGCGATCATCGGGCTTGCGACGGAGACCCTGCGGTAGGGTTTCGCTGCCGCAAGCCCAGGAGTGATTTTGGCTCTATCAGAGCCAAAATCACTCCCACTGACATCACTAGTGATGTCAGTGGGGCCGGCTTCAGACGGTAGGCGTTCCCATGGGAACGCCCCCTTCAGGGAGGCACGCCCACCAAAGGGGGCGTGGTGTCAATCAACATCGCCAGCATGCCCCCTTTGGTGCGAGACCTGGAGCGACGCCTCCCCCATTGCTAGCCGGGTCTCGCACATGCGCACGACGGAGCAGCCTCCGTCATGCGCACTAGGGCACCATCGACCCGCTTGCGAGCGCTCAGCGCTCGCGAGCGGGTCTGAATCAGGCCCTCAGTACATAGACTCCTGAGTGTGCTCTGTGACTTCTGATACTAACCATGATGACTTTGTTTTTCTTTACCCCCAAGGGAGTGATTCAAGATGTGAAACTCATATTCATGCCGAATGGATACATAATGCAGTGTCCAAATCTGAATCGCAGTAAGTAAATGCTGTTATATTATAAAATAACCTACAGTGCTGTTACATTGTCTGGATTTGGGACATGAGGACAGTAACATATTTCTGTGTCTCTCACTCACTCCCCCCACCCTGTGTCTCTTACTCACTCCCCCCACCCTGTGTCTCTCACTCACTCCCCCCACCCTGTGTCTCTCACTCACTCCCCCCACCCTGTGTCTCTCACTCACTCCCCCCACCCTGTGTCTCTCACTCACTCCCCCCACCCTGTGTCTCTCACTCACTCCCCCCACCCTGTGTCTCTCACTCACTCAATCCCCCCACCATGTCTCTCTCACTCACCCCACCCTGTCACTCACTCACTCCCCCCACCCTGTGTCTCTTACTCACTCCCCCCACCCTGTGTCTCTCACTCACTCCCCCCACCCTGTGTCTCTCACTCACTCCCCCCACCCTGTGTCTCTCACTCACTCCCCCCACCCTGTGTCTCTCACTCACTCCCCCCACCCTGTGTCTCTCACTCACTCCCCCCACCCTGTGTCTCTCACTCACTCAATCCCCCCACCATGTCTCTCTCACTCACCCCACCCTGTCACTCACTCACTCCCCCCACCCTGTGTGTATCAGACTCACTCCCCCCAACCTGTGTGTCTCAGACTCACTCCCCCACCCTGTGTGTCTCAGACTCACTCCCCCCACCCTGTGTCTCTCACTGACTCACTCCCCCCACCCTGTGTCTCTCACTGACTCACTCCCCCCACCCTGTCTCTCTCACTGACTCACTCCCCCTACCCTGTCTCTCTCACTGACTCACTCCCCCCACCCTGTCTCTCTCACTGACTCACTCCCCCTACCCTGTCTCTCTCACTGACTCACTCCCCCCACCCTGTCTCTCTCACTGACTCACTCCCCCCACCCTGTCTCTCTCACTGACTCACTCCCCCCACCCTGTCTCTCTCACTGACTCACTCCCCCCACCCTGTGTCTCTCACTGACTCACTCCCCCCACCCTGTGTCTCTCACTGACTCACTCCCCCCACCCTGTGTCTCTCACTGACTCACTCCCCCCACCCTGTGTCTCTCACTGACTCACTCCCCCCACCCTGTGTCTCTCACTGACTCACTCCCCCCACCCTGTGTCTCTCACTGACTCACTCCCCCCACCCTGTGTCTCTCACTGACTCACTCCCCCCACCCTGTGTCTCTCACTGACTCACTCCCCCCACCCTGTGTCTCTCACTGACTCACTCCCCCCACCCTCTGTCTCTCACTGACTCACTCCCCCCACCCTCTGTCTCTCACTGACTCCCTCTGCCTTGTCTCTCAGACGCACTCCTCTCAACCTGTGTGTCAACCTTATCCCCCTGTCATCTCCCCCCCCCCCCATAACCCATTATCTTGTGTCGCTTCATCTCCAGCCCCTCTCCCAAACACACCCCCCCAACCTCTGCCCGACCTGTGTCTCTCCAGCCCTTCCTGCTGGTCTTCTTCGTGGGCGGCTTGGCTCCTCTCCAGTCTAGTGGCGCACTGCGCTGGAACATACACTTTATTGTGCCAGCCCCCCTCTTTCTTTCTGTGTGTGCCTTGATGAAAACAGCAGTGTCACAGGCAAAGGAGCCACATGAATTGGACTCCCAAGGTTCCTGACCATCCAGGGCCCATCGGAATCTCGGGGCCCAGTACAAGTGTCCCTCTTGTACCCCCTGACGCCCAGACCTGCCTAACAGCATTGCCTTAGTTTGAAAGGGAAGGGAACGGGTTGGAGCTTATCCTACGTCCTGTCCTGCTGGTGTCTTTCTGTTTGTCTGGATAGGAGAATATTGTGTGATAGAGGGATATAGGTACTATTCACCTCCCTGAAAGCCACACTATGGGGCCCATTTATCAATAATCACATACTCAATATACTCAATGTGATCTGGGTGTGATATTAGCGGCCGTGATTGCAGTGCACTATACGATCATATCGGCCAAATGTATTAAAGAGCATTTGCAGGGATAGGATCTCCGAAATGAGCCCTCCCTGCGATGTGTTTGGACTAGTGCATGCGCGTCCTACAGACCACTCATGCGCCATTGCCGGGGGGGGGGGTCGTCCTCTCACCAGCTAATTTTTGCGATGTGTAGCCCATAGACTACAGCAGCACGTCATCATCTTTAGCTTGGTAAATCCCACAGCGTCGCATCCCCCATAGAAACCTTTGGGGGTTGTGGCTGCCTTTGGGAAGGGAAGCACCGCTGCATACATTGGAGATATCTGCTGCGATCCCCCCATAATACATACAATAAGTTTAGGGGATACTAATTATTTGCGGTAATGCTCCCAAAACACCCGTTATGCTGATAAATGAGCCCCTATATGCCTCTTTCCCCCAGCATTAAAGCAATAGCATCCACGACTACTGGGTAATCCTCCTTCCCAGCTACCACACCCAACATTACATTTTACCATTTACACTTAATAAATACAGTACTGTAGGTCCCTTTAACCTCAACAAGACCCAACATTACATTAGACTGATCTCATGGAGAAAATTATTTATTATTTTATGTCCATTATATAGACCTAATATGTAAGCGATAGCTATGTATGGCTTAGATATGCCGTGACGAGTATACCGGTATAGATGTAATAGCTGGATAAGTCCATCAGTAGGAGATAGATGGTTACGTCATGTTTGCGGGCGATGTTAGAGGGTCAGGTCACCACCTTCTGGATACAGTTGTCTTTATAAACGATGTATCAAAGTCTGGTCCATATTCAGCTCTCTGTTATTTGCCGCCACGGGTCTATGCAAACAGCGCAGTTTTCCAGCAAATGGTTTTCATCGGGGCTGTCGCATCTATTCTACTATAGGGACAAGATGAATATCCGCCACCAACTCCACATCACATTGATAGCGCTTATATTTAACAAAAAGCCCCTACATAACCGTAGTACTCCGCTACGGCCCACGTAACATTAATATGATGATAGATACGGTCAGTACATAGTCTATTCAGCAATGATTTTTTTTTTTACATAAAAAATACGGAAACTATGATTTCAGTATTTGTTATGTAAATCCCCTATTCAGCAATGGGATAATGGACACAATAACACAATTCTCTTGTCCGTTTATTCCCTGCTCGCAGAGTACCGCACTATAGGGATCAGCCATTGATCTCTACAGCGCTTTAACGCTTTTTCCTGTTCACTCGAAAAATCAGTACTTTATATAACGCCATCTCAGAATAGCGTTATATGAAGAAAAGACTTAAATATCCCGAAAACTGCAGGGACAGAGGGAAATTTTCCCATAAGTCCCTGCAGCATCTCATAAGCCCACCCCAGGTAAGTCCACCTAGAGCCTGTTATACCTGCCTAAAGTGATTGACGTGTATACAGGCTTTATACTAGTCTGTGTACATTTATATGTATGTGCTATTATATTTTATATATAAATGTTAAATATACATGTATACAGGCTAGTATAAAGCCTGTATACACATGTCAATCAATTTGGACAGGCTAGAGCTGTATTTACCTTGTCGACGATCACCACAAGCAGGGACAGAGACTGTTCCCGAATGCATGACTGAGCATGTGCGGAGGAGCAAACAGAAGGGATTGTTTTCGGATAACAGAGCCTTCTGTGACATCGCAGGGACAGCGTATTACCGCAACCGATAACTATGCCTTCTGTAACATTGCAGGGACAGCGTATTACCGCAACCGCTGTCCCTGCACAAAATAGTGCTGAATAGCAGCCATAAATTATCATAATCGATAAAAACTTGAGACGATGTTGCCCGATAATATTGTGCCAAACATCGTCACTCTTGCTGAATAGACCAAGGGGTCTGCAGTGCTCAGAAATCTCACATTACGCATAGCACTAGAAGATGTCGCTCTCTGTCCCTGTGATCAAGGTCCATTTTACATATTACATTGTGAGGCACTACAACTCCCAGCATTAAACCAAAACGCACAAAGATTGGATATAATCTAATTTATTAAAGCGTGATTAACTGCAGCTCTTAAAGCGGAGTACTGAGCAATAAACAGACGTTATCATGCGTTGTTACCCTATAAACGTTTCCCCTCAGCTTAGGCCAATTTCCTCTTTTGTAAAGGGGACGTTTATAATCACTAGTACGACGGAAAATATGTTCTTACTTGTAGTATCCACTTAAATGTTTGATTTCATTTTATAAACTGCACAAGGCCAGTCCCTGCCAACGTGGTTACTACTTAGTGCTGCCTATTCAGTTATATTTATCTCCCTCCCTAGCTTCCTGCGTGGTTACTAGTCAGTGCTGCCTATTCACTTATATTCATCTCCCTAGCTTCCAGCGTGGTTACTAGTCAGTGCTGCCTATTCAGTTATATTTATCTCCCTAGCTTCCTGCTTGGTCACTAGTCAGTGCTGCTTATTCAGTTATATTCATCTCCCTAGCTTCCAGCGTGGTTACTAGTCAGTGCTGCCTATTCAGTTATATTTATATCCCTAGCTTCCAGCGTGGTCACTAGTCAGTGCTGCCTATTCAGTTATATTTATCTCCCTAACTTCCAGCGTGGTTACTAGTCAGTGCTGCCTATTCAGTTATATTTATCTCCCTAGCTACCAGCATGGTTACTAGTCAGTGCTGCCTATTCAGTTATATTTATCTCCCTAGCTTCCAGCGTGGTCACTAGTCAGTGCTGCCTATTCAGTTATATTTATCTCCCTAGCTTCCAGCGTGGTCACTAGTCAGTGCTGCCTATTCAGTTATATTTATCTCCCTAGCTTCCAGCGTGGTCACTAGTCAGTGCTGCCTATTCAGTTATATTTATCTCCCTAACTTCCAGCGTGGTTACTAGTCAGTGCTGCCTATTCAGTTATATTTATCTCCCTCCCTAGCTTCCAGCGTGGTTACTAGTCAGTGCCCTATTCAGTTATATTTATCTCCCTAGCTTCCAGCGTGGTTACTAGTCAGTGCTGCCTATTCACTTATATTTATCTCTCTAGCTTCCAGCGTGGTCACTAGTCAGTGCTGCCTATTCACTTATATTTATCTCCCTAGCTTCCAGCGTGGTCACTAGTCAGTGCTGCCTATTCAGTTATATTTATCTCCCTAGCTTCCAGTGTGGTCACTAGTCAGTGCTGCCTATTCACTTATATTTATCTCCCTAGCTTCCAGCGTGGTTACTAGTCAGTGCTGCCTATTCACTTATATTTATCTCCCTAGCTTCCAGCATGGTTACTAGTCAGTGCTGCCTATTCACTTATATTTATCTCCCTAGCTTCCAGCGTGGTTACTAGTCAGTGCTGCCTATTCAGTTATATTTATCTCCCTAGCTTCCAGCGTGGTCACTAGTCACTGCTGCCTATTCACTTATATTTATCTCCCTAGCTTCCAGCATGGTTACTAGTCAGTGCTGCCTATTCACTTATATTTATCTCCCTAGCTTCCAGCGTGGTTACTAGTCAGTGCTGCCTATTCAGTTATATTTATCTCTGTAGCTTCCAGCGTGGTCACTAGTCAGTGCTGCCTATTCAGTTATATTTATCTCCCTAGCTTTCAGCGTAAAAACTTGATACCACATGGATAGTTCTATTGCATATGTAAATAGACGGGATGGGCACTAGGACTATGTCAGACAACCCCAGAATACATGATGAAATGGATTGATTCCAGTGTTACAATAATTAGTGTATGCCTTTACAGTCATACATATTACCTTGGCTTTAGGCACTTATTCAGTCCCCTCTTCTTATGGATGTCTTGATGCCCTACCCTGAATGTTATTAGGTGGAATAAGCACAGGGCCAGCCATAGATCTAAATGATACGTTTGGCTGAGGAAGTTCTCTGCAACAAAATGCGTCTCAGGATGCATATTGGATACAGATTACCCGTCTTCTGGTTGGCTTGGGACGTCCATCAATATGAGCGATAAAATTCTTCAAAACTGTTAATGTGTAAGAATTTGTGTTGTAAACGTGACCCATTGCTGACCTGGTGATAGCTCCTCAGGCCTGGTGATAGCTCCTCAGGCCTGGTGATAGCTCCTCAGGCCTGGTGATAGCTCCTCAGGCCTGGTGATAGCTCCTCAGGCCTGGTGATAGCTCCTCAGGCCTGGTGATAGCTCCTCAGGCCTGGTGATAGCTCCTCAGGCCTGGTGATAGCTCCTCAGGCCTGGTGATAGCTCCTCAGGCCTGGTGATAGCTCCTCAGGCCTGGTGATAGCTCCTCAGGCCTGGTGATAGCTCCTCAGGCCTGGTGATAGCTCCTCAGGCCTGGTGATAGCTCCTCAGGCCTGGTGATAGCTCCTCAGGCCTGGTGATAGCTCCTCAGGCCTGGTGATAGCTCCTCAGGCCTGGTGATAGCTCCTCAGGCCTGGTGATAGCTCCTCAGGCCTGGTGATAGCTCCTCAGGCCTGGTGATAGCTCCTCAGGCCTGGTGATAGCTCCTCAGGCCTGGTGATAGCTCCTCAGGCCTGGTGATAGCTCCTCAGGCCTGGTGATAGCTCCTCAGGCCTGGTGATAGCTCCTCAGGCCTGGTGATAGCTCCTCAGGCCTGGTGATAGCTCCTCAGGCCTGGTGATAGCTCCTCAGGCCTGGTGATAGCTCCTCAGGCCTGGTGATAGCTCCTCAGGCCTGGTGATAGCTCCTCAGGCCTGGTGATAGCTCCTCAGGCCTGGTGATAGCTCCTCAGGCCTGGTGATAGCTCCTCAGGCCTGGTGATAGCTCCTCAGGCCTGGTGATAGCTCCTCAGGCCTGGTGATAGCTCCTCAGGCCTGGTGATAGCTCCTCAGGCCTGGTGATAGCTCCTCAGGCCTGGTGATAGCTCCTCAGGCCTGGTGATAGCTCCTCAGGCCTGGTGATAGCTCCTCAGGCCTGGTGATAGCTCCTCAGGCCTGGTGATAGCTCCTCAGCCCTGGTGATAGCTCCTCAGGCCTGGTGATAGCTCCTCAGGCCTGGTGATAGCTCCTCAGAACAGGGTCTTCCAATGTCTATATTTTATGGGTTCTGCATTAGTACCATAATGTTGGCTGAGCTAGAATAACTTTTATCGCATATACAGGTTGAGTCTCCCATATCCAAATTGCTTGGGACCAGGGGATATTATGGATATTGAAATATTCCGTATTTTGGAATATTTGCATAAAATAATGAAATATCTTGGGAATGGGACCCAAATCTAAACACAAAATGCATTTATGTTTTGTATACACCATATACACATATCTTGAAGGTCATTTTATACTATATTTTTAATAATTTGTGCTTTAAACAATGTTTGTGTACATTGAACCATCAGAAAGCTAAGGTTTCACTTTCTCAGTCATGCTAAAAATATTCCGTATTTCGGAATATTTGGATATGGGAGACTCAACCTGCATTTCCCAAGCTTAACCCTTGAATCTTTTAATGCCTTTGAACAACTTCAAGTTATCTGAAATTCTCCTAGATCCCGTCACACCTCTGAAATATGTAACATACACTGCAGTAGGCATAAAAAAAACCATGAAATCCTGTTGCCAGTGTAAAGGTGGCAGAAGATGGTATAGATGGCATTGCTAATAGTGCCCATGGAGAAGCAATTCTACACATCAACCCTTGCACAAGTTTTATAGGTGTATATTCATTAAACTGTGCTGTAAAGAATACACAAGACTTGTGTTTAATGCTAGTTGTTGAAAGTGTTTTTGTTTGTTTGTTTGTGGTTTAGGCTTCTGTGACTGTTACACTGTATCTGGCTCTGAGTAACTCCCTGACTGATTGCTAAATGTATTTGTTTGTGCTCTGTACTAGATACAATTCCACACTTAATATATTTCATTTCTACTGATATAGACATTTTAGAACATTATATCTTAATATCCTAATTTGCATGGAAATGGTTTCTGCTGTCTAGTTTTATCATGTTTAATACAAGGTGTTTACGCTATTTCTATTGTCTTATGGAGCCTGCCCGACCTGCAGCGATTTCCTGAGCCTTGTGCAAGGTATTATGGATTTACAGGAGCTGCTGGCAAAACTCACAGCTAAAGTAAGTATTATGTGATACCGGTTCATTGTCTGCTGCCTTTGTGTTGTGAATTCATTAATGTTATTTTCCACCTTCGGGTTTACTAGCCTGTAGGTGGCCTCCCGCTAGGTGTTACTAAATATTCAGCTTTATGTTATAGGCTCTATCCGTGCTTTACAGTCATGTCGTTATCATCAGGCAGAGCTGTATTGGGGTAGACAGAATGCTCCTGAGAAGACCCTGATTGCCGACCTCTGGCCCCGGTGTTTCAGAAACCAGGGCAAGAGTGGATAGTGCTGTGCAGGACCCCACAAGGCAGTGCACAAAGCTTTGACGCAATAAGGCATAGAGCAATCGGTAATCATCACTACCTAAGGGAGGACTAGATACATTGTGCCCCAATAAGACGGAAATGGGTGAAGCAGTTTGTCTCATGAACTGGGGTATTTGCAGAAGTGCGCATAGATCTTCACCATAGTACATAGGTATAATGTGGCAGCATATTGGCGTTTGCAAGGAGCAGGAGCTTGCACCGGTCAGTGAGAAGAGTTGGGTGGTGAATGAGGATAAGCTCAGCAGGCATGACGCTTACACTTTTGCGCCTTGGCATGTAATGTCCCTTGTGCAAGGCAGACCGCCCATGTGGACCACTGCAAAACAAAGCAATTTGCCGTGTGCGTCCTATAATTATTGTGCTTTGTTACTAGCTGAATATTTAATTACTGTACATAATAGTATAGGTGACTGCGACACCCTAACCCTTTAATGTAGTGAGAGATATGCGTCCTTCCAATTATATCCTCTAATTTATATATAACAAATACACAGAGCTTTCAGTAAATAGCTGCTAATGTTTCTTGTCATCTGGAAGTATGAGCTGTACATGTTCTAATCATGGGTTATTTATTAGGTAGCACTACATAAATATGAGGTACTTAAACCTTGAATATATGGCTTGTCTCGTCAGCCCTAGATCAGCATATATTTAATGTCTGTCTGCTAGTAGCTGTACAATGCGCTAATTCAATACTATCGCATAATGCATGTAATTAGTGCAGAGCTGTCTTACCACCAACAGAGAGTATGATAGAGACACGTTGGATAATTCACGGTTACATATATTAGATTTGTTCTGCAGAGATCTCAGCAGGGAGTGAGATTTCGGTAGAACAATCTCCATACTGTGTCCACACCAAATTCCACAGATATTACGTGTCGAGACTCTTATTACATTTATCTCATCAACTCTGGTGATTCTTGTCGCATTCTAACATTGATTTACCCTATTGCTGTAATCATTGATGCATTGCATCAAAGTCTTTTTAACATAAAAATATTTTTAAATAATCTACAGGCCTTATTTTCAAATGCTTCATTTTTTTGTCTATGAAACATATAATAATGTTTCTTACTTGATGCCGTTTACAGTTGTATTCTCTGAAATGTCTGCATAAAATTTGTTCATCTAAAAAAAACAAATAGTTTTTCGGAGTTACTGTACATTTATCTTCTCTTTTAAAATTATCCCCCACTGAGGATTTATATGTCAGGGAAGTAATTGCTTTGCCTAGACACCGGAGACGGACAAATTGTGGGTGGACTAGCGGAGCGCGACCCGTATTTAACGGTCTCTAGAGGGGATATCTTAAAATTCACAAGGGGTTTAAAGGTTTGTTTTATCTTAGTAGACACAAATAACCCCCTTCCCCTGGACTAGTATCCCGGGAGTGGGGCGACCTCTTTTTGACCATTACTTTTGGATGTAACTGTCCCCTAATGCTTGTATCATCTGTAGCAATGCAGCTATTCCATAGCCTTAAGGGGAGCTTACATGGTGGGTGGCTTAGATTGATTTTGTACAAGTCACCTCTATGGGGGCAGCCTATAGGTTATCGATGTGCGTTCACCCCAATGATTTGGCTCTAAAGCCGTCATTCCTTTGGGTGTTGCGAAAAAATCGCCTGCATGTGTTTTGAATTCATTTAACTTGGTCAAAGGTAAAATCATGTCATTTGTAGGGTTTTTTTTTTGTTCCTATACTTCTATCAAATTCCTCAGATTTATAGCTTAAACATTAATTTATAAACCTAGCATACAGTATATTTATAATAATACACAGCATGTATTAGACTATACAGTATACAGAATATACATAATAAGATTAATTTCTAAATGGAACATATGTACAGTAGACATAACACGATGTAATAGCACAGGGTGCTGAATAGGTTGTACCATTCTCTTTTCCACTGAGTGATATGGTTACTGTACTCCTTACTGGGAGCGTTTTTCAGACTAGGATAATTACTGTTCCTGTAAGAGAGGTATTTCCAGTGTGTGTTACTCTGTCCTAATGATCTAGGGGCCTGATTCAGAGCCGCTCGTAAGCGGCCGCTCGTTTGCTCCGAGCGATGTTTGCCCAACTGCGCATGTGTACGAATCGTATTACGCGTGCGCGAGCCAGTCTGTGCGGTCGAAATTCATGTGCTCGCAAAATAGCGAATGCCTGCTATTTTGAGTGACAGGAGGAGGCGTATGTGGGTGGTAACAGGGGAAGGTGCTTGAAAATGGGAAGTGGAGATCCGAACGCAGGCGTGCTTAAAGGTCAATACGGGCGTTTTAAGGGTGTGCATAATTAATACAGCAGCGTCATTGACCACGTCACTGGGTTATTTTATAGTCAGAACTGCTCGCATGATTGCGGTAGCAAAAACCAACCACAAGAATAGCGAGCAGTTCATACGCTGGTTGATGTACTCGATTAATCTAATAAATAGCGGACATGACGTAGGATGCGAGCGGCCAGGGTGCGTATTTTTTCCAAAAACGACCGCAAGTTTTATTCGCTCGTTCAGACATAGAGGCGTGAACAGGCCGCAAAGAGTGAACGGTTCATTTGAATAGCCACCCCTATTTTCTGGACGAGCGACCGCAAATAGCGTCCGGCTCTGAATCAGGCCCTAGCTCCAATCTAAGGGCCTCATTTATAGTGAGTTTTGTCATTCACAAACTAGTTGCGTATGATAACAGTGCTCCAGCCAATCAGCTCCCAAATATCATTTGTTTGAAAAATGACAGTTACGAGCTGATTGGCTGGTGCACCATTATCATACACAGTGACAGTTAGGAGCTGATTGGCTGGTGCACCATTATCATACACAGTGACAGTTAGGAGCTGATTGGCTGGAGCACCATTTATCATACACAGTGACAGTTGGGAGCTGATTGGCTGGTGCACCATTATCATACACAGTGACAGTTAGGAGCTGATTGGCTGGAGCATCATTATCATACACAGTGACAGATGGGAGCTGATTGGCTGGAGCACCATTAATCATACACAGTGACAGTTGGGAGCTGATTGGCTGGAGCGCCATTATCATACACAGTGACAGTTGGGAGCTGATTGGCTGGAGCACCATTAATCATACACAGTGACAGATGGGAGCTGATTGGCTGGAGCACCATTATCATACACAGTGACAGATGGGAGCTGATTGGCTGGAGCACCATTAATCATACACAGTGACAGTTGGGAGCTGATTGGCTGGAGCGCCATTATCATACACAGTGACAGATGGGAGCTGATTGGCTGGAGCGCCATTATCATACACAGTGACAGATGGGAGCTGATTGGCTGGAGCACCATTAATCATACACAGTGACAGTTGGGAGCTGATTGGCTGGAGCGCCATTATCATACACAGTGACAGATGGGAGCTGATTGGCTGGAGCATCATTATCATACACAGTGACAGATGGGAGCTGATTGGCTGGAGCATCATTATCATACACAGTGACAGATGGGAGCTGATTGGCTGGAGCATCATTATCATACACAGTGACAGATGGGAGCTGATTGGCTGGAGCATCATTATCATACACAGTGACAGATGGGAGCTGATTGGCTGGAGCATCATTATCATACACAGTGACAGATGGGAGCTGATTGGCTGGAGCATCATTATCATACACAGTGACAGTTGGGAGCTGATTGGCTGGAGCATCATTATCATACACAGTGACAGATGGGAGCTGATTGGCTGGAGCACCATTATCATACACAGTGACAGTTGGGAGCTGATTGGCTGGAGCACCATTAATCATACACAGTGACAGTTGGGAGCTGATTGGCTGGAGCGCCATTATCATACACAGTGACAGATGGGAGCTGATTGGCTGGAGCATCATTATCATACACAGTGACAGATGGGAGTTGATTGGCTGGAGCATCATTATCATACACAGTGACAGATGGGAGCTGATTGGTTGGAGCATCATTATCATACACAGTGACAGATGGGAGCTGATTGGCTGGAGCATCATTATCATACACAGTGACAGATGGGAGCTGATTGGCTGGAGCATCATTATCATACACAGTGACAGATGGGAGCTGATTGGCTGGAGCATCATTATCATACACAGTGACAGTTGGGAGCTGATTGGCTGGAGCATCATTATCATACACAGTGACAGATGGGAGCTGATTGGCTGGAGCACCATTATCATACACAGTGACAGTTGGGAGCTGATTGGCTGGAGCATCATTATCATACACAGTGACAGATGGGAGCTGATTGGCTGGAGCATCATTATCATACACAGTGACAGATGGGAGCTGATTGGTTGGAGCATCATTATCATACACAGTGACAGATGGGAGCTGATTGGCTGGAGCATCATTATCATACACAGTGACAGATGGGAGCTGATTGGCTGGAGCATCATTATCATACACAGTGACAGATGGGAGCTGATTGGCTGGAGCATCATTATCATACACAGTGACAGTTGGGAGCTGATTGGCTGGAGCATCATTATCATACACAGTGACAGATGGGAGCTGATTGGCTGGAGCACCATTATCATACACAGTGACAGTTGGGAGCTGATTGGCTGGAGCACCATTTATCATACACACTAGTTTAATCACTCGTTGTGAATGATAAAACTCTTTGATAACTGAGGTTCTAAATACTAGTGGGTTGATTATTAATGCTTATTGCTTACTAATTGTAGTATTACTATATACTGGCTATAGTACATATACCCGTCCAGTAATTAGTTGTGAAGATGTTAATTCCTAGTATATAGTGCACTGGGCTGCTCCCTTAACATCAGCTGGAGGAAGGACAGGACCAGGTTAAAGGGTTCTTGCCGCTCTAGGCTAATAAACTTGCAGCGGTTTGTATATAAATCCCCAAGTGTTTCATTGTGACCCCTAGGGGACAGTCATTCTGGTCTAAAAGTCTATCGTGATTCCCCTCCACGTTTCAGAGGTAGCATTTGGTGAATAATTATGTACCGTAAGGGGGACAGGTTTTCATGAGCTTGTGGTTGGTCCCTGTGGTGTTTTTCAATTGCTGAATGAATGGCAGATCAACGGAGTGCTGTATGTAGTATACAAATAAAGGAAAGCCAGTCATTCCACAGTCACTTACTATACATCACAATTCTTCCCCATTTTGGTATTTGATAGGGATAGCCATAGACCAATGGTAGATGGCCTTGCCATCGATGGTGGAGAACCAATTGTTCTCCACCATTGCTGGAACAGAGCCCACCAATATTTTTTTCCACTTCTGCTTGGCGCCAGGATGTGGAGTTTAGCTCTGCCCCCCCTGAGGCAACCTGCAAAGCCCTGCCCCTGGCCAGCTGTCTGGTGAGTAATAAAGCAGGGAAGACCATCAGTGGGTAAAACCATCAATGGTTCCCTTGTGGATGGTTTCATGCCAACAAGGTTATAACCACCAATGGTACTATCGATGGTCTTCCCTAGTATTTGATCAGAGAACAACTAAACCTCTTTATCATATTTGCATGCGTTTGTGCATTGAGTTGCTGGTACATGACTGGATGAGTAGCTGTCTGTAGTAACAACTAGCAGGTGTACAGCTGTATCTTATATAATGCCCACAGGGTATATAGGTGTGTGTCCATGTGCGTGTGACAGATTTATCTATCTCTTATCCATCCATCCATCCATAAATATATAAATATAGTTGTGTATGGATGTGTGTGTCTGTATATTTGTAATATTTCAGATTTTTAGAGAGTCCATCCCTTCAGCAGAGTGAGAGAAGCCTGATTACTTACTGGCCTCTGCTGATGGTCACATTGTAATCTATGTCCAGCAATCGACCTGCTGCAGGTGAGTGATTTAGAACAGGGGTCTTCAACCTTGGCCCTCCAGCTGCTGTGGAACTACACATCCCAGCATGCACCGCCATAGTTTTAGCATGCTGTTATATCAAAAAGGTGGCAGTGCATGCTGGGATGTGTAGTTCCACAGCAGCTGGAGGGCCAAGGTTGAAGACCCCTAATCTAGAAGATGAACGTTCTCTCCTGGAGTGTGGAGTGCTGCTATTTAATAGAGAAAAGATTGTATCTGAAATATGTGTAGCTGGACTGACTTTGTTTTTACTTTAGTTCCCTGGAAGTGTGTAATAATAAAATGTAAATGCAATTAGTTTTGCACCATGAAGCCTAGGACTGTGCAGTGTAATGGTGCGTACACACTGGGCGATTAAAGTGGACGACTGAACGATAACGATATCGTTATCGTTCAGTCGTCCACTTTATCGTCCATTTTTAACACAAAAAAGATGAACGATGACGACGACGCGCGTTCCCGCGGGTCGTTCGTCATCCTCGTTCATCGGGCTGACATGCAGGCCAACCTGACGACCTCGTCAGGTTGCTGCATGTCAGGGAATGGGTGAGAGAGCCCGGCGCTGAACGATATCGCTAATGATATCGTTCAGCGGCTGTGCTCAATGTTATGAACGACATTGAGCACAGCCTGCCGGGGACACACTAGACGATATCGCTCAGGGAGCATATCGTCTAGTGTGTATGCACCATAACTGAGGTGGGTCCTGACGTTTGCCCCCAGTGCTGAATGACCAGATCGCTTTGCAGCTTTGCTACGCACGTGTGTGACCAGATAGGACAGACGCGGCTGTTTGGTGCTCAGGCTACGTGCTCAGACCTGGAGGCCTGATAGTGGTCATCAGACAACAGTGGTAGGTTTGCAGACGTGGGTCCCCTTCTGGAAACATGGGGACAATGTGTCACTGTCGCTGGCTGTGTCCCCTCTAGTCAGACAGTGTCACTCAGTAGCACTGACATGATCGCCCCATGCCCCAGGCAACTTGTTTGGCGCAATCCAGTTATGTTTCACATTCATCGTCCTTGTGCCTAAACTTAATACAACACATGGGTATAAGTTACTGATTTTGTGTCTTTCCCTTTCAGTTAAACTATGCAGAGACGAGGCTGAGCCAGCTGGAGAGTTGTCACTGCGAGAAGACGTGCCAGGTTCAGGGGGTGATCTACAGGGACAGGGACTCCTGGGTAGATGACGACCACTGCCGGAACTGCACCTGTAAGGTGAGCTAATCACAGGGCCTTCCTCCAGACCTGGACCTAATTAAATGCACTTTATTACTGATCATCTAAAATAAAAGTAGCTTTAATTTCAGTGCTGCCTGCCGTGTTTATTACCGTTTTATAGTGCAATATGATGGGAGGGCTCACTAAGTACCTGATTCAGAGCCGCTCGTTCGCTCTGAGCGATGTTTGCCCAACTGCGCATGCGTACGGATCGTAATACGCATGCGCGAACCAGTCAGTGCGGCCGAAAATCGTTTGTTCGCTAAATAGCGAATGCCTGCTAATATGAGTGACAGGAGGAGGCATATGTGGGTGGTAACAGGGGAAGGTGCTTGAAAACGGGGAGTGGAGATCAGAACGCAGGCGTGCTTAAAGGTCAAAACGGGCGTTTTATGGGTGTGCATAATTAATACAGCAGCGTCATTGACCACGTCACTGGGTTATTTTATAGTCAGAACTGCTCGCAAGATTATAGTAGCAAAAACCGACCACAAGAATAGCGAGCACTTCATACGCTGGTCGATGTACTCGATTAATCAGGCCCTAAGTACCTAGTCCGAGCACTCTCTTCTGCAGGTACTGTAGGCTTTCAGCACACGCCTCAAATTGTCTACTAAAGGCTCAGACAAAGTCGGTTTTGTTTTGCCCGGCATCGTTGTAGCGTTCTGTGCTGTGCGAGCTGCTTTCTGCATCTGAGCTGGAAACGCTGAATATTTCATGTCATTGTATCAGGGCTGTGGGAAATTACCATGTGTATAGAAAGTGAATACAACCCTTTATCCTCCCAACAGTCCTGTAATATATGTAATAATTATATCCTTGGGAAATACGACATGCTTTCTGGATCTCCGGCCTCCTGATTGCCTATCAGCGTGCGGCTCTGGGCCCTTCTGTACAAGGCATGGAGGAAATGGTCATTATTGGCGCTTTCAAGTATGATTTCTGCCAATTAGAATTTAATGGGAAGAAACTACAGGTTAAAGGGGCTTTTATCCATCATTAGGAAATTTATATATTTTAAATTGTGTTCTTTAGCCCGGAGCAAAATTGTCAGTGACACAAAATAGGAAAAATATTTTTCATTGAAGTAAAGTGAGCACGTGACCAGCTGTACGTGATGTATAGGTATATAGGAGCCAATGTACACAAATATGTTATGTGAAGGAGTGCTGTGAATTCTTTACAATCGTACTCTCATAAGTCAGCTTTATGTCATTTGTAGTTCCTCAGCGGTTTTTAGGGCCCAGCAAGCTCTGCCAAGTCTGATAGGTCATCCTCTAAGATGGGGCCCCGGCATACTGGTGGGATGTTTAATATGACCTTTCGTTTATTTCTTCCACCAGAGTGGCGCTGTTGAGTGCAGGCGAATGTTGTGCCCCCCACTCAATTGTTCTCCAGATTTCCTCCCGGTCCATGTTCCAGGCCAGTGCTGTAAGATCTGCCGGCGTAAGTACTTCAGGCTACTTTTGTATTTGTTGTCAACTCTTTCTATTTCATTTCACCATTTTAAGAGCATGTTCACATCATTTGTAGGGAACCATAAAGTACAGAAATGTAATCGGATTGCCGGACAGTCATTGCTTTTCATAATTAATAGTATAAATAAATTACTTTCTATAGACCATCCTCGTATACACCAGAGGATTCTATACTGTACAATCTATATCCATCCTACTATACGTCACAGAGGATTCTATACTGTACTATCTATCACTAGCCTACTATATGTCACAGAGGATCCTATACTGTACTATCTATAACCATCCTACTATACGTCACAGAGGATCCTATACTGTACCATCTATAACCATCCTACTATACGTCAGAGGATTCTATACTGTACTATCTATAACCAGCCTACTATACGTCACAGAGGATTCTATACTGTACTATCTATAACCAGCCTACTATACGTCACAGAGGATTCTATACTGTACTATCTATAACCAGCCTACTATACGTCACAGAGGATTCTATACTGTACTATCTATAACCAGCCTACCATACGTCACAGAGGATTCTATACTGTACAATCTATAACCATCCTACTATACGTCAGAGGATCCTATACTGTACTATCTATAACCATCCTACTATACGTCACAGAGGATCCTATACTGTACTATGTATAATCATCCTACTATACATCACAGAGGATCCTATACTGTACTATCTATAACCATCCTACTATACGTCACAGGATTCTATACTGTACAATCTATAACCATCCTACTATACGTCAGAGGATCCTATACTGTACTATCTATAATCATCCTACTATACATCACAGAGGATCCTATACTGTACTATCTATAACCATCCTACTATACATCACAGAGGATTCTATACTGTACTATCTATAACCATCCTACTATATGTCATAGAGGATCCTATACTGTACTATCTATAACCATCCTACTATACGTCAGAGGATTCTATACTGTACTATCTATAACCAGCCTACTATACATCACAGAGGATTCTATACTGTACTATCTATAACCATCCTACTATATGTCATAGAGGATCCTATACTGTACTATCTATAACCATCCTACTATACGTCACAGAGGATCCTATACTGTACTATCTATAATCATCCTACTATACGTCACAGAGGATTCTATACTGTACTATCTATAACCATCCTACTATACATCACAGAGGATCCTATACTGTACTATCTATAACCATCCTACTATACGTCAGAGGATCCTATACTGTACTATCTATAACCATCCTACTATACGTCACAGAGGATCCTATACTGTACTATGTATAATCATCCTACTATACATCACAGAGGATCCTATACTGTACTATCTATAACCATCCTACTATACGTCAGAGGATCCTATACTGTACTATCTATAACCATCCTACTATACATCAGAGGATCCTATACTGTACTATGTATAATCATCCTACTATACATCACAGAGGAGCCTATACTGTACTATCTATAACCATCCTACTATACGTCAGAGGATCCTATACTGTACTATCTATAACCATCCTACTATACGTCACAGAGGATCCTATACTGTACTATGTATAATCATCCTACTATACATCACAGAGGATCCTATACTGTACTATCTATAACCATCCTACTATACGTCAGAGGATCCTATACTGTACTATCTATAACCATCCTACTATACATCAGAGGATCCTATACTGTACTATGTATAATCATCCTACTATACATCACAGAGGATCCTATACTGTACTATCTATAACCATCCTACTATACGTCAGAGGATCCTATACTGTACTATCTATAACCATTCTACTATACATCAGAGGATTCTATACTGTACTATGTATAATCATCCTACTATACATCACAGAGGATTCTATACTGTACTATCTATAACCAGCCTACTATACATCAGAGGATCCTATACTGTACTATGTATAACAATCCTACTATGTCACATATGATTCTATACTGTATTTTCTATAGACCATCCTCATATATGTCACAGAGGATTCTATACTGTACTTTCTATAGTCAGTCATCCTTCCTCATGTGCTTTACAAATAATTACAGATTCTGTTTAAAACCTTTTAATGCTGCGTCTATGAATATAGGCTCCTTGTCCTAAGTGGGACAGGTAATGTAAAGTGTTTTCTGTACATACTGGATCACGTCCGTATACAGCAGATCCCTTTTCCCCCCGTATAAGACCAGAACAGGTTTTAAGCCTTTGTTGTTTCTATACCATAAAGATTATAGGATATAATATAGACCTGTGCATATTTAAAAATATAAATACATCATTCGGATTGTAACCATGAAAAAAGTAGTGAGCAGATGCTTATAGTATATCCATCCAATTTCATTTCCCACCTATATGATTTCCTAGACGATATCTGCCTGCTAAGCAAAATTCCATTTAACGTGACATTCCCGCATGACTGAACTAGCAAATAAAATGATATGGTAATTGTTTAAATGTATCCGAGACCTCAATGTATTATGATTGGTTTTTATGGGCTGTGAAAATTAAAGTGCAGAGAATTTGTTAAGCAAGTTGTTTTAAACTATAAGCGGAAATTGAGCCGCATTTGACCAGCTTAAAGTGTGATACTTGGCTGTTCCTACCTGTGGAGCCTGCACGGAGCATCTGGGTGCCCTAGATATATGGTGCATTGCCTGGGTATGACCAGCTTACAGTGTGATACTTGGCTGTTCCTACCTGTGGAGCCTGCACGGAGCACCTGGGTGTCCTAGATATATGGTGCATTGCCTGGGTATGACCAGCTTACAGTGTGATACTTGGCTGTTCCTAGCTGTGGAGCCTGCACGGAGCATCTGGGTGTCCTAGATATATGGTGCATTGCCTGGGTATGACCAGCTTACAGTGTGATACTTGGCTGTTCCTAGCTGTGGAGCCTGCACGGAGCACCTGGGTGCCCTAGATATATGGTGCATTGCCTGGGTATGACCAGCTTACAGTGTGATACTTGGCTGTTCCTACCTGTGGAGCCTGCACGGAGCACCTGGGTGTCCTAGATATATGGTGCAGTGCCTGGGTATGACCAGCTTACAGTGTGATACTTGGCTGTTCCTAGCTGTGGAGCCTGCACGGAGCACCTGGGTGTCCTAGATATGGTGCAGTGCCTGGGTATGACCAGCTTACAGTGTGATACTTGGCTGTTCCTAGCTGTGGAGCCTGCACGGAGCACCTGGCCGTCCTAGGTATGGTGCAGTGCCAGATATGATCAGCTTACAGTGTGATACTTGGCTGTTCCTAGCTGTGGAGCCTGCACGGAGCACCTGGGTGTCTTAGATATGGTGCAGTGCCTGGATATGATCAGCTTACAGTGTGATACTTGGCTGTTCCTAGCTGTGGGGCCTGCATGGAGCACCTGGGTGTCCTAGATATTGTGCAGTGCCTGGGTATGACCAGCTTACAGTGTGATACTTGCCTGTTCCTAGCTATGGAGCCTGCACGGAGCACCCGGCCGTCCTAGGTATGGTGCAGTGCCAGATATGATCATCTTATAGTGTGATACTTGGCTGTTCCTAGCTGTGGAGCCTGCACGGAGCACCTGGCCATCCTAGGTATGGTGCAGTGCCAGATACGATCAGCTTACAGTGTGATACTTGGCTGTTCCTAGCTGTGGAGCCTGCACGGAGCAGCTGGGTGTGCTAGATATGGTGGAGTGCCCGGATATGATAAGCTCACAGTGTAATACTTGGCTGTTCCTAGCTGTGGGGCCTGCATGGAGCACCTGGGTATCCTAGATATGGTGCAGTGCCTGGAGATGATAAGCTTACAGTGTGATACTTGGCTGTTCCTAGCTGTGGAGCCTGCACGGAGCACCTGGGTGTCCTAGATATGGGGTGCAGTGCCTGGATATGATCAGCTTACAGTGTGATACTTGGCTGTTCCTAGCTGTGGGGCCTGCACGGAGCACCTGGGTGTCCTAGATATGGGGTGCAGTGCCCGGATATAATAAGCTTACAGTGTGATACTTGGCTGTTCCTAGCTGTGGGGCCTGCACGGAGCATCTGGGTGTTCTAGATATATGGTGCATTGCCTGGGTATGACCAGCTTACAGTGTGATACTTGGCTGTTCCTAGCTGTGGAGCCTGCACGGAGCACCTGGGTGTCCTAGATAATGGGGTGCAGTGCCCGGATATAATAAGCTTACAGTGTGATACTTGGCTGTTCCTAGCTGTGGGGCCTGCACGGAGCATCTGGGTGTCCTAGATATATGGTGCATTGCCTGGGTATGATCAGCTTACAGTGTGATACTTGGCTGTTCCTAGCTTTGGACTCTGCATGGTGCAGTGTCTGGATTTGTGTGGCATTGTATTTTGGTGCCCGTAGGGTGGGCGGTGAGGAGTGGATTAGAGGAGTTGGCGATGGACTGTGCTACCTGCTAAGAGTTATAAAATTCATATCGTGTACTGTAGAGCATATATATATATATATATATATATATATATATATTATAAATTTTTATTTTTTTGAGAGCAGTTGGAAATAGAAGATATATTTTGTACTAAACAGGACACTCTGCTTGTGCTACACGCAGTGCCCCACCAACCCTTTGGAAGCGCCCGCCTATCCCGTTTTTTCTTAAGCTGGGCATCCACTATACAATTCTCTGTCAGATATCTGTCTAATCTGGCTGGATGGAATGAAAACCTGGTAATGTATGCGACAGTAATCGTTCATTAATCGTGCAGTAAAGTGCCGAAAACGACCAGCGATGCGCGTTCCCACTGGTCATTGTCGGCTTTTGTCATCGCCTGAACATGCAGGCCAACCTTTTGATATTGTCATGTTCAGGGATGAGGGAGGGTGCCTGCACTGAAGGACATATCGTTCAGTGTGGGCACATTATCCACTGCACAGGATAATGAACGATTGCATGATTACAATGATGTAATCGTACAGTCGTTCCACTCTCGTGTAGTGGATACCCACCTTAAGGTAGTAAATGATCTGGTCACTGCCAAGGCTAAAGGCCTTTACTCACTTCTTATTCTTCTAGATCTCTCTGTTGCCTTTGACACTGCTGACCACTCTCTTCTCATACAAACACTACAATCCCTAGGTCTTCAAGACACAGCCCTTTCTTGGTTCTCATCCTACCTATCTAATAGCTTTTTCACTGTTCACTTTTCTGATTCTACCTCCACTTCGCTACCTCTATCAGTTGGAGTACCACAAGGTTCAGTATTAGGTCCTCTGCTTTTCTCAATATATACCACCTCTCTTTGCAAACTAATCAGCTTTTTTGGTTTTCACTACCATCTGTATGCGGATGATACTCAAATCTACCTATCCTCCCCAGATCTGTCACCATCTGTGCTGGTCCGTGTCACTGAATGTCTCTCTGCCATTTCATCTTGGATGTCATCTCGCCAGCTGAAACTTAATATTTCTAAAACAGAATTAATCATATTTCCATCGGCCAATTGTAGTTACCAACCTGATATCTCTGTCACTGTTGACAACCTCACAAGCCCCGCTGCCTAGGTGTCATCTGAACTGTCCTTTGTTCCCCACATTCAATCTGTCTCAAAATCATGTTACATACATCTACAAAACATAGAATTTTTTTTTACCATATCTTACACAAGACACTGCAAAAACTGTAATACATGCACTCATTAGACTCCTTACTGGTCTTCCCAAAAACAGACTCTCACCACTACAATCCATAATCAATGCAGCTGTGAGACTGATCTTCCTCGCTAAACGTTCATTGTCTGCTGTTCCACTCTCAGTCCCTCCATTGGTTACTGGTCTTCTACCGTATTCAATATAGAGTACTTACACTCACACAAAGCTATTAACCAAACCACAACAAAATATATCTCTTCTCTTATCTCGAAATATCTTCCAACTCAACCTCCCCGCTCTGCACAAGATCTGTGTCTCTCATCCACACACATTACTTGTTGCCATTCACAGATACAGGACTTTTTTTGGGGCTGCACCCACCCTGTGGAATGTCCTCCCATGCACAATAAGATTTAGACTCCAAACCTTCAAGCGTTCCCTGAAAACTCATCTCTTCAGACAAGCTTATCAGATTCCAGAACCACCCACGTAACCTTCATAGCTTCCCTATCTAATTACATCCCTTTTTACAGTCTACACATAACCTCACATATTCTCTCTTTCTTCAATCTTACATCCTCCTGACCCTAGGTCAACTTTCCTGTGTGACTGGATCATACAGCTCACCAAGAAACTCTGCAATCGGGCTGGACCAATTTGCAATATGTAGCAACTATCCTTGTGTGTCGAGCCTGTGAGCAGGGCCCTCTTACCTTTATGTCTGTCTGCTATAGTACTACCCAGTTTGGTTCTAGTACTGTTATTTCCATTTGTAACGCGCAATGTAATATGCTTCGCTATATAAGAAACTGTTTATTAATAATAATAATAATAATAATAATAATAATAATAATAATTGCACCTGTTACATCTTGCAGAGGATGTTAGAGCTCTCGGTTCTATATGTCTCCAATAAACACCTGTTACCTTGCAGGGATAGTTACACTACAGTGTTTGTATTTGGTAATAGTATGATGGGATGTGAAGCGGAGACCAGCATTTACAGTGTAATTGGCATAATGCGTTTGGCTCATCATCTGACAGATGTGTTACAGAGCGATCTGTGGGAGATTGATGCACATTGCATATGACAGGCCTCTGACAGAAGCATCTTCACGTACATCTGATAACGTCTTTCCACATGGTGCTAACTGAGATGAAATAAGGGCAGTTCCTTAAGTGTTGCTGTCATGTGATATAACTCTTCCTCACCATGTTCCAAAAGGCTGGAAAGACACCTGTGTACCTCTGTCGTAGTACTGTCACAGAACTCAAATATTTCACACAGTCTTCATGACTCCATAAACGTTTCATAGATCCTCTCAGGTTCGTGCTCCTGTCATGCAGCCCAGATGCAGTGTATTCAGAATATCGGATGCTTTTATCTGTTGCAAGTATCTTCTTTATTCTGTACCTAAAGCTGTGGTGTGTGTGTGTATGTCTGCATATGTATGTTACCTTGCAAAGTGGGGGAGGCATTGTATGACACGGGACAGACTTGCCCCCCACTATTGGCTCCCACTGGGAGAAGGGACAGTTAGCAAATGTTGCTATGGGCAAGTGTAGGGGGGTGAAGGTTGGAGGGTTCACATAGAAAATTGATTGATATCCTCATTCATGGTTGGGTAAGAGTATTCCGAAAGGTGGCATTTATGTTACAGCCATATATAGAGAATTCATCGCGGCATTCCGCAGTGTAACACTGGGAACAAATAGATCCCGGCTTCATCTATCCAATTTATTTGGACTCCACAAATATTGAAAGAAAAGAGTGAACTATAGAGTAGGGACTTTTCCTCCAAAATATAGGACACCTGTTTGGCATCCTACAGTATCTAGCAGCACATGGTATAGTGTTAGTTGGGCACTAGTTCATGGCCTGTCGGGGGTCCCTTTATGATTAGGGCCAAATGAACAAGAATGGAAATGTTGTTTTGTGGTCCCATAATATTGCAGAAATAGGCTCCGGTTAGTGCGGGTATTTGGCGTTCCCCCTTACACTATGCCGCCACACAATATTAAAAAGGAATTGGCACATTTTTACCCTATACCTGCGTTCATTCAAAAGACAGATAGCGATTATACTTGCGAGTGTTCGTGGCGAAACAGACCGGGATCCGGCTGTGGGTTCTGAAGTGAGTAAAGTTTCTTTTCCTCCCTTTAGAACAGAATTGGAATTGTTTTTGTCTGACATTTAGTGGACCCGCAGTGGGATAATTGAGGACAGGTGGCTTCTCGTTTGTTGGAGATAAACTTATCTGCTCATCGTTCCCAGACGCAGATAAAGGGGAATTGTAGGAGAGGAAATTGAAATATAAAAATGCATTTTACAGATTCTTTCAGAGTGTATGCATAGCAGTTATTTCATGGAAGAGACACGATTGGACGAAAGTTGCGCTTGGTAGGAAGAAATCAGCACTTTTTTGTCTAATGTGACTTCCACGAGTGTTCTGTAAATATTTTACCATCCTGCTCATGGTTTTATAACATCCATCGTAATGTGCCCAGTGCCAGATTTGTGAATCTTAAGTTTAAAACGTTTGTGTTTCTGGTAAATTAAGTCTGAGAGAAATGGTGTCATACGAGATGTATTACAAACGCGCCTCAATGTCCAATATTTTCTTATGACAAAATCACAGAGTTTAAGACATGAAAACTACTGTATGTTATTGTCATTTAAAAATACATGTTTATGAATTTTACAGTGAAAGTCCCACTTATGCGTACGCACATCAGTAGATTGTTCACTACTGTGCATGCATACAAGCTGCACTGAGATTTTGCACGCACCGAGGAATCCATCACAGAGTGAGTGACAGGCTGTGAGCGTTTGGGGGAGTGGTCGGAGAAACGCAGACGTGCCTGTCCGTTGGAACGCCGTTGTATGAGCGCGCATAAATTAGCCACTGTGATTGCATACGCAGCTTGTGTACTTGTCCAGAGCACAGACCAGGTGTCCGATGGGAGAGTTCAGTCGATGAATCCTAAAAATGTATTGTAATCTGCAATGTAAGTCACAATTTGGTTATTCCTTCTCTTATTACAGCCAAATGTGTTTACGGTGGAAAAGTCCTGGCCGAAGGCGAGCGGATCCTGACTCTGAGCTGCAGAGAATGTAAAGTGAGTGCCAGCTCTTATCTCAGACTTCTGTCACTGTAGCTGAGTACACTGAACATGTGACACAAGGAATCGTCCCTCACTCTGATTCATCCTGTTCTGCTGAGTTCTTATGCCTGATACATTGTATAGATTATATTAGGCTGAGAGATTGCTTTGTTGTGTTACATGTGCAGGCGCCTGGGCTGATGAAATATTTATATGCCATGACGATGCCAGCTGGGGTCAAGTGCGTTTCTGCAATTCTGTCTGCACAAGCCACTGACACATTATAATGATAGATGTCAACATTCTGTTACTGAAATTTGGGGCACAGTAATAAATATATTTATATAAATGTATTTTACACCTTATTCCCCGGCTATAGGATACTGATTCTTGCCACACAACCAGACACACATCGATAATGGACATTTCAGTCCCATGTTCTTTCCTGACTGTAAATGAGTAGAGCGGGATGGAGATACTATAGCATCTTATGGCACATATGGGTCCTTCCATTGGGCAGGAGCGGAGTTAGTCTGCTTAGGGTGAGGCTTGGGAAGTTCTGTATCCTGTAGTGCTGGATGGATAATATCAGGGATGGCAATTGTGGCAGCCCGGCTATATCTGTAGTGTTGGTATACAGTGCACATGGACAAGTTGGCAAAATCATGGTTTTGGAAGCCATTACCGTAGCAGATGTCCGATTAGCCAGCTAATAACAGTAGTGTGTGTAGCCCACCTTTGGGGTACTAATAATACAGTATATGCAGACCTGACTACATACACTGTACATATACACTATATATTTATTTGGTGCTACCACCCAAGTCTTCAGAAACCTATTAGTGGACTTGGGATTACCCCCTGCTGGTATCTTTTATTTTTCCTTTAACCATAAAAACACCCATTTAGTTTACATTTGGCTACTTCCACTAATATACACACCATGAAAATAAAATAAAATATATATATTGCTCTGTGTCAGTTTTTCTAGTTAAATAATTATCTTTGCAGTCGCAACAATTCGCATATAAAGCATCACATATTAATTGTTAAACCAACTGCTGACAAATAATTACAGTAATTGTCTTTCAGTTTTGTTTACATTGAACTGATACACTTTTTAATACCCTTTAACTCAGACAACACAGTAACTCTTCAACAGTCAAGTGTAAAGTACTTTAAAGCTTCAAACCGCGTACACACGAGATGATATTTATGAACGATAACGATATCGTTCAACGATATATCGTTCATATCGTCCAGTGTGTATGCAGTGAATGATCAACGATGCGCGTCGGGGATATCGTTAACGATGCCATGCTGCCGAATGCAGCATAGCCCCTCTCCCCCACCCCCTCCCCCCACTGTCCCATCGTTTGTCGTGGCTGTCATCGGCAAGTATGTATACACATACCGATGTCGGCACCCCCGCCGAGCTCGTTGCGTCCAATATTTCTCATCACACACTAGTGTCTAGTGTGTGTGAGACTTTAAAATCATTGTATAATTAATGACCGCAACCCACATAATGCCTTTCCTCTAGTCTATATGCGTGGCCTGGCCATGCTTTGGTGGTGCACTTATCATGTTAGCTGTGGGGTACCGAGTGGGGAAATTCCTCAAACTCCTATGCTCCAGATAATGTACCTTTAGTACTAGTTATAGGGGAAAATAACCTATTCAACTACACTTAACGAATGGTTTCTACTTTTATATATATTTAGCTTAAGTCATACTTACCTATTCTCAGATCTCATGTTGGTTTTATTGTAACCATAGGTTGCCCGGGTTCAACAAAATGTGACTCTTCTGCTTCTGTAGACGCCCTCTTGCCTCTTTCTGTTGCCATTTATGAGAGGTTTTCTGTTATTTAGGCAGCAGCTTGGTTTGATGCTGTTGTCCCAGAAAGTAACTATTACTGTAAATACCATATTCTACCCCCCCCACCAAATTGTACATTGTAACACACATACCCCCCGTTTCTCTGACAGTCACCTTGTATCACTTTGATTTAAGTTATTTTTGGAGAAAACAATTCCTTCTATAATAACCATATTAAAAATCCATTATATTAATAATTAATAATGTCAATATATTCTGTGACAGTCTAGTTATATATTCACAGACCAATTTTAGTCAGCTGCGTTGGCTTCCCCTATGGGCATTGCTCTCAGGAGTGGTGTAATTAACCTTCTCTCAGGACTTGCCGTGTATTTTTGTAGGACTTGTTCTCGGCCCCAATCCATGTTAGATGAGGTGTTTGTAACTAGCTGATCAGAAATTACACTAATACTTTGCTTTCTACTTGTAGGGATTACACTGAAGCCTACAGATTATCTGTGGCTGTACTATACACAGAGGCAGGGTTGGACAGGCGTAAAGGGGAATCCCCCGGTGGGCCCCACTGTCTGAGGGCCCAACCCCTCCTCTAGGGATCAGGTTCCAGACTGTGTACTTGAATGATACAATATACATATGTTACATTATACTGCACAGGACTATGGTGTATTTCATACAAACTATTGCTGTTATTAATCTGGTATATTATCATGCATGCACTAACAGTATTTACTATATACCGTATATATATTTTTAAAGGGGCCCAGACCATGCACTTTCTAATGGTTAGCCAAGCCTCTGTGGAGGCTAGCCACGCCCCTTCTGTAGGCTGGCCACACCCCTAAGTATGGGCCCCTATCACTGCATTGCCCCATGCACAGAGGGATATTTATAGACATTGGTGCACAATTAGGTGTGTTGTCCCATAACAAATAATGTGTGCTGTAGCAGGGTACCGGCGCACCTTAGGGTGGCACCCCCACACCCAGTGCACATGACACATCATAGCACAAGTGTTGGGAGCAGGAGAATGGTTGCCGGGCATGCCGTATGTAGCACAGTACCCCTCCAGGCACCCCACAAGCTGGAGAAGGGTGCGATCGGGGCAGCACCTATGCCTTTCGCCCTGAGCGGTGGCACCAGTCGCACATCACTTTTCACAGCCCCGCACCCAATCACGTCACCTGTCACTTTCTGATCTCTTCTGAAAAAAATGTCAGTTAGAATCTAGTTGGTTGCTATGGTTTATTATTGTTCCTTTTTGTTTTTATTATACTGATTTTCTTTTTATATGAATAAGCTCTGATTGGGATCGTTCATCTGATTTGTATTATGCTTTTTTTTTTTTTTTTAAAACACCTGGCACCTGTCATGATTACAGCCTAATTAGTATAATTATGGAAATAATATGTTAATGTTTTCATGGTCTATCCTAATGTTGATTTCCAACAATTCACTGTGTAAGGGGTTAATGTATTTTTCTGAAGGACGCACCTGGGGACTGTTATTTGTCACCGTACCCTGATGAGGAGGAGAATCCCTGCTATCACACAGGAGAACAGGCTACACTAATGGCCCAGTTATTAGCTCCTCAGATCCTGGCTTAGGTGCTCCGAGTGCATCATATAACCCTATTCAGTCACATTTATCACTGAATAATATGTGTCTATTACCTATACAGGCCCCTAATGGATCATTAATACGACATAGTCATATTAGGTAAATGTGGTAAATCAGGCCTTCTGTAGTCATATTAATGCCATGACTCAGCTTAGTTCTAGAAGAGCATTGGACGATGAGACAAAACACCAGGGGGTATATTTACTAAAGTGAGAGTATTTAGAAGTGGAGATGTTGCCCATAGCAACCAATCAGATTCTATTTATCATTTATCTAGCACCTTATAGAAAATAATAGCTAGAATCTGATTGGTTGCTATGGGCAACATCACTTCTAAAAACTCTCATTTTAGTAAATATATCCCTAGTAGTAAAACAGATTAGAATACCAGGACACATTTTGCTGAGATATCTCAGAGAATTATTTGGGAGGGGGTTAAGCACTGCGATTTTTGGTCATATGAAATTGTGTTAAATATTCTGCCTTTGTGTTCTTAAATAACAAAAGTGACACGTGATAGGCTGGATTATTCCTGAGGCTCCTTTGTTCCTCTAATCACCCAATATGAAATCCAGGAGGGGTGTTAGTGGTAGCACCAATCACAAGCTGCTACAGATAGATTGTGGCGTGTGATTGGTCCTCCTGCTCAGAAACCCCTGTGCCACTATTTACAGTCACATCACTAAATTGATGCATATTCTGTGTCACAGGACCTGCAGAGGCCGATATGGTCCCCCCAATGCTTTGGTTAGGGGGAGAGATGCCTTTAGTACAATCGTGTATGTAGGTTATAGTGCAGCTTCATATGAAAACTTAGCGATTCTCTTCCACTGTAATGAAATAAGTGTATGTCTGTTGCATACATTTTCTAAATATATTGTTTTGGGACCATTTGTAATTCTGTATTTCATGATATAATGTCTGCATTTAAATAATGGCTAATTACCAATCCTTACCACCTGCAGAAACGTTTTTGTCTGCATTATTAAAATACAGTCCTCACGGGGAGGAAGTGCAGCCTGTAACCAATATTTCATGTAATACTATATTAGGGAAACTGTCTTTAGGCTGCACACAGAGCTTAGCTGTGGGGGTGCCCCATTTCAGTACTGCCTGCCATTGGGTCTGGATAGTTTGGGGGTATCCCCATGTAACAAGTACGGCCATAACCCCTGTAGCTCGTCCATGCACTTTCCTGCCTGCGTAATATGTGTTATGTGTAAGTTGTGTATATATATATATATGTGTGTAAGTTGTGTATATATAATATATTGACTCTTAGCTATGTGGGATACAGACCCATCAGATACAATGCTAGTGACAGTGGTATTTCCATAATGAACGGCAGAGCTGTGACATTTCCAGCCTGTTGCAATGGGCCACCTATAGCACATCCCATTTACCACAGATAATCTCCTTATTTGCTTGCAGAACGGAGCCTTACAGAAGGTGACCGACCCTTGTCCGCCATTGAACTGCTCAAAAGAGGATCAAATTCTCCCGGAGAACCAGTGCTGCTCTGTGTGCCAAGGTGAGGAGCTCTGATATAATGTTTACGGTCTACATTATGGGTAGGCAGCCTGCCACAGGACGCCAATGTTATTACAGGCACCTGAGGGGGAAGATCCACTGGGAAGTAAAAAAAAATAATAAAAATGTCTCTGATCGGACATAAGGTGCCATTGTTATTCCTGGTATGGGGAGGATTGTATGTTGCCAGCAGCAGCTCAGTATTATATACAGCAAGGAAACTGCTGCACTGGTGTGATTAGTACCCCCTGCTCCCACACTGGTAGTACCCCCTGCTCCCACCCTGATAGTACCCCCCTGCTCCCACACTGATAGTACCCCCCTGCTCCCACCCTGATAGTACCCCCCTGCTCCCACACTGATAGTACCCCCCTGCTCCCACACTGATAGTACCCCCTGCTCCCACACTGATAGTACTCCCCTGCTCCCACACTGATAGTACCCCCTGCTCCCACACTGATAGTACCCCCCTGCTCCCACACTGATAGTACCCCCCTGCTCCCACACTGATAGTACCCCCTGCTCCCACACTGATAGTACCCCCCTGCTCCCACACTGATAGTACCCCCCTGCTCCCACACTGATAGTACCCCCTGCTCCCACACTGATAGTACCCCCCTGCTCCCACACTGATAGTACCCCCCTGCTCCCACACTGATCGTACCCCCCTGCTCCCACACTGATCGTACCCCCCTGCTCCCACACTGATAGTACCCCCTGCTCCCACACTGATAGTACCCCCCTGCTCCCACACTGATAGTACCCCCCTGCTCCCCTCACTGATAGTATCTCCCCTGCTCCCACACTGATAGTACCCCCTGCTCCCACACTGATAGTACCCCCCCTGCTCCCACACTGATAGTACCCCCCCCTGCTCCCACACTGATAGTACCCCCCTGCTCCCACACTGATAGTACCCCCTGCTCCCACACTGATAGTACCCCCCTGCTCCCCTCACTGATAGTACCCCCCCTGCTCCCACACTGATAGTACCCTCCTGCTCCCACACTGATAGTATCCCCCTGCTCCCACACTGATAGATCCCCCCTGCTCCCACACTGATAGTACCCCCTGCTCCCACACTGATAGTACCCCCCTGCTCCCACACTGATAGTACCCCCTGCTCCCACACTGATAGTACCTCCCTGCTCCCCTCACTGATAGTACCCCCCCTGCTCCCACACTGATAGTACCCTCCTGCTCCCACACTGATAGTATCCCCCTGCTCCCACACTGATAGATCCCCCCTGCTCCCACACTGATAGTACCCCCTGCTCCCACACTGATAGTACCCCCTGCTCCCACACTGATAGTACCCCCCTGCTCCCACACTGATAGTACCCCCCTGCTCCCACACTGATAGTACCCCCTGCTCCCACACTGGTAGTACCCCCCTGCTCCCACACTGATAGTACCCCCCTGCTCCCACACTGATAGTATCCCCCTGCTCCACACTGGTGGTACCCCCCTGCTCCCACACTGATAGTACCCCCTGCTCCCACACTGATAGATCCCCCCTGCTCCCACACTGATAGTATCCCCCTGCTCCCCTCACTGATGGTATCCCCCTGCTCCCACACTGATAGTATCCCCCTGCTCCCCTCACTGATAGTACCCCCCCTGCTCCCACACTGATAGATCCCCCCTGCTCCCCTCACTGATAGTACCCCCCTGCTCCCACAGTGATAGTACCCCCCTGCTCCCACAGTGATAGTACCCCCCTGCTCCCGCACTGATAGTACCCCCCTGCTCCCGCACTGATAGTACCCCCCTGCTCCCGCACTGATAGTACCCCCCTGCTCCCGCCCTGATAGTACCCCCCTGCTCCCGCCCTGATAGTACCCCCCTGCTCCCGCCCTGATAGTACCCCCCTGCTCCCGCACTGATAGTACCCCCCTGCTCCCACACTGATAGTACCCCCCTGCTCCCCTCACTGATAGTACCCCCCTGCTCCCGCACTGATAGTACCCCCCTGCTCCCGCAGGCCCGCTCCCACAATGATCATTCTTCAATTGCAGCTGATTTATATAAAGTTACTGCTATATGTTGCCCGTTATTAGTGCCATCTCCATGTGCACTATTATAGGAGAGAAGAATCCCATATGATGTATAATGCGATAAATGGTGCTGTTTGCTTTATATTACATTTATGTTGAATGTGACTTTCCCATTGATAACTCACATCTCTGCCCGGACATGTCGGTACCCGCAGTCGTCTCAGTCGGGCGTATCTTGAGATGCTTGCAGCTAAATGTTAATGCGCAAATCCAGATTTTGTTTTACCACAGACACTTAGTGCGTAGTTTAGGGGTGCAAACAAACGCACTATGGGGCCCATATATTAGCTATTTGCGGCATATTCTGCGATGCGGTCAGATTTGCCATCTAAAGATGGCGTTGTGCTGCCGTAGCCGATGGGCTAGACATCGCAAAACGAACCCATGACCGCCGCGCATGTGTAGTCTGTAGACCGCGTATGCGCAGGAGCCCGGCCCAGGAGTGAAGAAACGGTCTCTTCACTCCGAGCACTCTGCAAGGACTGTCTCTATTGGAGCCTGTGTCTCTGGGGCTAATTGACACATGCTTGCGCTAAGATCGCATCCTGCAATGAGATTATTTAGTAACGCGCGCAGATCTCATTGCTAATGGGATTGTTGATAACTGGGCCCCTATATGAGGTCCTTAATGTATACAAATGAAATAAACAAAAAGTAATTTAAGTCATTTTCTGTGGCTAAGCGCGCTGACTCTACACCAGTGACTGCAGCCACATCCCAGTGTCCGCGCTCTGTCTGCGAGAAGCAAGCCCCAAAATGGTTATTATTTATTGTAAGCGATGGCTGAGTAATTCCATGTACAGCGCAGGATAATGCTGAAGACGCTGTATCCTAAATAAACCTTAGAATAAATGTTTATACCGTGCTTGGCGGAGTTTTGTCCCCGTCTTTTTTGTTGACATTATTGAAGTGGTAAATTGGCTTCTAAAGCTTTTTCCTGCATTATTCCTGTCAGATGGTATTTTGTGTGATTTGCTTTCATTCTCCCCGGTAATAAAAAAAAGGTTAATAGAGACTGGTAGATGCGGATAACGGAATGGGCTGGTAATGGCGCTACGTCTCATTGGGAGTATCTGCAGGTAGTTGCTTCCTTTTGCTGGAGCTGTTTACTCCTTCCATCGTTTGCTACTGTCTGACTGTGACGGCCTGGGTGCGGCTTTGCGGTTTGTGATTAGAGTATAGGTTTGTACTATCACAGATTGTGTTTGGAAAATAAAACTAGTTGATTGTGTGGGGTATGCGCTAACCCTCAGTTTTTAAGTACTATTCAATTATTACAATAATACCCAGGTAATTCCTATAGAAAGTGACGCGGCTTTCGGTATCATTCATCAATGTGTCAGTCCGCCTGGTTTTAATGGGCTCCATTGAACTCACAGACGAGAGGAGTTTTAATGATCAGACACTTTTGTTTTTCACTTAAGATATTAATCTTTTTTAAGAGACTATTTTACTTCTTTGCTGTTGGGTTTTTATGTTGGGGTGAGATCATAATCGAACCCAAGAGGCAGCTTTACAAGATTATGTTTCTTTCCTTTTTGTATCTTTATCAGATCATTAGCCTAGTTTTCCACCAAACCTGCCAGCGGATAGATTTATTTTAGACGTGGAACTTTAAGAAACATATATACATCTGGCTGTTGGGACAACCTGCAAATCTATATCTGTACCTTTTATAAAGCGGTCTATCCCTGGTTGGGCTATATCGATTATCGTTGGTTAGGAAGTTATTCCTAGGATTGCTGGATTGCATGATGAAAATCTGTAACTATTACTAATTTTACTTATAGTTCCACTGGTACTGGGAGACGTAAGGATGGAGGGAATAGTCTACACATTATATGACATGGGAGGGAATGTAATAGAGCGTGAATAATTGCGGCCTTTCGGATGAGATGTTGTGGCGATTTGACCTCCAGGTCACGAGATGTAATAGCCGCTAGGGGGCTGTAATAGCCGCTAGGGGGCTGTAATAGCCGCTAGGGGGCTGTAATAGCCGCTAGGGGGCTGTAATAGCCGCTAGGGGGCTGTAATAGCAGCTATCAGGCTGTAATAGCTGCTATCGGGCTGTAATAGCCGCTGGGGGGCTGTAATAGCAGCTAGGGGGCTGTAATAGCTGCTGGGGGGCTGTAATAGCAGCTATCAGGCTGTAATAGCTGCTATCGGGCTGTAATAGCCGCTGGGGGGCTGTAATAGCTGCTGGGGGGCTGTAATAGCTGCTGGGGGGCTGTAATAGCCGCTATCGGGCTGTAATAGCCGCTATCGGGCTGTAATAGCCGCTGGGGGGCTGTAATAGCCGCTGGGGGGCTGTAATAGCCGCTGGGGGGCTGTAATAGCCACTAGGGGGCTGTAATAGCAGCTAGGAGGCTGGGTTGCCCACCTGTTGGCGATGTGCCAGATTATGTAGCTACACGTGACTGGCATTCTGGTGTCATTTCAACGTGTTGTTTGAAAATAAATAAGAAGAAAAAATATGTATCGTAACCCCCGCCCCCCCCCCCCCCAAAAAAGTGCCTAGACTGGTATAGAATAAATCAGGGTAACAAGGCTTCGGGTCATTAGGAATTTTCTATTATCAGCACTAGGCATCACCAGCCAGAGCTTGTGGCACTATGGCAGACAACAACCCTGTAGTGCACCTGTAAAAAATGACAATAAAAATTAAATCCTTTATTAAATAAGTGCACCCCCAGAGCCCTCCTTCATCACTTTATCTAACAGATCCATAAGGAAGGTCATATTCCATGCAAAGCAGGCATCCGGTCACTCGCAGCCACTTACAGGGCCCCAAAGGTGATGTCCGGTCACTCGCAGCCACTTACGGGGGTAATGTCCGGTCACTCGCAGCCACTTGCTATATGTATTAATGAGTTTGCTCTGATTGGTCAGAGAATGGTCCCACTACCCTAAGGATACCGGCCCTGTGCTGACCGGCCTAGTTCTGATTGGCATTGTAGTGGGGGGAGACCCCATGCCGTGTGTGTCCCCTGTTATTGTGCCCCCAGTCCTGGCTGGTTATGCCTGGGACGGATACCCCATGCTCTCTGCTCCCTCTGATTCTTCCAATGCCAGCCCTGGCTGACGCCATAGACTGTAGAACAGGATCTGTGTTGTGAATACATTACAGGCATTGGAGACTTTTTTGAAAACTGGTGCTAGGTAACTGGGATGTGTGTAACACAGCAACCCATCTGTCTCTCATTGTTACTGTGTGTTTCACTAGGTCACCTACTACTTCTCCCTAAGAAACCTGCTCTAAAGTGTACAGAGATAGGTAATCAGATCATAGGGATGTTCACAGCAGCACAGATTATTTCAGAATATGAATGTGTTGGTCATGTGCAATCATTCATGTCTCTGTCGGTGAAGACAGGGCTGCATGTGACAGGGGCAGTGACATGATGTGAGGAGAGGAATGGAGGCAGCAGGAAGTCACAGACTGAGAGTTATATTGTGGGAGGAGCATTGTCCCCAGCAGCACAGAGTATATCAGGAGATGAGTGATGTGTTAGTGAGGACAGGGCTGCATGTGACAGGGGCAGTGACATGATGTGAGGAGGGGAATGGAGGCAGCAGGAAGTCACAGACTGAGAGTTATATAGTGGGAGGAGCAGGGTCCCCAGCAGCACAGAGTATATCAGGAGATGAGTGATGTCTCAGTGAGGACAGGGCTGCATGTGACAGGGGCAGTGACATGATGTGAGGAGGGGAATGGAGGCAGCAGGAAGTCACAGACTGAGAGTTATATAGTGGGAGGAGCAGGGTCCCCAGCAGCACAGAGTATATCAGGAGATGAGTGATGTGTCAGTGAGGACAGGGCTGCATGTGACAGGGGCAGTGACATGATGTGAGGAGGGGAATGGAGGCAGCAGGAAGTCACAGACTGAGAGTTATATAGTGGGAGGAGCAGGGTCCCCAGCAGCACAGAGTATATCAGGAGATGAGTGATGTGTCAGTGAGGACAGGGCTGCATGTGACAGGGGCAGTGACAGGATGTGAGGAGGGGAATGGAGGCAGCAGGAAGCCACAGATTGTGATGTGATTATATCATAGTTCAGGGTCTTCCAACAGTACAGAGTAGTTGTGGCAGGCACCTAACATATTTGATGCAGGGAATTTCAGGGGTGAAAAGCTTCCTTATGGTATTATATTCATACATTTTATTTTTCTAGTATCGGTTATAAAATGAAAGATATAATTTGGTTGCTATGAAGTACAGATCCTTTGTGGTGGGTGGGGGGGGGTTTGCAATATTACCCATGCACCGGTTTCCATAAATGTCACCCAATTGTGTCTTGTATTGTTTCTGTGAGAATAAACATGGACGTTTAGCAGACGGCTTAAGCACCATTTCCTGTTTTCACAACACAGATCCTGAAGTACTGTCCAGTGGATAATCCTTGGGAGGCACAACCCTGAAACGCGCTACTAACCGGAAGGATTGCGCTAAGAGCAGACTCCGCAGCAGAGAGACTTGGATGTCACTCTTCCGCTAGGGCCACACAAGATGGACTTTTTCTTTTTTTCATTTCTAGAATTTTTTTATTCTCCAGTTAAAATGTTTATTTTTACACCTTTTTTTTAATTTATTTACATCGTCTGAAAGATATAGGCAACTTATACCTCTTCAGCTTACGTGGAACTAGCAGTCCCAGCATGCCCTGCCAGCCTCTGACTGGAGACCCACAGGTTGCCTCTCACTGGTCTACACCAATGGACTTTATCACTAGTGACATTATTGGGAGTTCAGCACTTTTCTCAGTTTGTTGCAAATATTTTTACTTTAAAAATGTTATAGAGAAACGTGGAATAGCGGAGATTGGTTAGGTAGAGTGCCAGCCTCGCCCCGGTACACTGCACCAGCCTCCCCCCGGCACACTGCACCAGCCTCGCCCCGGCACACTGCACCAGCATTGCCGCACTCCCAGCATTGCCGCACCCCTCCGTACACCTCATTCCAGCCTGTTTATGTCACATCGGATGCTGCTGTGTTCCCAGGAGGCCTCTTCCATACATTGTAACAATCTGAGAAACTTTATTTTTTTTCCACGTTTATTTTCCTTGTTCTTGTAACATTTAGGGAATTAATGAAATGTTAGTTTTAGACCTTGTGGAATTGCAATTTTGTACAAGTTTGTAACAAATAAAGGTGATGAAGTGGTATTTTCTGCTTTACACTTTGTCCTGATAAGATGAATGTGGTCTCTGTACTTGTATGTGCATTGTGTGGTAAGGACCCAAGTGATGGCACATGTCAGGGGGTGAGAAGGCCCAAACCCAAGATGGCAGAATTGCCCCTTTTGCAGAGTAGACGTACGGGTAGTGTGGTCAGCATTTACCACCAGGTGTGACGGGTATCTGATAGTTGTCCGTCATCTTTGCCATGCCTGCATATCGCACAATCTGAATTGGTGAAGCTCAGACTTTTCCTTAGGAGCAATGCCCACCAGGGTGTAACATTGGTTTGTGTAATCAATGAAGAACAAATGGTTCTCTAGGAGGCAATACTGATATACTGATTTATTTACACTGACTCCTGTCTCCTGGTAATGCCCATAGTATTATGCAGGGTTTTGTTTTCAAACCTTTACTATTAGAGCATGTTTGTACCTGTAGCAGGTAACTGACTGCTTTATATAAAGCCCCATAATCCGTATATATGTGTGAGCCACAAAGCTGCTTTCATTGTTATACACCTCGAAGAGATGCATATTATATATGAATGTAGCTCACCAGGAGCCTGCCTACTGCGCTGCCCCGTACGTCCCTCTGAGCACCCTTTTATTGCCAGAACCCCCCCCCCCCCCAATCCCTCCCTTGCCATAGTATTTGTTCATTACAGCGAATCAGCAGTAAATGGGAGAGGTCTCCAAACTTTCTGGACTGATTAGAAGAACAAAGCTGTAAATTGGGACAGTTGGTAGACTGCCAACCCTACCCACAATTCCTGCGCCATTCATGAGGGTCGTTGTATGGGCAACTCTATAATGAAATATAGTATGGCAGCTAACTAAGGCAGAAGGTTGTAATCTGTTCTCAGCCAGGCGCTGGGAAGGGTAAACACTTTTAGTTCCCTGTAAGAACAATGGCTGGATTTGGCATTAGGCTCAGTAGACCCGTGCCTAGGGGCTGCAATGCTACGTGTTAGTTCATTGCATTGAGGATATTATAAAAATAATGATGTGCTTTGTACCATATTCTGTTATAGGATAGCTGACCAAAGGAAGGCGATGAGCTTGTCCATCCACAGGTTCCTGTTCTATAAATCCAGCCCTGGTAGTTACTGTATAATGTGGCCGTTGCCTCTGTAAATCCATAGGCAGCCTTACTGCAAGGACACGTGGCTGGCACGCGGTTTCCATATAACATTTCAGAATTTATACAAAGTATATAAATAGAGAACGGCTTCCTAATATATTTATGATATGACATAGAGGCATGACCTCTGCTACATTTCTCTGCATTCATCTTAAAACCATATAATGTATTGTGCAATTCCCCTATAGATGTATATAATAGCACCATATGTCTATCATGCTGGAGTTCCCCGTTGGGTGGCAGTGATTATAATAATCCAGCATTTCCAGCCTATTGTTCTAAATAAACAGTGTAAATAAAATATTCCCCATTGTGCACGAGGTGCTGGGTCCGCTGATGAGCTGCTCTGTGCTGACGGAACGTATTTCAGCTAAGGGGTAAACATGCAGCAAGTGTGACGGGGCCGCGCTGAGCTCATCACTGCTGCTATGGGGAGGATGGACACAAGTAGGGGAGAAGATGACCCCATACATAGGCTTACATTGGCCAGATTCTCCACCATACCTGATTCTGCTCCTTTCTGCTTCCAGGGAATCCTTGTTGGGGGTTGTAGTCATACAGTATTTAACCTTTACACAATGTGGTTTGGACGGGTAAGTTACCTTTCCCGGTGCCCTATTTACTCCCTCTTCCGGAACTGAAAGCTACATTCTCCCCAGAGGCGTCCAAACATGAGACTTACATCCGATAACTCTGGAACCAGTGACTGAGGCCTCATTATAATGAGCAAAGTGTTGACAACTTATGTAAAGTTCTTAAGTCTTTCCACTTTTGTCCCAGAACTATTACTGTAAGTTATTATTATCCTCTATTTTTCCGTAGCGCCATGCAGGGTTAGTAAGAAGTATTGAGAGGATGATAGCAAAGTGATCTGTGTTAATATTTCCTGCCATGGCTGGTCCCATATACAGTGCCTTGCAAAAGTATTCACCCCCCTTGGCTTTTTACCTTTTTTGTTACATTACAACCTGTAATTAATTTTTTTTTTTTAATCCGAATTGTATGTGATGGATCTGCCCAAAATAGTCTCATGAAGTGAAATGAGAAAAATATATATAAAAAAAGAATCTTTATAAATAAAATTCTGAAAGTTGGCATGTGCATATGTAATCACCCCCTTTGCTATGAAGCCCCTCAAAAGTTCTGGTGCAACCAATTACCTTCAGAAGTCACATAATTAGTGAAATGAAGTCCCCCTGTGTGTAATCTAAGTGTCACATGATCTATCAGTATAAACGCACCTTTTCTGATAGGCCCAGAGGCTGCAACACCACTAAGCAAGAGGCCTCACACCATGAGGACCAAGGAGCTCTCCAAACACGTCAGGGACAAAGTTGATGAGAAGTACAATTCTGGGTTATAAAAAAAAATATCCAAATCTCTGATGATCCCCCGGAGCACCATCAAATCCATCATCATCAAATGGAAAGAACATGGTACCACAACAAACCTGCCAAGAGAGGGCCGCCCACCAAAACTCCCAGACCGGGCAAGGAGGGCATTAATCAGAGAGGCAGCACAGAGACCAAAGGTAACCCTGAAGGAGCTGCAGAGTTCCACAGCAGAGACTGGTGTATCTGTGCATGTGACCACAATAAGCCGTACACTCCATAGAGCTGGGCTTTATGGAAGAGTGGCCAGAAAAAAGCCATTACTTAGTGATAAAAATAAGAAGACACGATTTCAGTTTGCCAAAAGGCATGTGGGCGACTCCCCAAATGTACGGAGGAAGGTGCTCTGGTCAGGTGAGACTAAAACTGAACTTTTTGGCCACCAAGGAAAACGCTATGTCTGGCGCAAACCCAACACATCCCATCACCCCAAGACCACCATCCCCACAGTGACACATGGTGGTGGCAGCATCATGCTGGGGGGATGTATTCAGCAGCAGGGACTGGGAAACTGATTCGAGTCGAGGGAAAGATGGATGGTGCTAAATACAGGGATATTCTTCAGCAAAACCTGTGTCAGTCTGCCTGTGATATGAGACTGGGACGGAGATTCACCTTCCAGCAGGACAATGACCCGATGCATACTGCTAAAGCAACACTCGATGGTTTAAGGGGAAACATGTAAATGTGTTGGAATGGCCGAGTCACAGCCCAGATCTCGATCCAATTGTGAATCTGTGGTCAGACTTGGAGATTGCTGTTCACAAGCGGAAACCATCCAACATGAAGGAGCTGGAGCAGTTTTGCCTTGAGGAACGGGCAAAAATCCCAGGGGCAAGATGTGGCAAGCTCATAGAGACTTATCCAAAGCGACTTGCAGCTGTAATTGCCGCAAAAGGTGGCTCGACACAGTACTGACTTTAGGGGGGTGAATAGTTATGCACGCTAAAGTTTTCTGTTATGCTGTCCTAAATGTTGTTTGATTCACAATATTAGAAAAAACACAACGTCACAGGTGTAGACATGTTGTGTGAATGAAATGACGCACACCTTCACACAATCCATTGTAATTCCAGGTTGTGAGGCAACAAAACATGAAAAATGCAAAGGGGGTGAATACTTTTGCAAGGCACTGTAGCCGTGATTTCCCTTCAGTTATCACATTAAGTATCACATAAAGAGTTATTTCTCCTGGCGCACAGCTTCCATCTTGAAAGAAGCAGATTGAGATTGTGAGCGACTTTCAATTTGTATGTAAAGCAGCTGCAGGTGCTCACACAATAACCCTGGCACTTTGGTGATGGGCTCGGATTACCCGCTCCCATAGATCGTCAGAGTAGGAAGACTTTTCCGACGGATTAAAGTTGCTAAATATGAAATAATGTTAATGGGAGAGTGTGGGTTGTGTCATTGTATGTAAGGCAGTGGCTGGGAACCCTCTCAGGGTGATACAGAAAGGGGCGACTAAACAAAGCTGTTATCTCCGCAGCTGGAATATTTCTCCTTATTAAAGCATACATTGGGTATTACTGACGTGTACTGCGCTTTTCTCTACTTCTCAAAGAACTCTGGCAGTGATTGTAGAGCTGAGCTTCAGTATAACCCGGCAGATACTATTGTCCCCGGTTCAGACCTAAATGTACCTTATATTGCAATTTTCATGAAACTGCAAAATGAACAAATTAAACGAAGAAATTCTTCATTGTATTGTGCTGCTCATCCTGCAGAAGCCGGGCCTAATGTCTGACGTGCCCTGTGTTGTGGGCCAAGGGCAGCTACACTATGGACTCAGCTGTATCCAATGTAACAAGTTTTCCAGATTACACATAGACATGGCCGAGAAGCACAGACTGAAGCCAGAAAGCTTAAACCATATACTTCACTAAAGTTGCTGGAGGCGTTTACAGTCCATAATGGTTAGAGCACATTTGTTCGACCTCGACCCTCGATTCCTTGCTGCAACCATTAGCAGCGGCCAATCAACACCTTCAAGTCTAGAGCATTGGATATACTCTAGACAACTACCAATCACAATGCCAGATGCTCAAAGTTACATACAGTATACACGCTCTAAGCAGGACGCCCGCTGAGATGTTATTACCAGCGGGCGCCCGGCTCCTTCCCTGCAGCGCCGCATTAGCCGGAGGCTGGCGTTCTCTTCTGAACTCCAGCTTCTGCCTCCCCCCATGCGCACTATGGGAGAGATGTCATGACGCGTCTCCCATAGTTCCGAGGAGCAGCCGGGCGGACAGGACGGCGGCGGATGCAGGAGCGGGGATTAAGGTAAGTGTTTTTTTTTTTTTTGTACAAGCGGCACTACAGGGGCATTATATGGGGGCACTACTACAGGGGCATTATATGGGGGCACTACTATAGGGGCATTATATGGGGGCACTACTACAGGGGCATTATATGGGGGCACTACTATAGGGGCATTATATGGGGGTACTACTACAGGGGCATTATATGGGGGTACTACTACAGGGGCATTATATGAGGGCACTACTACAGGGGAATTATATGGGGGCACTACTACAGGGGCACTATATGGGGGTACTACAGGGGAATTACATGGGAGTACTAATACAGGGGCATTATATGGGGGTACTACAGGGGCATTATATGGGGGTACTACAGGGGCATTATATGAGGGCACTACTACAGGGGAATTATATGGGGGTACTACAGGGGCATTATATGAGGGCACTACTACAGGGGAATTATATGGGGGCACTGCTACAGGGGCATTATATGGGGGCACTACTACAGGGGCATTATATGAGGGCACTGCTACAGGGGAATTATATGGGGGCACTGCTACAGGGGCATAACTATGGGGGCACTGCTACAGGGGCATAACTATGGGGGCACTGCTACAGGGGCATAACTATGGGGGCACTACTACAGGGGCATTATATGGGGGCACTACTACAGGGGCACTATATGGGGCACTATTACAGGGGAATTATATGGGGGCACTACTACAGGGGCATTATATGGGGGCACTACTACAGGAGCATTATATGGGGGCACTACTATATGATTTCCTTCCTTTCAAATCACTGGTGTAAAGTCGGCGTATCTAAATATATTTTGGGGTAAAAGGTAAAAAGTTCCCTGACCCCTGTTCTAGACAACTTTCTATCAATGGGCTCGATTCAATTCAACGCAAATTGAATAGCGCCGGCAAAGGAGCTCCCAGAGCTATTCAATTCAGCGCGCTGCTATGTCGGAGAATGGCCGTTCTCGCGCCCTAAACATGGTGTTTAGTTACGAGAACCGGCATCCTCCGACTAAACTGCCCAGCGCGATGCTGTTTCCGTGGCGCTAAGGGCAGAAATCAGCGTCACGCCAGGAGTTTTGTCTGGTTTCTGCTCGCATCCCATCGCATCTTTCTGTCCCACCTGACCTCATGTCCCAGAGCTGCGCAACTTTCCATGCTCTAATGACCTTTACTGTAATACACCTGTGTGACCCCTGAGTGTCTGCGCTCAGCTGGATATTATACAAGTCAATGAACCAATTTCTGTTTTACTCAGTGGTATTGACTTACAGTGAGAGAACTGAGCCTGCGGTACTTTATTGATCTATAATGAAGTCTTGGTTCTTGTAATGAGCACTTGTGACTATAGATAGAAAGTGCTGCTCTCTGCTTGCATACATCACCGGGCAATTATAAAATACTGCGGCATTTATTGAAATGAGTAAAGAGCAGTAACTGACATGAATATGGATCATCGTCACATTGCTGTGTAATACCGAGCTGAATAATAATCACCAAAGTACCTGGAGTGTTTAAACTTATCTCAAAGAGGGGAATTCAATTAGAGGCGAAAAGTCATATTCGTATGTTTTTTTTGTGAAAAATTTGCCTAAAAAAAATTTCGCCAAATTCAATTCCAGGACAATTTCGCCTAAGTGGAAACAATTCTCCAAAAATGATTCTCCAATCAATAGCTGGTGAAAACAAATGCAAAATCTTTATTTTGGGGTGCAAACGTGGGGAAACAACTCAGACCCCTTGGGACAGCCCCCCAAAGGACAAATACGCAAAAAAAACCAGAAACTAAAACCTAAGAACACCCCAAAAAAGACATGTCATTTTTGGGGTGTAAATTTAAAAAGTGGGGGGATAAACATTAAAAGTAGCGAAAAAGACTTCTTGGGGGTCCACAAGTATGGGTCAGGTGTTTTTGGGATTGCAGGTGCATGCAGCAGGTGGATTTTTCACGTTTTTAAAAGTTCACTTTAGAGACATAAAAACATGCTTGCACCCATTTTCAAGCACCCCAAATTTGACAGGACTATTTATTTTCACCAAAAAATACAGCTTTATGCCATTCTTCACCACTTTTAAAAAAACGCTAATAGCAAGCAATTTACACAACTTAAGTACGCAAAATAGTCTTATTAGGGCTATTAGTACTCATCTATATTGATTCCCTATGTTAGAGCATCTTTTTCTGGGGTACAGACTGATTTCCCCAATTCTTTCAGTACTTTTCACCTGTTCCGCATTCGCCTGTTTCCGTGTTCGCCTGTTTTGCAATTGAATTAGGCGAAAAGCGGGGACGAGCACGGAATAAATTTGCCTCTGAAACGGGCGAATGAAGCGAACAGTCGGACAGGCGAAAACTTCGCCTCTAATTGAATATGGCTCAAAGTGTCCTCCGTGCTTTCACTTACTGTATCATTAGGGAGGAGCTTCTCTCACAAAGTAGACACAGAGGGACTGACAGCTTGGCGGACTTGCTGCGCAGATGTTCCGCGTCTCGTCAGCTACACATCCTCTGCTGTTTGACATGTGTCAGTTTAAGTAATAATTTCTAACAGCTTCTGGGGAATGTCAGAAAGACTTATATACTTATCAATGGGATTTTCTAAATAGTTTGATAAAGTAATAAATCAATAATATTGTATATATTTTTATATAGAAGTTAAATGAACTAATTTCAATGTAATAAAAGTGCTTCTTTAAGCATTATTATAAGGTTGTGCTGCGTGCTACTCTAACTAAAGTCTACACACTGTAATGTATGATTTATTTATTCCCTCCGACTCCCCTGTAATCTCTGGGAGACGCTAAAAATCACCTGGGGGAGTAGACAACTCTCCCCCATCCCAAACTAATCAGGCATTCTGCAACAGAGATGGCGTCGCGATGACACTACTTGCGCCATTTCTGCCTATCACGTCTTTCTCCAGGATCTCCCAGCAACTGTTATATTTACCATTGAAGTCACTAAAATGATACATTGATACTGATACAAATGATGCATTATTAGCATTTATAAAGCCGGGAACACACTATCCTACAGGTGGTGCCGATGCGATTAACGCTCTTATCCGACTGAGCGATTAGCGGATCAGAGCACACACGTGTACACGGAGCAATTTCTTGCTCAGTATGAACTTTCCTGTCATCTCTACAATGGGATCAGTCGGAACATGTGAGCAGCTCGTACCAATGTATGCCCAGTGTTAGATGCGGTTGACCTGTCCGCCTGTATGCACGAGCGTTTGAAGTTGTTTATCGGCTAACGCTCCTGCATATTCACTATACCAGAGGTTCCCAAACGTGGACCTCAGGGCTCCCCAACTGTTCAGGTGTTAGAGATCTCCATGGTTGAACACAGGTGACTCAATTAGTGCCTCGGTCAATTTGATTTAACCACCTGTGCTCAACCATGGATATCTGTAAAACCTGACCTGTTGATGAACCTTGAGGGCCGCGTTTGGGGAACCTCTGCACTATACAACTATCGGGCTGATCCACCCTATAGTTGTATAGTCTGTGCCCAGCTTAATAAAGGCCCCCATACATCAGCAATTGATTGCAGCAATCGTGCAATTTGCAGTCGATTGTCTATAAAAAACTTTCTCTTTTTCAATCGATTGTTGCAATTCGGCAATCGATTGTGTATAAAAATCTTTCAGTTTTTCAATCGATTGCAAATTGCACGATTGCTGCAATCAATCTCTGATGTATGGGGGCCTTTAGTCTCTCGGCTTAGGCTTTATGTTATGTGTAAGCTCATCTTGTGGCTCGGGTCCGCCATGCTGGCACATGCACTCATAGAGACTCAGAGAGTTGAAACACATGCATTTAATATATAAGTAAATAAAATGTTTGCATTACACACGTGAAAATAATATATTAATGGCGATGCATCCACTTCAGCGCCAGGTTTACGTCACCCATACAGTATATCAGAACGATGGCCGTATAAGTTTGCGAATTAAACAGACAGGTGTAACCCTATGAATCATCAGCCCTGCAGTCTCTGCTGCTTTTATTTAATAATGCTTAACTGATTGAGAATTTGCCCTATGGTAGTAGCCAGTGGTAGAGGCTATGGCCCTTTTGCTCTCTGGCTCTGCCAATATGCACAGCATTTACCGGGCACCCTGCTAAAACCACCTCTGATCTTTCTAGGTTACGACTTTTGCGCAGACGGACACCAGTGTGGGGACAATTCTGAATGTAAAAATCTGATCACCAAAGCCACATGTGAATGTCGCAATGGATTTGTGCCGCTGCAGGGAGACCCGACCTACTGTGAAGGTAGGAACTGATACTACTCTGCACTGGGCAGTGTACTACCCTAAAGTGTGAGCCAATGTGTTATACAGGGTGTTTCACTCACTACCGATAGGCCCCAAAGTTTTTCTTATAACTTTTTTAAGTAATTGACGTAATTTAGTGAAATGTGACGCAGACATACCTTGGTCTATGAGAAATATGAGGAAGTCTGAGCAAGAGATGAAAGTGCTTGCCATTAGCATCCAGGCCAGCTGGTCACCACCCTAGTCAGCAGCGCAGGCCAAAATTCAAATAGGGGAGCCACACCGACTGCCAGTGAGGGTATCACCAGAGAGCATATCACCAGTGAGGGTATCACCAGAGAGCGTATCACCAGTTAGGGTATCACCAGAGAGCATATCACCAGTGAGGGTATCACCAGAGAGGATATCACCAGTGAGGATGTGGCCAGTGGGGGTATCGCCAGTGAGGATATGGCCAGTGAGGGTATCACCAGTGAGGATGTGGCCAGTGAGGGTATCGCCAGTGAGGATGTGGCCAGTGAGGATATAGCCAGTGAGGATATAGCCAGTGAGGATGTGGCCAGTGAGGATATCACCAGTGAGGATATAACCAGTGAGGATATCACCAGTGAGGATATAACTAGAGGATATAACCAGAGAGGATATCACCAATGAATGATATCACCAGTGAGGATATCACCAATGAATGATATCACCAGTGAGGATAGCAGTGAGCATATCGCCAGTGAGGATATAACTAGAGGATATCACCAGTGAGGATATAACCAATGAATGATATCACCAGTGAGGATATAACCAATGAATGATATCACCAGTGAGGATAGCAGTGAGCATATCGCCAGTGAGGATATAACTAGAGGATATCACCAGTGAGGATATAACCAGTGAGGATATAACCAATAAATGATATCACCAGTGAGGATATAACCAATGAATGATATAACCAGTGAGGATATAACCAATGAATGATATCACCAGTGAGGATATAACCAATGAATGATATCACCAGTGAGGATATAACCAATGAATGATATCACCAGTGAGGATATAACCAATGAATGATATCACCAGTGAGGATATAACCAATGAATGATATCACCAGTGAGGATATAACCAATGAATGATATCACCAGTGAGGATATAACCAATGAATGATATCACCAGTGAGGATATAACCAATGAATGATATCACCAGTGAGGATAGCAGTGAGCATATCGCCAGTGAGGATATAACTAGAGGATATCACCAGTGAGGATATAACCAGTGAGGATATAACCAATAAATGATATCACCAGTGAGGATATAACCAATGAATGATATAACCAGTGAGGATATAACCAATGAATGATATCACCAGTGAGGATATAACCAATGAATGATATCACCAGTGAGGATATAACCAATGAATGATATCACCAGTGAGGATATAACCAATGAATGATATCACCAGTGAGGATATAACCAATGAATGATATCACCAGTGAGGATATAACCAATGAATGATATCACCAGTGAGGATATAACCAATGAATGATATAACCAGTGAGGATATAACCAATGAATGATATCACCAGTGAGGATATAACCAATGAATGATATCACCAGTGAGGATATAACCAGTGAATGATATCACCAGTGAGGATATAACCAGTGAGGATATAACCAATGAATGATATAACCAGTGAGGATATCACCAATGAATGATATCACCAGTGAGGATGGCAGTGAGCATATCGCCAGTGAGGATATCACCAATGAATGATATCACCAGTGAGGATGGCAGTGAGCATATCGCCAGTGAGGATATCACCAGTGAGGATATCACCAATGAATGATATCACCAGTGAGGATGGCAGTTGGTGTGGTTTCCCGATGTGAATTTTGGTCTGCGCCACTGCTGGTAATTTTTTGGATAAGTGTGTTTTGCCCTGTATTGTGTAATGTCCTTGCATACGTTGGTGTTGGTGTAATTGCACGCTGGGTCATACAGCAGCAGTGATCACCATATCCCTGTACTGAGAGACCTCGCATTACATTAATATGCTGTATGGTACAGTGGTTTCCCAGATGTAGGACGACCTGTGGGCCGTTCATGTAGTGGAAATATAATTTTCCAGTTTCCACTTCATTTGTCACCGTGTTTATTCAGGTCCAGGGTAAATGACGCCATTGCAATGTACCATCTCTTATGAATGCTCAAGTTGTACTAAAGTCCATATTGTTCAAAGTGTTCAAATGTTGTTTTAAAGTTATTGTCTGTTTCTAACCGATTGGAAAGTCTCTTCAGATTAGTCTGACTGCGTTTTATAACCCTCATGTTGTGCACCGCGCTATAACATAAACTAACTGTATAATACAATGTGACAGATGAACGTTGTGAAGCAGCTTTGTTTAGTGAATAAGTTATGGGTTAAGGCCCCCATACATCATTAATCAATTGTGGCAATTCTGCGTTTTGCAGATGATTGTGCAAAAAAAAAATCTGGAATGTACGGGAGTCACAGATCGCAGATTGCAACCAAAAACTGATTGGGATTGGTAAATCAGGTTAGATGTCACAGATAGATTGGGGCTGTAGATTGCTAGTGTATGGACATGATCAGCAGATTTGCAGACCATTACTAGTAAAATGATGGAGCCTTTCAAGATTGGCAGATCTGTGTTTGCCGCAATCGATCTGCAAATCACCGAGAAAAATCTGTAATGTATGGGCGCAGATTGCTCGATTGGCAAAACCTAACATCTGGCAACAAATCTTCAACTTGTTCAATTATGGTTTTCTGATTGCTGATGTATGGGAGCCTATAGTCATTGCCTCTGATTGCTGATGTATAGGGGCCTATAGTCATTGCCTATGATTGCTGATGTATAGGAGCCTATAGTCATCGCCTCTGATTGCTGATGTATAGGAGCCTATAGTCATTGCCTCTGATTGCTGATGTATGGGAGCGTATAATCATTGCCTCTGACTGCTGATGTATAGGGGCCTATAGTCATTGCCTCTGACTGCTGATGTATAGGGGCCTATAGTCATTGCCTCTGACTGCTGATGTATAGGAACCTATAGTCATCGCCTCTGATTGCTGATGTATAGGGGCCTATAGTCATTGCCTCTGACTGCTGATGTATAGGGGCCTATAGTCATTACCTCTGACTGCTGATGTATAGGAGCCTATAGTCATTGCCTCTGATTGCTGATGTATAGGTGCCTATAGTCATTGCCTCTGATTGCTGATGTATGGGAGCGTATAATCATTGCCTCTGACTGCTGATGTATAGGGGCCTATAGTCATTGCCTCTGACTGCTGATGTATAGGGGCCTATAGTCATTGCCTCTGACTGCTGATGTATAGGAACCTATAGTCATCGCCTCTGATTGCTGATGTATAGGGGCCTATAGTCATTGCCTCTGACTGCTGATGTATAGGGGCCTATAGTCATTACCTCTGACTGCTGATGTATAGGAGCCTATAGTCATTGCCTCTGATTGCTGATGTATAGGAGCCTATAGTCATTGCCTCTGATTGCTGATGTATAGGAGCCTATAGTCATTGCCTCTGATTGCTGATGTATAGGAGCCTATAGTCATTGCCTCTGATTGCCGATGTATAGGAGCCTATAGTCATTGCCTCTGATTGCTGATGTATAGGAGCCTATAGTCATTGCCTCTGATTGCTGATGTATAGGAGCCTATAGTCATTGCCTCTGATTGCTGATGTATAGGAGCCTATAGTCATTGCCTCTGATTGCTGATGTATAGGGGCCTATAGTCATTGCCTCTGATTGCTGATGTAAGGGGGCCTATAGTCATTGCCTCTGATTGCTGATGTATAGGAGCCTATAGTCATTGCCTCTGATTGCTGATGTATAGGAGCCTATAGTCATTGCCTCTGATTGCTGATGTATAGGAGCCTATAGTCATTGCCTCTGATTGCTGATGTATAGGGGCCTATAGTCATTGCCTCAGATTGCTGATGTATGGGGGCCTATAGTCATTGCTTCTGATTGCTGATGTATAGGAGCCTATAGTCATTGCCTCTGATTGCTGATGTATGGGAGCCTATAGTCATTGCCTATGATTGTTGATGTATAGGAGCCTATAGTCATTGCCTATGACTGCTGATGTATGGGGACCTATAGTCATTGCCTCTGATTGTTGATGTATAGGAGCCTATAGTCATTTTCCCTGATTGTTGATGTATAGGAGCCTATAGTCATTGCCTATGATTGTTGATGTATAGGAGCCTATAGTCGATGTCTCCAGATCTCCATCTCGTTCACTCTGAAACATCACAGCTTCCACCAAAGACCCCGCTTCTCGTTTCACCATTCTCCAGACACTGGGCCAGACAAGGGACCACCATAGATGTACTAGTATGCAGAGGGTATTATATACAAACTGATTGGTGCACACATTTTATTTAGAGGGAGATGTACTAAGCCTTGCAGAGAGATGAAGTACTAACCAATCAGCTCTTAACTGTCATGGTACAGGCTGGATCTGGAAAATGACAGGAGCTGATTGGTTGGTTCTTTATTACTCTCAAATGCTTAATGCTTCCCCTTAGTACATTGCAGTGCATCCCCTTAGTACATAATTGGACTATTTTTTTTAAAGAACAATAATCTAAACAACGGATCTGTTTGTATCCATTGGTAAATTCTCTGCTCACCATCTTTAATATGTTGCATTTAGTTATACAGTATGATACATTTAATTTATTTTTTGTTTGCCTGTGGTTAGAGCAAGACGTATTGTGATCTCACGTTACTTATACAGGTATTTGTTATGTGATTGCTCCTGTTATAGCTTATAAATAAGCATATTTTGTAGCGTGCTGTCATGGTGGCAACCTTGAATAAACACTTTGGCGCGTTCTGGAGCCGTTCCACCATCCTGTCTATCCCAGCATCCAGCTGAGATTGTTCTCTCAATGTTTTGTATTCTTATTAACAAAAGGAATTGTCTTACTATTGTCACGATGCTCTCACTGGTGTCCTGTTGGGAAAATTCAGATTGAGATTGAATATAAAAAAATATTTTCCCAACATTGATTGACTACAAAACACACAATAGATTCATGTGGGAAAATAATTTATGATTGCGTTGCAGTAATGGGAATTCTCTGTAATTAATGAGCATTAATATCAGTCTTGTGGCTGAAGTCTTCTTCTTGATACGGCTGCCAGCCGGCACCATCCTGCAGGCGGAGTAGTATAATCCTGCATGCCTCAGAAAGCGTGCGTCTGCGCAAATATATGCTAGGTGAGAACAGATCAGTCTACGCAGATAAGATGGGTGAGAACAGATCAGTCTGTGCAGATATACTGGGTGAGAACAGATCAGTCTGTGCAGATAAGATGGGTGAGAACAGATCAGTCTGTGCAGATATGCTGGGTGAGAACAGATCAGTCTGCGCAGATATGCCGGGTGAGAACAGATCAGTCTACGCAGATAAGATGGGTGAGAACAGATCAGTCTGTACAGATATACTGGGTGAGAACAGATCAGTCTGTGCAGATATGCCGGGTGAGAACAGATCAGTCTACGCAGATAAGATGGGTGAGAACAGATCAGTCTGTACAGATATACTGGGTGAGAACAGATCAGTCTGTGCAGATATGCTGGGCGAGAACAGATCAGTCTGCGCAGATATGCTGGGTGAGAACAGATCAGTCTGCGCAGATATGCTGGGTGAGAACAGATCAGTCTGCGCAGATATGCTGGGTGAGAACAGATCAGCCTGCGCAGGTAAGCTGGGTGAGAACAGATCAGTCTGTGCAGATAAGCTGGGTGAGAACAGATCAGTCTGCGCAGATATGCTGGGTGAGAACAGATCAGTCTGCGCAGATATGCTGGGTGAGAACAGATCAGTCTGCGCAGATATGCTGGGTGAGAACAGATCAGTCTGCAGATAAGCTGGGTGAGAACAGATCAGTCTGTGCAGATATGCTGGGTGAGAACAGATCAGTCTGTGCAGATATGCTGGGTGAGAACAGATCAGTCTGTGCAGATATGCTGGGTGAGAACAGATCAGTCTGCGCAGATATGCTGGGTGAGAACAGATCAGTCTGCGCAGATGTGCTGGGTGAGAACAGATCGGTCTGCGCAGATAAGCTGGGTGAGAACAGATCGGTCTGCGCAGATATGCTGGGTGAGAACAGATCGGTCTGTGCAGATAAGCTGGGTGAGAACAGATCAGTCTGTGCAGATAAGCTGGGTGAGAACAGATCAGTCTGTACAGATATGCTGGATGAGAACAGATCAGTCTGTGCAGATAAGCTGGGTGAGAACAGATCAGTCTGCGCAGATAAGCTGGGTGAGAACAGATCAGTCTGCGCAGATATGCTGGGTGAGAACAGATCAGTCTGCGCAGATATGCTGGGTGAGAACAGATCAGCCTGCGCAGGTAAGCTGGGTAAGAACAGATCAGTCTGCGCAGATAAGCTGGGTGAGAACAGATCAGTCTGCGCAGATATGCTGGGTGAGAACAGATCAGTCTGCGCAGATATGCTGGGTGAGAACAGATCAGTCTGCGCAGATATGCTGGGTGAGAACAGATCAGTCTGTACAGATATACTGGGTGAGAACAGATCAGTCTGTACAGATATACTGGGTGAGAACAGATCTGTCTGTGCAGATATGCTGGGTGAGAACAGATCAGTCTGTGCAGATAAGCTGGGTGAGAACAGATCAGTCTGCGCAGATATGCTGGGTGAGAACAGAGCAGTCTGCGCAGATATACTGGGTGAGAACAGATCAGTCTGTGCAGATAAGCTGGGTGAGAACAGATCAGTCTGTGCAGATATGCTGGATGAGAACAGATCAGTCTGTGCAGATATGCTGGGTGAGAACAGATCAGTCTGGGCAGATATGCTGGGTGAGAACAGATCAGTCTGTACAGATAAGCTGGGTGAGAACAGATCAGTCTGTACAGATAAGCTGGGTGAGAACAGATCAGTCTGCGCCGATATACTGGGTGAGAACAGATCAGTCTGTGCAGATATGCTGGGTGAGAACAGATCAGTCTGTGCAGATATGCTGGGTGAGAACAGATCAGTCTGTACAGATATGCTGGGTGAGAACAGATCAGTCTGTGCAGATATGCTGGGTGAGAACAGATCAGTCTGTACAGATATACTGGGTGAGAACAGATCAGTCTGTACAGATATGCTGGGTGAGAACAGATCAGTCTGCGCAGATATGCTGGATGAGAACAGATCAGTCTGCGCAGATATGCTGGGTGAGAACAGATCAGTCTGCGCAGATAAGCTGGTTGAGAACAGATCAGTCTGTACAGATATGCTGGGTGAGAACAGATCAGTCTGCGCAGATATGCTGGGTGAGAACAGATCAGTCTGCGCAGATAAGCTGGGTGAGAACAGATCAGTCTGCGCAGATAAGCTGGGTGAGACCAGATCAGTCTGTGCAGATATGCTGGGTGAGAACAGATCAGTCTGCGCAGATAAGCTGGGTGAGAACAGATCAGTCTGCGCAGATAAGCTGGGTGAGAACAGATCAGTCTGCGCAGATAAGCTGGGTGAGAACAGATCGGTCTGCAGATAAGCTGGATGAGAACAGATCAGTCTGTACAGATATGCTGGGTGAGAACAGATCAGTCTGTACAGATATTCTGGGTGAGAACAGATCAGTCTGGGCAGATATGCTCGGTGAGAACAGATCAGTCTGTGCAGATAAGCTGGGTGAGAACAGATCAGTCTGTGCAGATATGCTGGGTGAGAACAGATCAGTCTGTGCAGATATACTGGGTGAGAACATATCAGTCTGGGCAGATATGCTGGGTGAGAACAGATCAGTCTGGGCAGATAAGCTGGGTGAGAACAGATCAGTCTGTGCAGATATGCTGGGTGAGATCAGATCAGTCTGTGCAGATATGCTGGGTGAGAACAGATCAGTCAGTGCAGATAAGCTGGGTGAGAACAGATCAGTCTGCGCAGAAATGCTGGGTGAGAACAGATCAGTCTGCGCAGATAAGCTGGGTGAGAACAGATCAGTCTGTGCAGATAAGCTGGGTGAGATCAGATCAGTCTGTGCAGATATGCTGGGTGAGAACAGATCAGTCTGTGCAGATGTGTTGGGTGAGAACAGATCAGTCTGTACAGATAAGCTGGGTGAGAACAGATCAGTCTGTACAGATATACTGGGTGAGAACAGATCAGTCTGTACAGATATACTGGGTGAGAACAGATCAGTCTGCACAGATATACTGGGTGAGAACAGATCAGTCTGCGCAGATAAGCTGGGTGAGAACAGATCAGTCTGCGCAGATAAGCTTGGTGAGAACAGGTCAGTCTGCGCAGATATGCTGGATGAGAACAGATCAGTCTGGGCAGATATGCTGGGTGAGAACAGATCAGTCTGTACAGATATACTGGGTGAGAACAGATCAGTCTGTACAGATATACTGGGTGAGAACAGATCAGTCTGTGCAGATATGCTGGGTGAGAACAGATCAGTCTGTGCAGATATGCTGGGTGAGAACAGATCAGTCTGTACAGATCTGCTGGGTGAGAACAGATCAGTCTGTGCAGATATGCTGGGTGAGAACAGATCAGTCTGTACAGATATACTGGGTGAGAACAGATCAGTCTGTACAGATATGCTGGGTGAGAACAGATCAGTCTGTGCAGATATGCTGGATGAGAACAGATCACTCTGCGCAGATATGCTGGGTGAGAACAGATCAGTCTGCGCAGATAAGCTGGTTGAGAACAGATCAGTCTGTACAGATATGCTGGGTGAGAACAGATCAGTCTGCGCAGATATGCTGGGTGAGAACAGATCAGTCTGCGCAGATAAGCTGGGTGAGAACAGATCAGTCTGCGCAGATAAGCTGGGTGAGAACAGATCAGTCTGTGCAGATATGCTGGGTGAGAACAGATCAGTCTGCGCAGATAAGCTGGGTGAGAACAGATCAGTCTGCGCAGATAAGCTGGGTGAGAACAGATCAGTCTGCGCAGATAAGCTGGGTGAGAACAGATCGGTCTGCAGATAAGCTGGATGAGAACAGATCAGTCTGTACAGATATGCTGGGTGAGAACAGATCAGTCTGTACAGATATTCTGGGTGAGAACAGATCAGTCTGGGCAGATATGCTGGGTGAGAACAGATCAGTCTATGCAGATAAGCTGGGTGAGAACAGATCAGTCTGTGCAGATATGCTGGGTGAGAACAGATCAGTCTGTGCAGATATACTGGGTGAGAACATATCAGTCTGGGCAGATATGCTGGGTGAGAACAGATCAGTCTGGGCAGATAAGCTGGGTGAGAACAGATCAGTCTGTGCAGATATGCTGGGTGAGAACAGATCAGTCTGGGCAGATAAGCTGAGTGAGAACAGATCAGTCTGTACAGATATACTGGGTGAGAACAGATCAGTCTGTACAGATATACTGGGTGAGAACAGATCAGTCTGTACAGATATACTGGGTGAGAACAGATCAGTCTGCGCAGATATGCTGGGTGAGAACAGATCAGTCTGTACAGATATACTGGGTGAGAACAGATCAGTCTGTGCAGATATACTGGGTGAGAACAGATCAGTCTGGGCAGATATACTGGGTGAGAACAGATCAGTCTGTACAGATATACTGGGTGAGAACAGATCAGTCTGTACAGATATACTAGGTGAGAACAGATCAGTCTGTACAGATAAGCTTGGTGAGAACAGATCAGTCTGCGCAGATAAGCTGGGTGAGAACAGATCAGTCTGTACAGATATACTGGGTGAGAACAGATCAGTCTGTACAGATAAGCTTGGTGAGAACAGATCAGTCTGCGCAGATAAGCTGGGTGAGAACAGATCAGTCTGTACAGATATACTGGGTGAGAACAGATCAGTCTGTACAGATATGCTGGGTGAGAACAGATCATACTAATTACATGGGTACTGTATGTGATTTCCCCTAATCCACTGAGTTCTGCTTATATTGAGCCAACGTGATGCAATTACTACACAGGAACGCCGATCATTAAATGGTTGGAGATAGATGTCTTGCATCCGGTTGGGATAACTCTGGCTACTGTACGTCACTCTGCTAGTATACAGGTATGACATAGATGTACACAGGTGTAATAGTGGGTTACTATGAAAGATGGAGGATACAGCTACATGTAAAATTAAAGGCCTTGTGATATTTAAAGAATAAATTCAGGAAAGTGAAGAAGTCACTGCACAATTGCTAATTATGGATTTTCTCCCTCCATAGTGTGACTCCATAATACCGGCACTGACCCGTGAAATTCTCTGCGTATGACAGAGGTTAATTGGTTTATTATGAGTGCGTGTTACTCATTCTGTTACACTGACTCCTGTGATTGGGTTTAATAATCCTTTACTTCATTTTCTCTTCTAATGGTTGTGCTGTGATATATACATGTGTGTCCTGCTGCAATTTATCTCTGTCATTTTGTGTGCAACGTACGGATGTGTCCACATGCATCTTACTTCCTTGCCCGATAAACAGTCCAAGTCGCGCCATGGCGTAACTCAGTAGCGCCGAGCGTCTTTTCGTGCAACTTTTTACCTTCACGTGGTGTCTTATTCACAAAGTGTTGCAAATTGATTATAGCTTCTGCTGATTAAAGTGATATGCGGCATGCCTATATTCAGACGTTGCAGCAATGAAACAGTACATAATGAAAATAATAAAAAATTTAATTCATCTAGTTTCAGCCTCATCACAGTTTTCAAGTGTGGTTTGATAATTGCAAAACTTTCCATTATTCTTGCCAAATTGGGTTGTTACGAAGAAACATTTGTTTTTCGGAAACTCTCGGAGAAAGAAGCAAAGCTCCAGGTGCGTTCTGACAAATGGTCATGAACTTGGAAACATCAGCATCTTAGAACTACAAATTGCTAAACTATTGAAGTACAAAAATGAAGATGTAAAGTGTAATCCACAGCTGAAGATTAATGTGTGCGATTCCGCCCTGGTACTTTCATATTTCATGAATGCAATCTGGATTTTTTTGTTAAATGGTTAGAAGATGAATATTATGTGCGAGTTACTCACCTCGGGGCTGGAAGAGCTGATGGCGGAGCCTTGGAGGAGACGGGTGATGTGGGCCGATTCATCCATCCCTCTCATCTAACCGGCGTGTTATTTACAAATCAGCTGAAATATTACGCATTAAACATTTACCAACAAGGGCGTCCATGTAACCATGAGACCCTCTCCAATATTTCCGATCATACTGTATAACAGGGTTGCCTACCCCCCCGATTTGGGCGGGAGCCTCCCGATAATTGGGTGCAGCTCCCGCCCCCCCGGAAAGGCAGGCAAGCCTCCCGGCGGCCGCCGATCCCCCCAACATCCACCGCAATTTAGTCCTAGCCCCCGCTGCGAGGGCAGCCAGTGACGCGATTTGCGTCATTTTGGCCCCGCCCCCTGCCTCACAATGCCTGTATTATCGGCATTGCGTAGCGGGGGCGGGGCCAAAATGACGCGATCGCGTGACCCCGCCCCCGTGACGCTACAAGCGTCAGTCACCCGTCCGAATACGCCCCCTTTTTAGGCCACGCCCCCCCCCCCACTGCCCTGCCGATCTGGCTGCTCCCTCTCGGAAGGAGCAGCCAGAAAGTCGGCAACTATGCTGTATAAACAGGTGTGTGTGTATATATGTATAAATGGCATTTTTATTTTTACATAATACCCTGTACTGAAACCTTTTTCAAAAGATTCTGCCAAATACGGAGCAGAATCTGAATTTTAATTTGCATATTAAAATTTAAATAATAAGGGGTATATTTACTAAAGTGCCGGTTTTTAGAAGTGTAGATGTTGCCCATAGCTACCTATCAGATTCTACTTATTTATCTGGTACCTTCTAGAAGATAATAGCTAGAATCTGATTGGTCGCTATGGGCAACATCTCCACTTCTAAAAACCCGCACCTTAGTAAATATAGCCCTATGTTCAATCTTAGTCCTTCTGGATCTCTCAGCAGCATTTGATACTGTGAACCAGGGATTCTAATTGAGCGCCTGAAAAATTTCTGTGGACTGGGTGGCACAGTCCTTAGATGGTTCAAATCATTTCTGACTGGCAGGTCACAGAGAGTTTCTTCTGGAGTAAACTCTTCATCATCAGCGTCACTTCCATGCGGTGTCCCACAGGGTTCTATACTATCTCCCATGCTTTTTGCAGTATACATGCTACATTGGGTGAAATAATCAGACGTCATGGCCTGGTCTACCACTGCTATGCTGATGATACACAACTGTACCTGTCCTTTGCTCCAGGTACAAAGGACCCCATAACAACCCTAAATGGCGGCCTAGCTGAGCTTCAGGAGTGGATGATGCCAGTTGGCTGCGACTGAACTCTGATAAAACAGAGATCCTTATGATAGGTCACAGGACAGGGCTACAGAATAGCCACCAAACAGGACTTGCGCCTGGGGGATCAGAATTACAAAACGTGCAGAATCTTGGGGTTGTCCTGGATAGTGACCTCTGACACTTACACATCAGGTATCAGCAGGGGCGCCGAGAGAGGGGGGGGGCGGGTACAGTTTACCCGGGCCCAGGCTTCCAGAGGGGCCCGGGTCTGGCGCCGCCCCCCCTCACTTCCTCCCTCCCTCTGCAGCAGCCCAGCACACAGCGTGTGCGTGTGCTGGGCTACAGTGGGAGATTGCTTGCGGCTGCTAAGCTGCAGCCACAGCAATCTCCTATGCCTGAAGGAGGGAGCGATCACACTGTTCGCGCCCCCCACTGGCTTTGCGCCGGGCTGAGAGGCTCACAGCGTCCCCTCCCCGGCGCGCAGCGGTGCTGCAAAACAATATTTTTTTTCCAAGGGAGCGTGGCCACGCCTTCTGCAATTAGGCCACGCCCCCCTTTACCGGGGCCCTGCGTGGCTCTCTACGCCCCTGGGTATCAGCCACAATCACAGCCTCATTCTTTCATCTGAGGAACATAGCCAGAATCTAAGCACTTAATTCCCTCAGAAGATCTGCCCAAAGTCATACATGCATTTATATCATCACGCCTAGACTACTGCAACGCCCTCTACCTTGGTCTCCTCGCAAAAGAATCGCACCGCTTGCAGATGGTACAAAACGCAGCTGCCAAAATCTTAACGCATCTGTAGGCAGTGCTGCGCATGCGCTGGTTTTACAGATGTAACAGCGCATGCGCAGCTCTGTTTCTAGACGCGATAAGGTAGTGTAGGCAGGAAAAGTATCTATTTCCCGAAAAGCTGTCATCGCAAAAATGACAGGTACCGGAATAGATACTTATGGAGAGGAGGAATGATGAATTCCACCTATAATTAGCTAGAACTCCATGCGAGTTCTAAACCTAATTATCTCCAGAGAAGTTTTACATTTAATGAATAGGCCCCTGAGTCCTTTAGGAGAAAAGCTCTATATAAATAAAATTATTATTATTAAAAGTCTAAGTTAAAAAATGGAGAACTGACTTCTCCCTCTAGAGTCTGGATTTCAGGATTTTAATTTGAGTGTTTTGCTTATGTTGCCGGAGAGTCACTAATTATTCCTGTATACAGAGATGGGGAGTGGACCATTGAAATGGAATGCTATGCCGTTACGCTGCTCAGTTCTCAAGTGCACCAGGGGTGAGGGTGTGCTCGTACCTGCAAGGACACACCTCACACCTACAATGCCTGTCATGCCCCATCTACAGGCTGTGTGCTTCACCCATGTAGACAGTAACCAGCGCGATAACGCAACAACTACTAAGTGGTCGCCTACTGCCGCACAACACAAGCTATGGCTACAGGAGGTGTAGTGCAGTAATCTAAATAGGGACGTTTTACTGATACCAAATACTCCTATTTGGACCTATTCTCTTATCTAATAGCTAAATATTTCTATGGGCATCAGTTGTGGCAGGAAAAAAAGTGCATTTAGGGGTAAAATGGGCATCACCTATGGCTCACGGTCTGAGGGGTTTTAGTGCCAGGAACACCTCCCTGGTGTCGTATGGAGCTCTTGGGCCTAGTAACAAGAAGCTATAGGCAATTCTGAAAACAAGCCTCAGGACTAAATTCCTTTATGAACACAGTAGGCCTTGTACCTTTTGTACCACAAATCAGCATTAAGGGGGGTAGTGGTCCATCTGCCTAAACCTTGTGTGAGATGAACAGCCTGGGCCTAGATACAGTGGTGGCAGTGTAAAGTAAAGGCAGGCATAAGGTATGGAGCCTAGTGCCCGGAGTGTGGATAGTTGTTAGTGGAGCAGCTGTCTAAAGGAGCCTTCCCCTTCCTGGAGGAAATCCCCCTCCATCCCCTTCCTAGAGGAAATCCCCCTCCATCCCCTTCCTGGAGGAAATTCCCCAACCGTCCCGTTCCTGGAGGAAATTCCCCAACCATTCCCTTCATGGAGGAAATCCCCCTACATCCCCTTCATGGAGGAAATCCCCCTCCATCCCCTTCGTGGAGGAAATCCCCCTCTCATCCCCTTCCTGGAGGAAATCTCCCAACCATCCCCTTCCTGGAGGAAACCCCCCTCCATCCCTTTCTTGGAGGAAATCCCCCAACCGTCCCCTTCCTGGAGGAAATCCCCCAACCATCCCCTTCCTAGAGGAAATCCCCTCAACCATCGCTTTCCTGGAGGAAATCCGCCCTAACCATCCCCTTCCTGGAGGAAATTCACCTCCATCCCCTTCCTGTAGGAAATAAAGGATACGCTGACATAAATTACTATTTCAGATCTGTAAGTGTAAAACAACTTGGCCTCAGTCCTTGAATGTGAGAGAGAGGTCTGATCACATGACCCAGCTAATTGCTCGTATTCTGATGGATAAGAACGAGGTTATTACTACCCCATAATGGACTTAATGTCAGTAATAATGTCCTCTAACTTTGAGGCGTAATAGATTCTCTGTGAGCCAAAGGACAGATTGTAAAGGCTCTAGATGGTTGTATATTTTAATTTAATTGTTTGAAAAACATGCTAAAAAAATAAATACTGTGTTTTTTCCTTTTTCTTTTTACAAATGTTTTTTACTCTGCTAAGTCACTGTGGAACGAAGGCACGGGGACAGATGGGGTTACGCCAACACAAAGTCAAAGATTTTCTTTGGCCCCAATCTGCCTGCATATTGTATGTACTCCACCTGATTGCTCATTAGTTTTTGCAGTTTTAGTGTATGGTGCGCACCTTCTGTTTTTTTTTTTTTATTCAGCTTTCTTGGATATTCTTCTTGTGCGTTTTAGTTTAATGTGAAGTTTGGGCGCTTCTCTTGCAGTTGACACGTACTGAAGGCTCATTTTAACAACCGGAGATTTCTATTTCCCACTCTAAAATCTATAGGTTTTATTACCCTCTCTGTCTCCATCTGTTACCGTACACAGCTTTAATTACAGTATTTCCCTCCACCATTGATGGATGCCCACTAATGCGTTGTCAGGCTATGTATCACTCACCCCCGGGGTAAATCGCCAATTCCTGCAAACAAAACCAGCTCAAACAAAAGGTGCGTTTTTGCTGTTATCTGTATATTTAATGATGAGAACCAAACCTGCAAGACTCATTACAACTGGGGGATGTGTGAGAGGGGTCAAAAATTTAACATATTAAAAATGTCAATAACACACTGATTCAATTGTTTAAATGCAATATCGCAAAAATCAAAATATGTTACTGAGAGAGGTGAATCCAAAAAAATGATATAAAAAACATATAATACATAGGTGGAACGTAAGAGACCAAGCGCAGGTTCAGTAATGAGCAATATAAAGTTATATGTATATTATTTTTATTTTTTTTTACGTACTGGTTCCTGTTGACCATGAATTGAGTTTGTTGGTGCTACCGAATTGATAAGAATGGCGCATGTCTTTATCATGCTTGTGACATCATTATGACGTGCGACTCGCTGATAAGGAACAGTATAGATTTAAGTTAATGGTGAAATACACAATATAATCGTCTGTGGGGCATATTTCATTTTTTACCTCTAAATAATGAGCTCATCCCTACGATTTCTTTAAATGACATCTCTGGAACGTCTTGTGTCAGTTCCGTGAGTCGCCGTTGCACCTGACGTGTGACTTGCGATGACTGGAAATGACAGCCGTCCCATTATTAGGTTAGCATGTAAATGGTTACTATGGCAATCTTTAATCTCGCCGGTTGCAGAGCTTTCATTAATAAGTGTTGTTGAATCCTTTTTTTATTGGCTTCCCGTGTGCTTCATGTTTATATATATACTCGGCCTCACAAGGCTATTACTCTCATTCAATTAAAATTGTGCCAGTGTGCGCGTTTGTGGACCTGTAATGACACAAGATGACTGCTCTGTATTAAACCGCGCAGCTATCGGACATCTTTCTGCTCACTCTGCGCTTTTATACTGCTGCCCAGAAATGCTTATTTTTATCCTGCAAAAGCAAATTAAACTCCCCTTATCTTTACTGGGCACCATTTACTATACATTTCCCATTACAGAGCTCACAAATCTCAGCCCCTGAGCCTCTGAATAGCTGAGGAGTCTCCAGATATCTGGGCTGTTCCTTTCGGGGAATTTCCTGCTTTTATAGGTGAGAACCTAGAGTGAGACTCCAAACTCGTACGTGCTAAAGGTGCCATACACCCATCTTCAGTATTAGGGGGTAAATTTACTAAAGTGAGAGTTTTTAGAAGAGAGTTTTAAAAGAGATGTTCCCATAGCAACCAATCAGATTCTACTTGACATTTAACTAGCACCTTCTAGTAGATAATAGCTAAAATCTGGTTGCTATGGGCAACAGCACTTTTAAAACTCTCTTCTAAAAACTCTCACTTTAGTAAATTTACCCCCTAGTGTAGTAAGCGCAGTTTATAATGAAGGGGGACGTGTAAACTGAGGAGGGACGCAATCGGGAAGCCGGCTGACATTATACCGACAGCCGGCTACCCCGGCGTCATATCCCGGCGAGGGTGAAATGACCGGCGTCTAGATGCTCAATTTACCGACGCCGGGAGACCGGCGCCCGGCATCCCGATCGAAGGGATGCCGGGCGCTGCGAGCGGACAGCCGCGGGTTAGGCATACTTGCCTACCCTCCCAATTTGGTCGGGAGCCTCCCGAAAATCGGGTGCCGCTCCCGACCTCCCGGGATGGCAGGCAAGTCTCCCGGCTGCCGCGGATCCCTCCTTTCCCACCGCAATAACTTGTAAAAATCAAGGCAGCGAAGGGGGGCGGTGACGCGATTCGCGTCATTTTGGCACCGCCCCCTGCATCACACTGCCTGTAATATCGGCAGTGTGTAGCGGGGGCGGGGCCAAAATGACGCGCTCGCGTGGCTCCGTCCCCGTCCCGCCCGCAAAAACTTGTCAGCTGGCCGGCCCCGCCCCCGTTTGCTGGCCACGCCCCCCAGTAATGCCGATCTGGCTGCTCCCTCCCGGAAGGGGCAGCCAGAAAGTCGGCAAGTATGGGGTTAGGTCTAGGGCTCCCGGGAGGGACTTAGGGTTATGCACGCCCACGGGAGGTTAGGGTTAGGCTAGGGGGAGGCACTTAGAGGGGGGGGATTAGGGTTAGGCACTTGGGGGGGAGGTTAGGGTTAGGCACCCCTAAGGGAGGGGAGGTTAGGGTTAGGCACCCCTAAGGGAGGGTTAGGGGGGTAGGTTAGGTTAGTTAGTACTTACCTGGGGACGATCAGGATTTCCAGCGCTGTCGGGCTGCTGCTGCCGGGATCTGTTCCTCTGTCGGCCTGACGCTGCCGGGATTCGAACTGCCGGCCATGCGGCCGGCGGTATTACATAGCGATTCCGCTGAGGAACTATTACCCTGCAGCCTATCCAGTCACTAGGAACCCGTCACTTCAGTGACTACTCATAATTTGATAGTTGCATTGTTAAAAGGGAGGTGGGGGCCTTTTTGACCAAACCCTTCATAATAAAATGTTATAGCATGTAAGTAATGCCTCCACCCACATATGGTGAGCTATGAATGGAATCCTCCAGCCTAAAGGAACCGCACAAGTCAGCTCTCTGCTTTATGTAATAGAGGATTACCCCTATTTACTATGCCTGGGATCCAGCCCACTTTGGACTTTAAAGTATCTACGGTGGTTAATGACAAGTGCACCTTAAAAACCTAGAAAACCATGTCTACTCTCCTGCTATGTTGGGGCGAGGTATGGGGTTTGGGGCTCTCTCTCAGGGAGAGTATGGAACCCTGTCGTATTCCCCAGGGAAACAGGGAAATGGGTGTGAACCAGGAACATTTCGCAACAGGAGGCGGGTCATGAAGGACGCAAATCGCGTTTTCACGGCCCCTGCACTTCCCTAACTGTAGGCCAAGATGACCCGGCCCCAAATCTATTTTTTTTTTTCTAGACTATTTTGACACCTATTATTGTATAGGAACCTATTCAGTATGACATATAGGTCTATTTCTATCTCTCGCTGTACTGTCGTCTCAAGATCCCACTATTGTTCCAAATTACTCACATCTTCCTCTATTATTTTCTAAGTATTTTTTTACCTCTCATTCTTCATCTCCTCCACATAAATGTGTCTACAGATCTGACGCTGCCGCATAGTACAGGCAGGTGTCCTGAGTAATACCCAATACAATATAATATGCAGCCTGGGAGAATAAGGCAATCCCCAAAAAGTCCCTAAGGGGTTAGAGAGTGGCTTGTGATTCTCCAGCGTTGGATATGACCGATACTTTCTTTAAAAATAATTACACCGACATTGTGCAAATCCTAATAAATCACTTTGTGGTCAGAATTATTCCTGTATAGAGGAGATCTAGGGGCCTATTCATCAACACTAAAATAACGTTTTTAAGGACATTTTCCTTAAATACCGTTATTTTAGTGTTCATGAAGTATCTTAACGCAGGAGATATCACTGATATCTCCTGGTTAAGTCCCCCTGCGTTAATTTCCACACTCCCCATACATTAGTACATTAATATGGGGATGTAGAAATTAGGGCCCTCATTCAGAGCCGTACGCTCTGAGCAGAGCGCACGCTCTGAATGAGGGCCGGCCTCCATGAAAATGGAGCGTCCTCCTGGACGCTCGAATAGCTGTGGGTCACCACCCACAGGCTATACGAGCGTGCAGTTTGATGGCCGCGATGGTCTTGACCATCGCGACCATCGAAACTGCGAGCCGGAGCCTGCGGTTGAGGTTTTCAACCGCAAGCTCCGGAGTGATTTTGGCTCTATCAGAGCCAAAACCACTCCCACTGACATCACTAGTGATGTCAGTGGGCCGGCTTCTGACGGGAGGCGTTCCCGTGGGAACGCCCCCGTCAGGGAGGCACGCCCCCGGCACGCCTACCAAAGGGGCGTGCTGTCAATCAACATCGACAGCACGCCCCCTTTGATCAGACACAACGAGCGAAGGACTTTCCTTCGCTCGTCGCGTCTGGCGCATGCGCACGACGGAGCTCCCTCCGTCGTGCGCATGCTCTGTCCAGAACATCGACCCACTTGCGAGCGGACAGCCGCTCGCGAGTGGGTCTGAATCAGGCCCTAGGTCTGCTGGGAGTACACAGTGTCCGAGCAGCCACCGGAGGCGCTGCAGCGGGCGGGTAAGTTCCGCGCGTGCAATGGTTTTACAGCTGTAACAGAGCATGTGCAGCACAGACTCCAGCGATAAGTTAGTGTAGAGAGGGAAAAGTATCTATTTCCCGAAAAGCTGTCATCGCAAAAATGACAGCTTTTCGAAATAGATAGTTATAGGGAGGAGGAATGATGAATCCTCCGGTAATTAGGTAGAACGCCATGCACGTTCTAAACCTAATTACCTCCAGAGAAATGTAAGTTATGATGAATAGGCCCCTAATCTCTTATCCTATGACAGTGAGACATTGATGTACAGAAAAGATCAGCCAATTGGTTAGTGAAATAAATGAATTGTATTGAATGAAATAACAGAAGCTCCGACGTCAGAGGGGGGTTCATTCCTCCCCTCCCAGAAACCATTAATGTACAGAGATATATAGCCGGTGATATGTAGAATATTAGTCTCACTCACAGTGTGTAAATGAATAAATAATGGAGAATACAAAGCCAGTATATTAAAAACCAGGTGTTTTAAAATGCTTCTGAACCAATTAAATATATATAACAGCACAAACAATAATTAAAGAAAAAAACAAGATAGGCAATATAAAAAATGATGATCAATCATAAAATAAAAAATAAGATAAATAACAATTAAAACGGATTTCTCGCATGAAAAAACACATTTGTGTCTGTGCAACGTGATTCTCGCTGCTTCTTCAGGCAGTGTGTAGCTGAATGAGGGTTCAGTCCTTTTTAAAGGAGATTTGCCCTTTGCTTAATTGGTATAGTACTGCCTGTAGTAATTATGTAATCCAAACCCTAACAGCAGAAAATAGTATTTCAGGAGTTGAGTGGGCTGAGCTTTAAGGAGTGTTATGATGTGAGGGGGTAGATGGAGGCAGCACAGAGTATATCAGGAGATGAGTGATGTGTTAGTGAGGACAGGGCTGCATGTGACAGGGGCAGTGACATGATGTGAGGAGGGGAATGGAGGCAGCAGGAAGTCACAGACTGAGAGTTAAATAGTGGGAGGAGCAGGGTCCCCAGCAGCACAGAGTATATCAGGAGATGAGTGATGTGTCAGTGAGAACAGGGCTGTATGTGACAGGGGCAGTGACATGATGTGAGGAGGGGAATGGAGGCATCAGGAAGTCACAGACTGAGAGTTATATAGTGGGAAGAGCAGGGTCCCCAGCAGCACAGAGTATATCAGGAGATGAGTGATGTGTTAGTGAGGACAGGGCTGCATGTGACAGGGGCAGTGACATGATGTGAGGAGGGGAATAGGGGCAGCAGGAAGCCATTGACTCTGGGCAATGTAGTGGAAGACTATGGCCCCCCAGCAGCACAGAGTAATGATGTAAGGCTCCTGTCACGCTATAACACATTTGTGTAAAAGATGATATTCCTACTTGTAGGGTCTGATGTACAACTCTCTATTGAATAAACTACTCTATTGAATAATGTAGCTGAAATTGTGTGTGTAGTGCACCCTGAACTCCACATGTAATCCATGGCACTCTAGGAATAATTAAAACAAATTCTATACTGTATGTAATCTCACTGTTGCTAAGGCAACTGCAGCTACGATTTTAACTCTTTTTAAGTCTTATTTGTAACATCCTTTGTGAATGACTTTTTGTGGATAAAGCAGATATTTTTTTACATTTTAGCTACACTGATCAGTGATGCTCTGTGATAGTTAGTTGACCCTCTGGTAGGACAGTAAGAGCCATTACAGTGGTCAGTGGCTGATTCCATTTCAGTTGTTTGAGAGTCTGTTTATTCTCAGTAGAAAAGAGATCATGTTTATGGGCCAGAAACCAGGGTCAGGGACATAGCTGCAGCACTCAGTGTACTATAAGCTTTTACTTATGGACTTGCATTGTGGAGCCATCATTTGCCGGGATACAATCTACTGTGCCCAGTGTTGTAGGATATTTTCCTTTCTCTTCCCCATCTCTCTCTGCCCCTTCTTATCCTGTCTCTCTCTCCCCCTATCCTCCTATCTCTCAGACACTCCCTCCCTGTGTCTCTGTTCCCCTATTCCTCCCATCTCCCCCTATCCCCCCTTTCTCTCAGACTCCCCCTCTCTGTGTATCTCTGTTCCCCTATTCCTCCCATCTCTCTCTGCCCCTTCTTATCCTGTTTCTCTATCTCCCCCTATCCCCCCTTTCTCTCTGACTCCCCCTCCCTGTGTGTCTCTGTTCCCCTATTCCTCCCATCTCTCTCTGCCCCTTCTTATCCTGTCTCTCTATCTCCTCCTATCCCCCCTTTCTCTCAGACCCTCCCTCCCTGTGTCTCTGTTCCCCTATTTCCCCCATCTCTCTCTGCCCCTTCTTATCCTGTCTCTATCTTCCCCTATCCCCACTTTCTCTCTGACTCCCCCTCCCTGTGTGTCTCTGTTCCCCTATTCCTCCCATCTCTCTCTGCCCCTTCTTATCCTGTCTCTCTCTATATCCCCCTATCCCCCCTTTCTCTCTGACTCCTCCTCCCTGTGTCTCTGTTCCCCTATTCCTCCCATCTCTCTCTGCCCCTTCTTATCCTGTCTCTCTCTATCTCCCCCTATCACCCCTTTTTCTCAGACTCCCCCTCCCTGTGTCTCTGTTCCCCTATTCCTCCCATCTCTCTCTGCCCCTTCTTATCCTGTCTCTCTCTCCCCCTATCCCCCCTTTCTCTCAGACACACCCTCCCTGTGTGTCTCTGTTCCCCTATTCCTCCCGTCTCTCTCTGCCCCTTCTTATCCTGTCTCTCTCTCCCCCTATCCCCCCTTTCTCTCAGACTCCCCCTCCCTGTGTGTCTCTGTTCCCCTATTCCTCCCATCTCTCTCTGCCCCTTCTTATCCTGTCTCTATCTCCCCCTATCCCCCCTTTCTCTCAGACTCCCCCTCCCTGTGTCTCTGTTCCCCTATTCCTCCCATCTCTCTCTGCCCCTTCTTATCCTGTCTCTCTCTCCCCCTATCCTCCTATCTCTGACACACCCTCCCTGTGTCTCTGTTCCCCTATTCCTCCCATCTCCCCCTATCCCCCCTTTCTCTCAGACTCCCCCTCCCTGTGTCTCTGTTCCCCTATTCCTCCCATCTCTCTCTGCCCCCTCTTATCCTGTCTCTATCTCCCCCTATTCCCCCTTTCTCTCTGACTCCCCTCCCTGTGTGTCTCTGTTCCCCTATTCCTCCCATCTCTCTCTGCCCCTTCTTATCCTGTCTCTCTCTATATCCCCCTATCCCCCCTTTCTCTCTGACTCCCCCTCCCTGTGTCTCTGTTCCCCTATTCCTCCCATCTCTCTCTGCCCCTTCTTATCCTGTCTCTCTCTCCCCCTATCCTCCTATCTCTCAGACACACCCTCCCTGTGTCTCTGTTCCCCTATTCCTCCCATCTCCCCCTATCCCCCCTTTCTCTCAGACTCCCCCTCCCTGTGTGTCTCTGTTCCCCTATTCCTCCCGTCTCTCTCTGCCCCTTCTTATCTGTCTCTATCTCCCCCTATCCCCCCTTTCTCTCAGACTCCCCCTCCCTGTGTGTCTCTGTTCCCCTATTCCTCCCGTCTCTCTCTGCCCCTTCTTATCTGTCTCTATCTCCCCCTATCCCCCCTTTCTCTCAGACTCCCCCTCCCTGTGTCTCTGTTCCCCTATTCCTCCCATCTCTCTCTGCCCCTTCTTATCCTGTCTCTCTCTCCCCCTATCCTCCTATCTCTCAGACACACCCTCCCTGTGTCTCTGTTCCCCTATTCCTCCCATCTCCCCCTATCCCCCCTTTCTCTCAGACTCCCCCTCCCTGTGTCTCTGTTCCCCTATTCCTCCCATCTCTCTCTGCCCCCTCTTATCCTGTCTCTATCTCCCCCTATTCCCCCTTTCTCTCAGACTCCCCCTCCATGTGTCTCTCTGTTCCCCTATTCCTCCCATCTCTCTCTGCCCCTTCTTATCCTGTCTCTATCTCCCCCTATCCCCCCTTTTCTCTCAGACTCCCCCTCCCTGTGTGTCTCTGTTCCTCTATTATCTCCGTCTCTTCCATTCTTCCACTCTCTTCATGGATCACATGGGCATAACCACCATAGGTGAAGGGGTGCAGCTGCAATGAGGCCCAGAGCTTAGGGGGGGGGGGCCATCTTCCTTGTCAAAGTTACAAGTGTTATATCCTTTTTTTTCACCACTGGGTTGTATATAGGGGCCTTTACAAACATTTGCTATGGGACCTTCAAATACCTAGTTACGTCCCTGATGGCGCCCGTCCCACACTACCTCCTGCAGCTCGTTCCTCTTATTGGTGCTGGTGGCTTTTAGTGGATTATGAAAAAAAGAAAGTAAATCCCGCGCTTCAAACAATGAGTGGTGCACAGAACCACTGAGGCGGTCGCACTAAACCTCTCACACAGGACAATGTACACAAAAAAAATTGGGTAATGGCTCAAGCTCCTCCTAAGTTGTGATTTAAAATAGTTCAAACGATATATATGTCCACAGTCACTGACTTGAATCAATACAGTCCTGGATGCACTACTGAAGGGAATACTTCTTATTCACAAGCTTACCATTCTTTTCCACGTTAATACTGTATTCTCCTGGTTTTCTTATATCTCCCAACAGATATTCTGCACCATAAGTGCATACAGGGAAGAATAATAATTGCAAATAGTGTAATACCACTTTTATTAGTACAGTGGAAAAACCTACAATCATTTTCCTGCTGAATCCACCAGCAATAAATCAGAGCAGCGTACCGGATTGGACGGTGTATAATGTACGGCAAGTCATGTTAGCACAAAAATCCTCCAATCGCCTCCCGGGAATAGAGACCTGGGAACCAAGCTCTATATGCGCTCCACTCAGATGGACCAACACCCGGTATCCTGCTTCTCCTCATCCGACGCATTTCAACTCCTACAGAGGGCAAAATTTACTAAGCAGCGGTTTCTATTCTATTCTAAACCCCGGGGGTTTGGTGGCGGTTTTGCAGCAGTTTCTAAATGACAGCCCTGTTCTACTCTATTCTAAAATGTGTTTTGACTGTGGTTTGGCGGCGGTTTTGCTTTCTGCAGATTTACTAAGGCCAAAACCGCTGCAAAATTGCCATCGAAACACATTTTAGAATACAATAGAACAGGGCTGTCATTTCGAAACCGCTGCAAAACCGCCACCAAACCCCCGGGGTTTAGAATAGAATAGAAATCGCCACCAAACCGCCGCTTAGTAAATTTTGCCCAGAGTCTTTATCACCTTGATATGAGACATGGAGCCTCTCTGCATAAGCCATTCATTGGTCCAGCAGGCCCTCTCCACTCTCCTCCTCTTGCGAGCCTTCTGGGTATCAGGATGTGATGTCAAAATAACAGCGTGGGCAGCCACAGCTTGAAAGCTATACACATCCATAACTTGCAGAGCAAAAACCACTTTGCAGAGCAGTAAGCTATGTACTGTAGAGTATTCGGCAGACAAAGCGATACCACATTGTACAGCCATTATTCAAATTTCCAGGGGATCCTAACGACGGTTGTTCTAGTGTGTACAGGAGCAACGATAAATCGTATACGACCAAACGATACGATATGATATATCGTTCACAAGATTGCAGTGCGTGTGTATGCTCATTGCTGCTAGTTCTGGGCTCAAGGGAAGCAGTCAGTAAAGTCAGAATGGTTGGCGGTCGCTCCGGTGTGTACCCAGCGTAATCCAGCAGTCAGGTGAACAATTTTCCTTTATGTAAAACCATCACATTGCTGAATGTTGTCCTGTCACTGGCGCGGTGACTTTCATGCTGATTCAGCTCCGGTTGCATTGTCATTAGCAGAACGTTGTCCTCTTATGTTCCTCCATAAGCTGTGCCTTTGATCTGATGTAATGTGAGCTAGTTATCTGTCCTGTGCATCACGTGCAGCCAGGAGCATTCTATAGCTGTTAGGGAGCAACGCCGCTGTATGGAAGTATTTTACTCCCTAATACCAGGTGTACTCGCTACCATTTATTACTGAGACATGCGCTTACTTCTGATTTCTGTAGCTCATTTCACATTATTTTACTATTAAATATTTGCCAAGACACTTATTTCCCTGTACCCAAGGGTGTAGCTATAGTAGGTGCAGGGAGTATGGCTGCAACGGGGCCCAGGCCGCCTCTGGGGCCCGGCCCTCTCCCTGCACCGAGTTACACTGCCATCTCCTGAGTCCCGGCTTTTCTATTCTCACCCCGGAGTGCTGCTGTCACTGGCCAGGCTGTCTCAGCCTCTCCTCACTGGCTGATTTATTAGTACATCATAGCCTTCATATATACATTTTTGTGGGGCCTATTCATCAACTCCAAACTAACGGTTTTAACTAAGGACTTTTTCCTTAATTACCATTTCTTGGTATTCATTAACACATTTAACGCAGGAGATATCACTGATATTCCCTGGTGAAGTCCGTCTGTGTTAATTTCCACACTCCCCATACATTAGTACATTAGTATGGGGATGTAGAATTGAAGCTATTCACTATATTCCGGAAATGATATATATTTGGAATTTGATGGTGTTACTGTACTCCATTCTCAGATGGCGTACGGCCCCCGATAGTGTATACAAGCTGCCGTCTACACAGCAATACTTACCTGCTTTCAGCATGAGCAGGTCCTCCTCCATTGCGCAGTCCTCCATGTCTCCCCTCGGGCTGCGTCCTCCGAGTCTCCCCTCGGGCTGCGTCCTCCGAGTCTCCCCTCGGGCTGCCTCCTCCGAGTCTCCCCTCGGGCTGCCTCCTCCGAGTCTCCCCTCGGGCTGCGTCCTCCGAGTCTCCCCTCGGGCTGCGTCCTCCGAGTCTCCCCTCGGGCTGCGTCCTCCGAGTCTCCGCTCGGGCTGCCTCCTCCGAGTCTCCCCTCGGGCTGCCTCCTCCGAGTCTCCCCTCGGGCTGCCTCCTCCGAGTCTCCCCTCGGGCTGCCTCCTCCGAGTCTCCCCTCGGGCTGCCTCCTCCGAGTCTCCCCTCGGGCTGCCTCCTCCGAGGCTCCCCTCGGGCTGCGTCCTCCGAGTCTCCCCTCGGGCTCCGTCCTCCAGCTTCGGTGGCACTTGTCTGTTCTACCCGCCGGTGGCTGTTACTACTGGCGGGAAGCTTCTCCCCTCTCTTCCCCGGTGGCACTTACAAGTAAGCTTAACAATTGAAGAACCACTTATAAGTGCCAACGGGGAACAGAGGGGGAGACGCGTCCCATAAGCAGCAGCATGCAGCGGCGGACAGAGCATAGATTAGTATTGTGAAAAAAAATATACATAAAAATATATTCAGTCAGTGCAGCTGTTATCAGCGCTGCGCATGCGCTGCTTCTCGAAATAGATACGGCGCATGCACAGCACAGATTACAGCTGCGGTGAGGTACAGCACGGATTACAGCTGCGGTGAGGTACAGCACAGATTACAGCTGCGGTGAGGTACAGCACGGATTACAGCTGCGGTGAGGTACAGCACGGATTACAGCTGCGGTGAGGTACAGCACGGATTACAGCTGCGGTGAGGTACAGCACGGATTACAGCTGCGGTGAGGTACAGCAGGGATTACAGCTGCGGTGAGGTACAGCACGGATTACAGCTGCGGTGAGGTACAGCACGGATTACAGCTGCGGTAAAGTACAGCACGGATTACAGCTGCGGTGAGGTACAGCACGGATTACAGCTGCGGTAAAGTACAGCACGGATTACAGCTGCGGTAAAGTACAGCACGGATTACAGCTGCGGTAAGGTACAGCACGGATTACAGCTGCACGTGAGGTACAGCACTGATTACAGCTGCGGTGAGGTACAGCACGGATTACAGCTGCGGTGAGGTACAGCACGGATTACAGCTGCGGTAAAGTACAGCACGGATTACAGCTGCGGTGAGGTACAGCACGGATTACAGCTGCGGTGAGGTAGTATAGGCAGGGAAAAGTATCTATTTTCCTAAAAACTGTCATCGCAGAAATGACAGCGTTTCGGAATAGATAGTTGTAGGGAGGAGGAATGATGAATTCCTCCGGTAATTAGGTACAACTACATGCCAGTTCTAAACCTAATTACCTCCAGAGAGTTTTTAGTAATGATGAATAGGCCCCTTTGTCATAAACAGTAGGGAGACTATATAGTTTTTTTTTAAATATATTTTTTTAATTTGTAATAATTAGTATATGCTAATTACCATTAATTTAATCCTGCATGTCAGCTAAGTAGGCAGATGTGGAAATATTAGATCATTTACAATCAAAATGGATAAACTGCTAAATAACATGCCCCTGCCTAGACCCAGTAGAAGATATCTCGGGACATCGCCCAGGTATATCGTGGCCAATGATGAGGTTGGGCGGATTGGACTGTCCTGACGAGATCGGGACATTTGGGTCACTGTTTTTTTAACATTAATAAAGCGCTGTGCAAACACTGAGCAGGTTTATCACTAATTTTGCTGGAATAACACTGAGGTCGATTTATTCAGATATACTGCAACCATTTAAATGTTGGTTTTTCATGCAGAAATGACACCTACTATTTTATGTAGAAGTCACTATAATGGGAGATTGGAAGAAGATGTAATGAAAGTCAATAGACTGTCAGCGGTGAATAAAGAAAATAACTTTTCAGATTGTTCTTTTGTTTATGACTTAGGGCTCTATTTCTTAACATTATTTTTACTAAAATAAAGTGATAAAGGCTGTTCTGTGTTGTCACACCCTTTTCACATTATGTTAGTATCACCTGTAGTTATTACAGGGCAATTGGAGGAGAATTCGTAAAATTCTACTCCAACCCCTAAGAATCACTTATTTTTAGTAAAGCAGATCGCATTTCCCATAATTGTAATGGGAAATGTGATCCGACCAAAGTTACTAAAAATAAATTGTAAAAAAATACCGGGGAAAGCCCAGTGATAATAACTCCACCTGGAGGTGGCGTAATCCAGGGTCTCCCCCGGTTACCGGACTCCTACTCTGCTCTAACGGGGAGAGCAGAGCCCGGAACCGGTCCCAGTAATCAGCTGTGTGGTCTAAACAGACCGCAAGCTGATTACTGTAAAAAAAAAATTTACTTACCTGACTCCATGGAGCAGTGGTCGGGGCTCCTGTGATGTTCTCCCTCCGGTCAGCTGGTCTCCCATGGTGCACTGCGGCCCGGTCATCAGGTGATCGGGTCCCAGTGCAGTATGGGATATCAGTTGACCGGAGGCATGGAAGACATCACCGGAGGCCCGATGACTGCAGGTAAGTGCTATTAAGGGAGGGGGGGGGGGGTCGTGGGGGGATCTGAGATTGCGGGCGGCAAGGCTTAATGACAGGGGCAGGGCTTAGCACCGGGGGGGGGGTAGCAGCTACGGCCGGTCGGCTCATGCGCGGGGGACTAGTCACTGTATATTTTGCGAAAATACCGTGACTAGTGTGCGAAGGGGATTCGCAGGGACAGAGCTTTATCACAAAATTCGTAGTAAATCCCTGTGATATTGCCTGAATTCGCAATGCGAATTCAGTCATTAATATCACACTACAATCTGCATTCAATATGCAGATTGTAGTAAATAGAGCCCTTAACCTCTTTGGTGCTGAATCTGTTTTGGCCCATTTATAGCTGGTCACATTCCAACAATGATATCAGTAATTATTTATGCAGTACACATATATATATATATATATATATATATATATATATATATGAAATATACGATGAGAAAAGGGGGCGCTCTATAGTACATGAATCAGTTTATTCACAAAGGGTAAAACACATATATTTCCTGGTTAGAAGCTTGTTGTTCTCGTACCACATTAAAAATCTCTGTGGGCTGGATAGCACATGATAATACTGCACCACATCGGCAAACCCCGTCTCAGCCACGAGTCTCCTCAGTCCCTTCGCCGCATTGCAAGCCCGCTCACATGCCGCACTCGGTGACCACCGGAGATCCACGCCAGTCCGTAAGCGTGTAACGTCAGTCAGGCCACACCCTAACGCGTTTCGTGTATTACTTCATCAGAGGGTTGGGCCTGGCTGACGTGCTGACCTCACTAAAACTGATCGGCAGCCAATCACTGCCCGATCTTACAACTGATTTGCATATGTAAACAATAGCCCTATTTCTGCATGTCTGAGCTCGTCAGAACGCAGGATCCTCTATCGGACTCCAGGTCATTATAGCCCAGGCTCACAAATACAGCTTATACATATATCAAAAGCCACAAACATATGTCACTATATTTCACACAGTTGCTTCCTACATCAAAACACAATTTATACATTAAAAATCCTCTAAAATTATACTCCTTGGACTCTTATTTTTGTAGCAAACTATTATAATTATATCTTAATATAACTCTTTGTTGTCTGGCCCAATGTACAGAATATCTACATCTACATATGTTATAGTTATTTAGTACTCCAATAACTGCATATCATGTAAACTAGAATAAACGAACCATACTTATTTCACATTCTTATTAATCTATAAAGGGGGTGATATCGGACCCTTCATTCAGACCTGTCGGTACTAATGTATTGAGGGTAATTATCCAACAGGTCTCCCTCTTGGTTAATTCTTTCTCTCTATCCCCCCCCTGAGAGATTTAGCGACTAATTCTATGCCTTTAAAAGTAAGGCCTGCAGGGTTATTATTATGACATAGGCCCTCATTCAGAGCCACTCGCTAGCGGCAGTACGCTCGTTCCGAGCGATGTTCGCACATCTGCGCATGCGTACGGTTTTTAGTACGCATGCGCGAACCAGTCAGTGCGGCCGAAAATCGTTGGTACGCAATATAGCGAGGGCCTGCTATTTTGAGTGACAGAATGAGGCGTATGTGGGTGGTAACAGGGGAAGGTGCTTGAAAACGGGGAGTGGAGATCCGAACGCAGGCGCGCTTAAAGGTCAAAACGGGCGTTTTAAGGGAGTGCATAATTAATACAGCAGCGTCATTGACCACGTCACTTGGTTTTTTTTAACTCAGAACTGCTCGCAAAATAGCGGTTGAAAACACCAACCACAAGAATAGCGAGCAGTTCATACGCTGTACGATGTACTCGATTAATCTAATAAATAGCCGACATGACGTATGGTGCGTGCGGCCAGGGGGCATTTTTATCAAAAAAACGAGCGTATGTTTTGCTCGCTTGTTCAGACTTAGAGGTGGGAACAGACTGCAATTTGCGAACGGATCATTTGAATAGCCACCCCTTGTTTTTGAACGAACGACCACAAATAGCGAACGGCTCTGAATCAGGCCCATAATTTGAAGTGTCTGGGTAGGCTATGATTTAAAACTCAATTTTTTATATTACGGACATGCTCCATTATACGCAATTTTAGTATTCTTTTTGTTTTTCCGATGTATACAAGCTTACACGGACATGTAATCATATATACAATATACATTCAATTACAATTAATATAGTTGTTGATACTGTAATGTTTCTTAGTATCAGTTCCATAGAATTGTTTTGCATTTTTCTCTCCATAGCTGCACATTTTACACCCCCCACAGATATAAAAACCTTTTACATCACAAATAGTACGCCTAACTTGTTCTTTAGGGATAACAGGTTCTAATAGGCTTTTAGATATACATGATTTAATATTTTTCGCTCTCCTGTATACTATATTTTTCTGATCGGAGAGATGTGGAGCCAAAATCGGATCTAACTACAATATATGCCAACTCTTCCTAAATATGTTCTTTATCTGCTTCTCCTGGCTATTAAATTGAGTGATGAATGGACAGAAAAATCTGGAATCAGTGGAGTTACTTTGTTTCTCTTTATACTGTAACAATTCATTTCTTGATTTCTCTCTAGTTTTATTTCTTGAGTTGTCAATCAGGTTGTTAGGATAACCTCTCTGTACAAACCGCTCCTCATAAACTGTAGCTTGTGTGTCAAATCTTTGATACTTGTACAATTTCTCCTCAATCTAGAGAATTGGGAGAACTGTATATTTTTTATCCATTGTGAATAATGACAACTAGTAAAATCCAGATAGCTATTGCTATCAACACTTTTAAAGTGTATATATGTTTGTATTTTACCATCTGTTTCAAAATGCTCTGTCCTTATAACCAAGTCAAGAAACTCAATCCTCTTAGTATCCATCATATGGGTGAACCTCAAGTTATAGTCTATTATTAATTAATGTCATAAAATCTGCAAATTGGGTCTCATCTCCATCCCAGATAAGCAGTATGTCATCTATAAAACGTTTAAACATTATTACATGCTTTACATCTTCTCCCTTCAGGGTACCTGATTCCCATTCACCCATATAAATATTTGCTAAGCTTGGCGCACAAATCGTGCCCATAGCTGTCCCGCACGTCTGTACAAACCAATTATCTAGAAACGGAAAATAATTATACTTTAGCACAAATAGTAAACATTCACAGATAAAGTTAATCTTATTCATTTCCATGCCAGGATCTTTTTCCAGGATATTTCTAACTGTACTAATACCCTTCTCATGGGGAATAGATGTATACAATGATGCAACATCTATAATACACCATTTCCATTGTATTTGTTCTAGAATTTGCAGTATGTGAGTGGAGTCCCTTACATGGGAGTCCAACTGACTCACATATTTTTTTTATATATATATTTACATATTATGAGATCCTAGAAGTTAGAGAGCTAATCCCTGCGATTATTGGCCGTCCTGGGGGCTCAGTTACATGTTTATGAATTTTTGGGTTATGGTAGAACGTGGCAATATTAGGATGTTCATTAAACAGATCATTGTATTCTTCTTTGGCAATGCATTTACTGTTTAGACCTTTTTTTAACAAGATGTTAAGTTCTTTTAGATATTCTTCAGTTGGATCTTTCTCAAGTTTCTGATAGGACTCCTTATCCATTAATAATCTATTTGCTTCTGCGGCATAATAATCCCTATCCATTATAATGATACCTCCCTCCTTTATCTGCATTTTTTATGATTATTTCTTTATTTGATGCTAAATTTTTGAGGGCTTCCATTTCCTGTTTATTTAAGTTCCTTTGTTTATTGGCTAATTTGCTATCTAGGCCATCTATCTCTTTTTTTGACCATCTGGGAAAATAGTTCAACATATGGGCCCTTTGATTCTATCAGATAGAATGTACTTTTAGGTCTTAATTCTGAGCCTGAGACCTCCTTATTCTGATTATCTTCTCAATTGTTTATCACAGCATCAGATTTCCTTAGGAAATGCCCTTTGAGCGTAGGTTTCCTTATATAAAGGTTTAAATCTATACAATTCAAATTTATTAATAGCACACGATGGTGCATAAGATAAGCCTTTACCCAATACTTTATTTTCTACAGGCGTAAGTTCAGATATATTAAGAGGACTTACTTATGCTGGACATATATATGGTGATATTAATATAAGGACAGCTAGAAGTATTAGCGCCCTGGTATTTGTGTATTGTATGTTTTATGTGGATTCTATATACCAGCTGCAGCAGATCACTGTATAGTTCAAGTGGAACGTCTTGTATATTAAGTATTATACTGTGGAACAAAGGTATTATTTAAGTGGTGAAATGTTTAGAAATAGTGATACTAGGCTCAAAAGGTCCCAACAATGTGCGAGGATATTTCATAAGACTGCAATGTTTAAAGAAATATCAGTTGAAAAATGTACAGTAGATATGGAATTAATTAAACCAATTAGAGAGGTTGCTGATTAGAGAAACAAAAACATGGTGGGACATCATGGAACTAGAAAATTATGTTAAATGCGGGAGAATACCACGAGGTCTCAGACTGAACAAAAATCCAACAATGGGGCCATGATAATAACAAGTTCATGAAAGAATGGCATAGAATACTTGATGAATGCTCTATAGCATTAATGAAGCTACTAATTTTTGAAAAAAAGAAGGTTCTAAAAGAGGTTGAAAAAGAAATGGTAGTTATTGAAACCAAACTAGAATCGGTTAAAAATACAGACCAATTTATTAAAACCAAGGAAGAGATAGATAAAAAAGTAATGAATATAGAAGAAAAAGTAAAAGAAACTAAATTACGTAAACATTATGATAAAGATGAGGTTAGAACATGGCATATGAACCGAGATAAGAGGAGGTTCAATGGGTACCCCCAGGAAAATACTCCATATACTAGGGATAAGGCTAACTGGAGGGACCCCAGACAATCTAACTATAAGTTTAGACAGGCTGATAACATGACATCAAACTTTGAGGAGAAATGGGCACTTCCTAAAAAATGGGGAAGACCAAATGCTAGGAAAATCACTCCAGTTAATTATATGCACAAAAATAGATTGGAAGCATTAACCAGGGTTGAAGATGATTCTGAATCACCCAAACATTTTATAGGGAGAAGGTTCCGCCCGAGATATCAAACTCAGATGGCATCATATCAGACACCCTTAGGGATAAAAGAAGATGGGGAGATCACGAGGTAAAAGAGCCACCAAGGAGAGCCCCAAAGAAAATGACCTTCTAACTTCTAATAATAAGAATGGCATCTTTAATATATCTAAATATAAACTAGCGCTTTTAGAAAATAAACTATTGGGTAAAGGCTTAAACAATTGGGAAGATAATCAGAATAAGGAGGTCTCGGGCTCAGGATTAAGACCTAAAAGTACATTCTATCTGATAGAATCAAAGGGCCCATATGTTGAACTATTTTCCCAGATGGTCAAAAAAGAGATAGATGGCCTAGATAGCAAATTAGCCAATAAACAAAGGAAGTTAAATAAACAGGAAATGGAAGCCCTCAAAAATTTAGCATCAAATAAAGAAATAATCATAAAAAATGCGGATAAAGGAGGGAGGTATCATTATAATGGATAGGGATTATTATGTAGCAGAAGCAAATAGATTATTAATGGATAAGGAGTCCTGCGTTTGGGCGCCTTCTTTTCTAAATACTATATATGTGTTTTCCTATAGCTCCACCCACAGTTCCAAGTCAGGGTTAATATCCTGCTTCCCTGGACCAGTCCGTAAGTGCAATCCTTCTAACTGGCATGAGCAATATCACTATGAGCTCAGACTTTCAGGAAAAATCAAATAGTTAAATATAGATAAAAAGCTAAATAAAATTAAAAACTACCAGTCAGCATAAAAAATGTAGTTACAATAACAGGAAAAAGTTTGTTCATTTTCTTCTGTTATCACAGAATGAACGTTATGGAGGTAGATACATTGCGCTGATGATCCTTGTTAAAAAAAGCCTCGCAGACGAAGCTGACCACCAGCAGGGATTGGGGGTACCCCTTACTGTATAGGACGTCTTCCCATTCTGTTAGTTCTTTGCTAATTTTACTTCTATATCTTACACTGTGATAGGCGTATGTAGACTTCCAATATGATATGTGATAATATTGTGCTTTGCACACAAATAAAGGCTATTTGGGAAATATTACAGCCTATAGGAAGTCTATAGATGACTACACTGATATATGGAGGGGAGGGCTGGCCGCGTGAACAACCTCTGGACTATAGTAAGATGCTTTATTATGAGCTTCCTGTCTTTATCCAGGATCGTTGTCCGTTGCAGCCCTTTATGTGTTCTGTATGCAGCATAAATGCAGTGTACTATCATCTGGGATCTATGTCACCAGGGTAACTATGTATAGTCCAGTAATTGGGTATTTATCAGTGACAGTACTGGAAGGTCTGTACAGCGGGTGACTAAGGAAGCTTTGTTTAGCTACATAGTATTTGTGCTTAGAGTATATTTTATTCCTCGGGAGTACCGATACCAGACCCCTGCCTCCCGCAGTATAAAGCCTGGTCTGTTGCCGACATGTGTTGTACTGAATCACTGAGCTTTATGGGACAGTTTCAGTTTATAAAGAAGGCCGTGATTTTGTCCCGTTTCATTTACTGTCTATTACTCGGCTTCAGTTGAAAGGTGTCAGGTGACTTCGAGGATATAGTTATTATACGCTCATGTTGCAATGATTTCTTTGCTTTTCTAGGCTCTGATACTTGTTTCGATCTGTCTCCTGTCCCCTGAGTTATCTGACTTGTTCCCTGCGCTCAGAGGTTTACGCGCCTCGGAGTGTGGCTGAACCAGCTTCATCCTTGCTTTCCGTCTCCCATAAGTCTCCATGCTTGCTTGTTTTCTGTGACAGGCACCTTTTTTAACTCCAAAACATTTTAATCTTTGCTAAATTCTACGCTTACAGGGGGCGATTCAATAGTTGCGTGGGCGGCGATAATTAATGAGCACCCAGTTTTGAAATTCAATAGTCCTGGGTGCTGATTAATGATCACCCTCTTCACGCCCTATTAGACCGGGATTAGCAGTGTAAAACGTCTAAACCCGTGTGAAGTCCTGGTTAGGGTGACCTAACTACGGGTTTCTCGCACATTTTTGCGCGCACTCTCCTTAGGGTGCGAGCAGAAATGCCAGGGCACCGACGGCTATCAGGCTCAGGCGGAGCAACAATTGAATTGCTCCATCGGGTAAAAAAATAGCCAAATAGCCGCTGGCTAAACAATTGAATCGCCCCCAGTGTGTGTTGTGGTCCTGTACAAACATCATTTTGAGGACATGAAAACTGAACTATAGGTAACTGTACAATAGGTAAGTAACCAGTGACAGCCAGATTCCATCATTTCTGGCTAGGATTTAAAAAAATTCAGACAAATGTCTGATTTCTATGGACAAAATCTCATTTTACCATAATGCATTAGAAGAGTAACAGTTCCAGTGGACCTAATTAAGAAAGTGCAGCTTGGGGAAGGGGGCTTGATGGCCTCATGGTCCTGACCCTGCTGCATGATGTCGCAAATCGAGGTGGTGTACTTGTCAGCAGGGTTGCCTTAACAGCAATGTGGGCCCTGGGCCAAGCAATGCACTGGGGCCCCTACCCACCCGTTCACGGGAAAAAAATGTAAATGGTCAATAAAATTAAACCCTCCTGCATGCCCATCAGACCTCCCACACATGCAGAGAGACTCTGGCTGGTCTGAAGCCGGTAGATGAAGTGAAGATGGGACTGGGGTGAGTACTGAAATATCACAGATTTACCAACTGGCCGCGGCTGCATGGAGGTGGGTTGGTGGGCCCCTACAAGCTTCGGGCCCTTGGGCAACTGCCCAACAAGCCCAATGGAAGAGATGGCCCTGCTTGTCAGTCCCTTCGGTTCCATTAAGTAGGTACGTCTGGACCAGCAAATTCAGTAAATTGATTGGCAGCCTAATCTGACTCAAGTGAACATATGTAGTGTTATAATTATTATCTTGTGCTAAACCAGTGTGTGGAATGGAGACCAAACCCTTATATAATGCAGCTTGTCAGCAACCCCATGAAAATTTTTTATTTAGAATAAGTCACTGCGGCAGGCAAAAAGTTCAATATTTACCATTGACCCCTTGTTTCTTTTCTTTTTCAAGCTTCTTTTAATGATTTATAATTTTGAACATTGTGGTGTGACTACCATGGCAACCGCAGTCAAATAATGTAATGAACAGAGAGGCTTTGGAATGCCCCTCTGAGCTCTGTCTGTGTACTGTAAAATAATCCCCTTCTTATCCCCCATCTGATGTCACATGACAATGCTGAGACCTGTGAGCCTGTGTTTGTGTGATTGGCAAACATGTCTTTTGCAGCCTCAAGGAATATTTTGAAAAGGAGAATACAGCAAAGGTTTGTAGACAACTCAGATGGATGAGAAAAATCAAAGGCAGCAGATAAGGACTCTGGACCTCATTCAGACCCGCTCGCAAGCGGGTTGATGTTTAGGCCCTGCGCACGCGCAGCGGCCGCACTGCGCGTGCGCAAGCCCAGGAGCGAGGGAGAAATTCTCTCGCTAAAGAGCTCACTACAAAAAGGGCAGCTGTAGATGTTGATCGACAGCTTGCCCCGTTTTGTAGGCGTGGGGTGGTTTCACAAACGGAGGCGTTCCTTAAGGAACGCCTGCCGTTTTGTGGGCGGCCGCACTGACATCAGCAGTGATGTCAGTGGGGAGCTTCCTGCGCGATCACAGCAGGAAGCTCCCTGGGGCTTGCGGTTGCCGAAACCCAACCTCAGGGTCTCGTCGCAAGCCCCGATGGTCTTGATCATCGCGACCATCAACCTCGCGACCATCAACCTGGTCGGTCGCTAAAGCTGTGGGTGGTAACCCACAGCTTATCTAGCGACCAGGAGGCCGCACTTCAAAACCCAAGCAGCCGCCCACATTCAGAGCGACCACTCGCATTTTGCGAGCGCCTCTGAATAAGGGCCTCTGTCCTTGTATATAGCTTGCAGTAATTTATGGCACATATCTAAAATGTAGGATTATGAGATTGAGGGGCCTATTCATCATCACTTAATTTTTACAAAAACAGGTGAAAATGCACATTTTCATCTGCAATTGTAAAAATCGGGCCATTAATCACAGATATCTCCCCATACACTAGTATCACAGATATCTCCCCATACACTAGTATCACAGATATCTCCTACTTACCTTCCTTTTGCGGAATAGCCCGCTGTCCCCATACACTAGTATCACAGATATCTCCTACTTACCTTCCTCTCCTGGAATGTCCCGCTGTCCCCATACACTAGTATCACAGATATCTCCTGCTTACCTTCCTCTCCCGGAATGGCCCGCTGTCCCCATACACTAGTATCACAGATATCTCCTGCTTACCTTCCTCTCCAGGAATGGCCGCTGTCCTCATACACTAGTATCACAGATATCTCCTGCTTACCTTTCTCTCCAGGAATGGCCCGCTGTCCCCATACACTAGTATCACAGATATCTCCTGCTTACCTTCCTCTCCCGGAATGGCCCGCTGTCCCCATACACTAGTATAACAGATATCTCCTGCTTACCTTTCTCTTCCGGAATGGCCCGCTGTCCCCATACACTAGTATCACAGATATCTCCTGCTTACCTTCCTCTCCCGGAATGGCCCGCTGTCCCCATACACTAGTATAACAGATATCTCCTACTTACCTTCCTCTCCTGGAATGGCCGCTGTCCCCATACACTAGTATCACAGATAATCTCCTGCTTACCTTTCTCTCCCGGAATGGCCCGCTGTCCCCATACACTAGTATCACAGATATCTCCTGCTTACCTTCCTCTCCCGGGATGGCCCGCTGTCCTCATACACTAGTATCACAGATATCTCCTACTTACCTTCCTCTCCCGGAATTGCCCGCTGCCCCCATACACTAGTATCACAGATATTTCCTACTTACCTTCCTTTTGCGGAATGCCCCATACATTAGTATACAGGTTGAGTCTCCCATATCAGAAAATGCTCGGGACCAGGAGCATTTCAGATTTTGGATTATTACGGTTTTCGGAATACCTGAGGGGGAGCAAAGCGGGAGGCCTGGTGTGTGCTGCGGGTGGGTCTGGAAGGTGTCGCGCGGGTGCTGTGGATGTTGTGGTGGTCCGGCATGTGGAGCAGGTGTCGTGAGGGGTCCGGCGAGTGAGGCGGAAGGGTCCGGCGGGTAAGGTGAAAGGGTGCAGCGGGTGTCATGAGGGGACCGGCGGGTGACGCAGAAGGGAACGGCGGCTGCCACTGGGGTTCCGACGGGCGCTGCGGGGGGATGGCCTGGCATGTGGACCACACCCACGCCGCTATTCATTGGCCACTGTACTAGTGACGTCATGCCCTGAAATATTCAGTATTTTGGAATATTTCGGTTTTTGGATTTTCGGATATGGGAGACTCAACCTGTATAGTAAATATTCACCAAGCTCCGAAAATGTTAGATTTTCGGAGCTTGACTGCGGGAGCATTCGCCATCTTCAGATAGTGAATGCTCCTGCTCTGGGCTTGCAACCCGCTCCTTCCCTAGGGGTTAGGCTACCAGAGGGGGCAATTAGGGGTTAGACTGCCAGAGGGGGCAATTAGGAGTTAGGCTACCAGAGGGGGCAATTAGGGGTTAGGCTGCCAGAGGGGGCAATTAGGGGTTAGGCTGGCAGAGGGGGCGATTATGGGTTAGGCTACCAGAGGGGGCGATTAGGTGTTAGGCTGCCAGAGGGGGCGATTAGGGGTTAGGCTGCCAGAGGGGGCAATTAGGGGTTAGGCTACCAGAGGGGGCGATTAGGGGTTAGGCTACCAGAGGGGGCGATTAGGGGTTAGGCTACCAGAGGGGGCGATTAGTGGTTAGGCTGCTAGAGGGGGCGATTAGGGGTTAGGCTACCAGAGGGGGCGATTAGGGGTTAGGCTGCCAGAGGGGGCGATTAGGGGTTAGGCTGCCAGAGGGGAGATTAGGGGTTAGGCTGCCAGAGGGGGCGATTAGGGGTTAGGCTACCAGAGGGGGCGATTAGGTGTTAGGCTACCAGAGGGGGCGATTAGGGGTTAGGCTACCAGAGGGGGCGATTATGGGTTAGGCTACCAGAGGGTGCGATTAGGGGTTAGGCTACCAGAGGGGGCGATTAGGGGTTAGGCTGCCAGAGGGGGCGATTAGGGGTTAGGCTGCCAGAGGGGGCGATCAGGGGTTAGGCTACCAGAGGGGGCGATTAGGGGTTAGGCTGCCAGAGGGGGCGATTAGTGGTTAGGCTGCCAGAGGGGGCGATTAGGGGTTAGGCTGCCAGAGGGGGCGATTAGGGGTTAGGCTGCCTGTCCACATTTTGACCCTGTTGACCACCTGCACTGTTCACCTTTTGTCAGTCGACCTATTGCATGTCGACCATCTGGTGTCGACTTGTTGACCTTTACATTGACAATCTTTTATACCACAGGCAAGTATGATATACAGTATGCACCAATATAGCCTAATACCACTGTATAACCTCATTGTGGATCCAGAGTTAGGAACAAATAAAAGCAATTTGCACCTTGGTAAAACCATGTAGCACTGCAGATGGGACAGATGTGGAGGGGCGTTCTAAGAGCAAATTGTTCTTTTTTTTTTTTTTTATATATATATTCCATATGAATCAGGTCCTCTTCTTCCATCATTCTAAAACTTGTTAGAACTTGGGCTGCACGATTGGCGTAGTGATTAGCATGACTGCTTCACTGCGCTGTTGTCTTGGGTTTGATTCCTTCCATAGCCCTAAATGAGTGGAGTTTGTATGTTCTCCCCATGCTTGCATGGGTTTCCTCTTGGTGCGCCGGTTTCCTCACACAATACAAAACCAGTGTGCGTGTGTACACGTGTGTGTGCGTGTGTACATGTGTGTGTGTGCATGTGTACACGTGTGTGTACGCGCGTGTGTGTGTACGCGTGTGTGTGTACATGTGTGTGCGCGTGTGTACATGTGTGTGTGCGCGTGTGTACACGTGTGTGTGTGTGTACACGTGTGTGTACGTGTGTGTGTGTGTACGCGTGTGTGTGTGTACATGTGTGTGCGCGTGTGTACATGTGTGTGCGCGCGTGTGTACACGTGTGTATGTGTGTACATGTGTGTGTGTGCGTGTGTGTACGTGTGTGTGTGTGTGTGTACATCTGTGTGTGCGTGTGTACACGTGGTGGGGAATATAAATGATAAGCTCCTCTGGGGCAGAGACTGATGTGAATGACTGATATATACTCCGTGCTGTCGGAGTAGCTTGTACAGTACTGTGTACAGTACGGCATTCATAGCAGCAGCTGAAAGTCCTTATGTCAGAGCCCTATTGTAGCTTTTTATTGATTTTCCCCAACCATGACACTTGTTACCCAGTTTTTGATAAGGCTATAAAGCAGCTTTCATTCAGCAATAATTATATTTTTTATTTCCCAGTTCATAGATGAGCAAGTTCAATTATATTTAATTTCATACATGTCAGATAAAAGACATCCTCTTTATAGAACCTACCATAGACTGCCCATTTACTACCATAAACTGCCCATTTACTACGATAAACTGCCCATTTACTACCATAAACTGCCCATTTACTACCATAAACTTACCCATTTACTACCATAAACTGCCCATTTACTACCATAAACTGCCAATTTACTACCATAAACTTACCCATTTACTACCATAAACTGCCCATTTACTACCATAAACTGCCCATTTACTACGATAAACTGCCCATTTACTACCATAAACTGCCCATTTACTACCATAAACTGCCCAGTTACTACCATAAACTTACCCATTTACTACCATAAACTGCCCATTTACTACCATAAACTGCCCATTTACTACCATAAACTTACCCATTTACTACCATAAACTTACCCATTTACTACCATAAACTGCCCATTTACTACCATAAACTGCCCATTTACTACCATAAACTGCCAATTTACTACCATAAACTGCCCATTTACTACCATAAACTTACCCATTTACTACCATAAACTGCCCATTTACTACCATAAACTTACCCATTTACTACCATAAACTGCCCATTTACTACCATAAACTGCCCATTTACTACCATAGACTTACCCATTTACTACCATAAACTGCCCATTTACTACCATAAACTGCCCATTTACTACAATAAACTGCCCATCTACTACCATAAACTTACCCATTTACTACAATAAACTGCCCATTTACTACAATAAACTTACCCATTTACTACAATAAACTGCCCATCTACTACCATAAACTTACCCATTTACTACAATAAACTGCCCATTTACTACCATAAACTGCCCATTTACTACCATAAACTGTCCATTTACTACCATAAACTTACCCATTTACTACAATAAACTGCCCATCTACTACCATAAACTTACCCATTTACTACAATAAACTGCCCATTTACTACCATAAACTTACCCATTTACTACCATAAACTTACCCATTTACTACCATAAACTTACCCATTTACTACCATAGACTTACCCATTTACTACCATAAACTGCCCATTTACTACCATAAACTGCCCATTTACTACAATAAACTGCCCATCTACTACCATAAACTTACCCATTTACTACAATAAACTGCCCATTTACTACAATAAACTTACCCATTTACTACAATAAACTGCCCATCTACTACCATAAACTTACCCATTTACTACCATAAACTGCCCATTTACTACCATAAACTGCCCATTTACTACCATAAACTGCCAATTTACTACCATAAACTGCCCATTTACTACCATAAACTTACCCATTTACTACCATAAACTGCCCATTTACTACCATAAACTTACCCATTTACTACCATAAACTGCCCATTTACTACCATAAACTGCCCATTTACTACAATAAACTGCCCATTTACTACCATACACTTACCCATTTACTACCATAGACTTACCCATTTACTACCATAAACTGCCCATTTACTACCATAAACTGCCCATTTACTACAATAAACTGCCCATCTACTACCATAAACTTACCCATTTACTACAATAAACTGCCCATTTACTACAATAAACTTACCCATTTACTACAATAAACTGCCCATCTACTACCATAAATTTACCCATTTACTACCATAAACTGCCCATCTACTACCATAAACTTACCCATTTACTACCATAAACTTACCCATTTACTACCATAAACTGCCCATTTACTACCATAAACTGCCCATTTACTACCATAAACTGTCCATTTACTACCATAAACTTACCCATTTACTACAATAAACTGCCCATCTACTACCATAAACTTACCCATTTACTACAATAAACTGCCCATTTACTACCATAAACTTACCCATTTACTACCATAAACTTACCCATTTACTACCATAAACTTACCCATTTACTACCATAGACTTACCCATTTACTACCATAAACTGCCCATTTACTACCATAAACTGCCCATTTACTACAATAAACTGCCCATCTACTACCATAAACTTACCCATTTACTACAATAAACTGCCCATTTACTACAATAAACTTACCCATTTACTACAATAAACTGCCCATCTACTACCATAAACTTACCCATTTACTACCATAAACTGCCCATTTACTACCATAAACTGCCCATTTACTACCATAAACTGCCAATTTACTACCATAAACTGCCCATTTACTACCATAAACTTACCCATTTACTACCATAAACTGCCCATTTACTACCATAAACTTACCCATTTACTACCATAAACTGCCCATTTACTACCATAAACTGCCCATTTACTACAATAAACTGCCCATTTACTACCATACACTTACCCATTTACTACCATAGACTTACCCATTTACTACCATAAACTGCCCATTTACTACCATAAACTGCCCATTTACTACAATAAACTGCCCATCTACTACCATAAACTTACCCATTTACTACAATAAACTGCCCATTTACTACAATAAACTTACCCATTTACTACAATAAACTGCCCATCTACTACCATAAACTTACCCATTTACTACCATAAACTGCCCATCTACTACCATAAACTTACCCATTTACTACAATAAACTGCCCATTTACTACCATAAACTGCCCATTTACTACCATAAACTGTCCATTTACTACCATAAACTTACCCATTTACTACAATAAACTGCCCATCTACTACCATAAACTTACCCATTTACTACAATAAACTGCCCATTTACTACCATAAACTTACCCATTTACTACCATAAACTTACCCATTTACTACCATAAACTTACCCATTTACTACCATAGACTTACCCATTTACTACCATAAACTGCCCATTTACTACCATAAACTGCCCATTTACTACAATAAACTGCCCATCTACTACCATAAACTTACCCATTTACTACAATAAACTGCCCATTTACTACAATAAACTTACCCATTTACTACAATAAACTGCCCATCTACTACCATAAACTTACCCATTTACTACCATAAACTGCCCATTTACTACCATAAACTGCCCATTTGCTACCATAAACTTACCCATTTACTACCATAAACTGCCCATTTACTACCATAAACTGCCCATTTGCTACCATAAACTTACCCATTTACTACCATAAACTGCCCATTTACTACCATAAACTGCCCATTTACTACAATAAACTGCCCATCTACTACCATAAACTTACCCATTTACTACAATAAACTGCCCATTTACTACAATAAACTTACCCATTTACTACCATAAACTGCCCATTTACTACCATAAACTTACCCATTTACTACCATAAACTGCCCATTTACTACCATAAACTGCCCATTTGCTACCATAAACTTACCCATTTACTACCATAAACTGCCCATTTACTACCATACACTACCCATTTACTACCATACACTGCCCATTTACTACCATAAACTGCCCATTTACTACCATACACTGCCCATTTACTACCATAAACTTACCCATTTACTACCATAAACTGCCCATTTACTACCATAAACTTACCCATTTACTACCATAAACTGCCCATTTACTACCATACACTGCCCATTTACTACCATAAACTGCCCATTTACTACCATACACTGCCCATTTACTACCATAAACTTACCCATTTACTACCATAAACTGCCCATTTACTACCATAAACTGCCCATTTACTACCATAAACTTACCCATTTACTACCATAAACTGCCCATTTACTACCATAAACTTACCCATTTACTACCATAAACTTACCCATTTACTACCATAAACTTACCCATTTACTACCATAAACTTACCCATTTACTACCATAAACTGCCCATTTACTACCATAAACGTACCCATTTACTACCATAAACTTACCCATTTACTACCATAAACTTACCCATTTACTACCATAAACTGCCCATTTACTACCATAAACTGCCCATTTACTACCATAAACTTACCCATTTACTACCATAGACTTACCCATTTACTACCATAAACTGCCCATTTACTACCATAAACTGCCCATTTACTACCATAAACTGCCCATCTACTACCATAAACTTACCCATTTACTACAATAAACTGCCCATTTACTACAATAAACTTACCCATTTACTACAATAAACTGCCCATCTACTACCATAAACTTACCCATTTACTACCATAAACTGCCCATTTACTACCATAAACTGCCCATTTACTACCATAAACTGCCAATTTACTACCATAAACTGCCCATTTACTACCATAAACTTACCCATTTACTACCATAAACTGCCCATTTACTACCATAAACTTACCCATTTACTACCATAAACTGCCCATTTACTACCATAAACTGCCCATTTACTACAATAAACTGCCCATTTACTACCATACACTTACCCATTTACTACCATAGACTTACCCATTTACTACCATAAACTGCCCATTTACTACCATAAACTGCCCATTTACTACAATAAACTGCCCATCTACTACCATAAACTTACCCATTTACTACAATAAACTGCCCATTTACTACAATAAACTTACCCATTTACTACAATAAACTGCCCATCTACTACCATAAACTTACCCATTTACTACCATAAACTGCCCATCTACTACCATAAACTTACCCATTTACTACAATAAACTGCCCATTTACTACCATAAACTGCCCATTTACTACCATAAACTGTCCATTTACTACCATAAACTTACCCATTTACTACAATAAACTGCCCATCTACTACCATAAACTTACCCATTTACTACCATAAACTGCCCATTTACTACCATAAACTTACCCATTTACTACCATAAACTTACCCATTTACTACCATAAACTTACCCATTTACTACCATAGACTTACCCATTTACTACCATAAACTGCCCATTTACTACCATAAACTGCCCATTTACTACAATAAACTGCCCATCTACTACCATAAACTTACCCATTTACTACAATAAACTGCCCATTTACTACAATAAACTTACCCATTTACTACAATAAACTGCCCATCTACTACCATAAACTTACCCATTTACTACCATAAACTGCCCATTTACTACCATAAACTGCCCATTTGCTACCATAAACTTACCCATTTACTACCATAAACTGCCCATTTACTACCATAAACTGCCCATTTGCTACCATAAACTTACCCATTTACTACCATAAACTGCCCATTTACTACCATAAACTGCCCATTTACTACAATAAACTGCCCATCTACTACCATAAACTTACCCATTTACTACAATAAACTGCCCATTTACTACAATAAACTTACCCATTTACTACCATAAACTGCCCATTTACTACCATAAACTTACCCATTTACTACCATAAACTGCCCATTTACTACCATAAACTGCCCATTTGCTACCATAAACTTACCCATTTACTACCATAAACTGCCCATTTACTACCATACACTACCCATTTACTACCATACACTGCCCATTTACTACCATAAACTGCCCATTTACTACCATACACTGCCCATTTACTACCATAAACTTACCCATTTACTACCATAAACTTACCCATTTACTACCATAAACTGCCCATTTACTACCATAAACTTACCCATTTACTACCATAAACTGCCCATTTACTACCATACACTGCCCATTTACTACCATAAACTGCCCATTTACTACCATACACTGCCCATTTACTACCATAAACTTACCCATTTACTACCATAAACTGCCCATTTACTACCATAAACTGCCCATTTACTACCATAAACTTACCCATTTACTACCATAAACTGCCCATTTACTACCATAAACTTACCCATTTACTACCATAAACTTACCCATTTACTACCATAAACTTACCCATTTACTACCATAAACTTACCCATTTACTACCATAAACTGCCCATTTACTACAATAAACGTACCCATTTACTACCATAAACTTACCCATTTACTACCATAAACTTACCCATTTACTACCATAAACTGCCCATTTACTACCATAAACTGCCCATTTACTACAATAAACTTACCCATTTACTACCATAAACTTATCCATTTACTAAGATGTACAGTTTTGTTGCCTCATGGTATAGTATGTACTGTAATACTCTGTGTTGTAGCATCTTCTACCCTGAGAAGCACATTGGTGCCTAATTACCAATTTGGAAGTCACAGTATGAAAATAAAGATGCCCAGCATTTCTTTACTTTGCCAAACCAAGAAGTATTCGCCCTGCAATGCCCCAAAGAAACAGGCCCAACTCCCATTTCATTTCCAGGTTGAAGTCTGATCATTTTCCTGGGATGAGGCTAGTACTGTAGATCCCAGTTACTACTGCCTTATTTTGACAAGATATTTCTAGGGAAATAAAATTATTACGCAAACTGAAGAACTTTGACAAATGTGTTCTTTAGTTAAAAACTCCAATTACTGTAACCCCCATGTTTCCCCCACCTTGGCTGCATCATTGGGGAAGAAGGAAAGAATCCATCCCTGTAGTGTGATGGCCCATCCGGAACGCCAAGCCGCATTCCTCAATGGTACCAAATTCAATGGACCTGATATTGCAAATGTTTTTGTATAATCTCTGTATCCTGTCTACATTACACATTAAACTTGACCTTTTACCTCCAAAAAAAATACATTAAGCAGCAATAGGTGTTTCACAGAATACGAGATACTTTTTTGCGCTGTCCTTAATGTCATACTTACCTATCCTTCTGGAATGTCCAGGAGACCCATGGACTTTGTGGCATTCTCTCAGGATCCTGGGAGGGGAGGGCACATTCACATATCCAGCACACCACCTGAGAGTCCCGGGCAGGGGTTGGTTCTCCCAGGATCTCGGGAGAGAACATTCCTCTATCCCGCACATCTCCTAAGAGATCCAGACAGGGGTTGGTTCTCCCAGCATCCTGGAGGGGACGTCCCTATATCCTGCACACCTCCTGAGAGATCCGGGCAAGGGTTCATTCTTCCAGGATCCCAGGAGGGGACATTCCTATATCCTGCACACCTCCTGAGAGATCCGGGCAAGGGTTGATTCTCACAGGATCCTGGGAGGGGACATTCCTATAATCCTGCACAACTCCTGAGAGTCCCGGGCAGGGGTTGGCTCTCCTAGGATCCCGGGAGGGGACATTCCTATAACCTGCACCCTCCTGAGAGATCCGGGCAAGGGTTGATTCTCCCAGGATCCTGGGAGGGGACATTCCTATATCCTGCACACCTCCTGAGAGATCCGGGCAAGGGTTCATTCTTCCAGGATCCCAGGAGGGGACATTCCTATATCCTGCACACCTCCTGAGAGATCCGGGCAAGGGTTGATTCTCCCAGGATCCTGGGAGGGGACATTCCTATATTCTGCACATCTCCTGAGAGTCCCGGGCAGGGGTTGGTGAAACATCTTGCTGCGATTCCTTCATCTTGTAGAAGTATTCAGAACTGAACGATGGTTCTACATGAAGCCCAGTTAGCAATCGCCACTATAGGTTGCTGAGTTGGTGCTATACCGTGGAGCAGGAGAAGAGGGCGGAGGTACCACCACAGACAGTAAATACAATTACACAGCACTTATTTCCAAGAGGGATCCTTCACTTTACACTACAGCTTCTAATCCCTCCGTTCCAATGCTCTGCAGATATCATTATAACCCACAGTCAGTTACCAGGTGATGAATTTCCATCTGCAGAACTGACTGCTCAGACAATCACCCTGACCAATGAGGCGGCGAGCGCAGGCCTTATCTCATCAGTATTATTGACTTCTCATCCCAATTAGCACCGGCTGCTGACATCTTTTCTCTGCTGACTAATTTATGTGCTGCCAGATATGATAAGGATGTTAGTTATGATCTCCTTTTACATCCTAAACACAGGCTTCTGTATCTGCTGTGCTTGATTCTGAGATTCAATTATGGAGAGATTTATGTATTGACTTGGATATGTGATAAACTGTGCGCCAGTAGGGCCTGGAGAACTGAGGCGCCTGTCTGCACTCACAGCTAGCCGAGCGAGGTTTGGTTTTGTGTCTTTCGTGGCCCTTTTACCAGCAAGCTGACAACACGACAAAAGAATATCGCACTAGTCACATGTCTGTCATGTTTGTTACAACACAATAAACAATACATTTATTTTAAACTTTTCTGCTACGTTCTGCTTGAGAAAAGAAGCTGATTCTAACCTATCTACTTGTGAGCTGGAAACGTTTAGCCTCAGTTCAGCTTGAATTAAAGTTTGAGCTATTATATAAAAAAAACTTCACCTCTCCCCTATTCCCTACGGTAGTACTTGGGAGCTAAGTTTTATTACTGTTTGATTTTTTTATATATATTATTGTGAGTTTAAATGTTGTTTTTTATCCATGTTGCAGCTGAAAAGTAATGTTATCAGGTGGGGATGTGGTTTTGTTAATAAATAGACGATACAAAAGTGGCTATTTCCGACTCTTCTGAACCAGAGACCCACGTTTGCTCTGGCCAAGACGTAATTAGATTTATAGCAGATTTTTAGTTTGTAAGCAGCCGATTTGATGATTTTGAATGATTGGGACCAGGTTGGTTTCTCTTTCTATGTAGTTATCTATTTTATACCCCTTTACTATAATGTATGTTTGAAACTAAATTGATCAGTTTGTTTTCCTGAAAAAGATCCAGTTTATATGTACTGTACATGGTTAAGAAATGCACAATAGGAGCAAAACCGTTTCCATGAGATAGGAACAAATTATTTCTAACAATGTTATATTATTAAACAATTCTACTTTGAATTTCCATGAACTGTAACAATTGCATTTACAGTACGGTGTCTGTGGGAATCTGGTCTTTAAAGTTATGATCAGAAGACAATTTGTCATTGTCTCCTGTGATTGGGGAGCTGGAACGAGATAGCTGGGGACATCTTACAGTCTGTAGAGAAAATGCCAGAACATCTTTAATTAAACCGGAGGCGTCTTCTCAGCCCGTTACTTTTCCTATTGTGCTACAACTGCATAAAATATGTTCGCTGGTCAAAAGAAATCACAAAATGTGTTCTGATAATTCCCTGTCTCAGCAAATGTCATATATTGTTGTCCTGTTACTAAGTAGCAGTAATAATCTCTCTCTAGCTGCTCCCTGTTCATTACCAGTCACTGCTGGGTTAGTTTATTCAGTATTGTGTAGGGATGAGCAATGTAAGGACCTAACATGACCCTCTCACTAACACTGGTCTGTGCTGTCCAGCTGCAAAGTATGATAACCAATAGCAGTGACATAGCGCACACATAGAGCAAAGGCGATTATAATAGGGAGACGAGAAGTAATGAATTCCAGCTACCAGAGAGGCAGAAACATACTCACCTAAAGGTAACCACAGCCATTGTAGGATACCCTGGTATCTGGGGGTCTCGCTAATGAGTAAATATAGTCATACGGGGGTTGCTAAAACACAAAATAAGTGATCTGGATCTATGAAAGATGCATCCAGTCTCTCTGATGGTGCCACCCTTGCACACTGTGGGTGGCCTCACCCCTGCACACTGTGGGTGGCCTCACCCCTGCACACTGTGGGTGGCCTCACCCCTGCACCGGAGGTCCCTTACTGACCAGCTGTGCACCCAGGATTTCTCCACTGATCCTCTACAGGGGCTTCATTCTGCCACAGCTCTCTCACCATTACACACACTTACTCCACCCATATCTAGCGCCACGCAGGTGCCTGTCATGCTCCACCCATATCTAGTGCTAACTTGGTGCCTGTCCTGCTCCACCCATACAGTCAGTGCCTTGCAAAAGTATTCACCCCCCTTGGCTTTTTACCTTTTTTGTTACATTACAACCTGTAATTTTTTATTTTTTTTGTAATCTGAATTTCATGTGATGGATCTGCACAAAATAGTCTAATTTGGTGAAGTGAAATGAGAAAAATATATATAAAAAAGAATCTTTGTAAATAAAATTCTGAAAATTGGCATGTGCATATGTAATCACCCCCTTTGCTATGAAGCCCCTCAAAAGTTCTGGTGCAACCAATTACCTTAAAAAAAATATCCAAATCTTTGATGATCCCCTGGAGCACCATCAAATCCATCATCATCAAATGGAAAGAACAAGGTACCACAACAAACCTGCCAAGAGAGGGCCGCCCACCAAAACTCACAGACCGGGCAAGGAGGGCATTAATCAGAGAGGCAGCACAGAGACCAAAGGGAACCCTGAAGGAGCTGCAGAGTTCCACAGCAGAGACTGGTGTATCTGTGCATGTGACCACAATAAGCCGTACACTCCATAGAGCTGGGCTTTATGGATGAGTGGCCAGAAAAAAGCCATTTCTTACTGATAAAAATAAGAAGACCTGATTTGAGTTTCCCAAAAGGCATGTGGGCGACTCCCCAAATGTATGGAGGAAGGTGGTTTGGTCAGATGAGACTAAAATTGAACTTTTCGGCCACCAAGGAAAATGCTATGTCTGGCGCAAACGCAAACCCAACACATCCCATCACCACAAGAACACCGTCCCCACAGTGAAACGTGGTGGTAGCATCATGCTGTGGGGATGTTTTTCAGCAACAGGGACTGGAAAACTGATTTGAGTCGAGGGAAAGATGGATGGTGCTAAATACAGGGATATTCTTCAGCAAAACCTGTGTCAGTCTGCCTGTGATTGGAGACTGGGACGGAGATTCACCTTCCAGCAGGACAGTGACCTGAAGCATACTGCTAAAGCAACACTCCAGTGGTGTAAGGGGAAACATTTAATTGTGTTGGAATGGCCTAGTCACAGCCCAGATCTCAATACAATTGAGGATCTGTGGTCAGCCTTGAAGATTGCTGTTCACAAGTGGAAACCATCCAACATGAAGGAGCTGGAGCAGTTTTGCCTTGAGGAATGGGCAAAGATCCCAGGGGCAAGATGTGGTAAGCTCATAGAGACTTATCCAAAGCGACTTGCAGCTGTAATTGCCGCAAAAGGTGGCTCGACCAAAGTACTGACCTTAGGGGGGTGAATAGTTATGCACGCTGAAGTTTTCTGTTATGTTGTCCTAAATGTTGTTTGATTCACAATATAAAAAAAAACACAACTTCACAGTTGTAGACATGTTCTGTGAATGAAATGACGCACACCTTCACACAATCCATTGTAATTCCAGGTTGTGATTGTGAGGCAACAAAACATGAAAAATGCAAAGGGGGTGAATACTTTAGCACTGTATCTAGGGCCACTCAGGTGCTTGTCCTGCTCCACCCATATCTAGTGCTACCCAGGTGCCTGTCCTGCTCCACCCATATCTAATGCCACCCAGGTGCTTGTCCTGCTCCACCCATATCTAATGTCACACAGGTGCTTGTCCTGCTCCACCCATATCTAGTGCCACACAGGTGCTTGTCCTGCTCTGCCCATATCTAGTGCCACACAGGTGCTTGTCCTGCTCCGCCCATATCTAGTGCCACACAGGTGCCTGTCCTGCTCCACCCATATCTAGTGCCACACAAGTGCCTGTCCTGCTCCGCCCATATCTAGTACCACACAGGTGCCTGTCCTTCTCCACCCATATCTAGTGCCACACAGGTGCCTGTCCTGCTCCACCCATATCTAGTGCCACACAGGTGCTTGTCCTGCTCCGCCCATATCTAGTGCCACACAGGTGCCTGTCCTGCTCCGCCCATATCTAGTGCCACACAGGTGCCTGTCCTGCTCCACCCATATCTAGTGCCACACAGGTGCCTGTCCTGCTCCGCCCATATCTAGTACCACACAGGTGCCTGTCCTTCTCCACCCATATCTAGTGCCACACATGTGCCTGTCCTGCTCCGCCCTTATCTAGTGCCACTCAGGTGCCTGTCCTACTCCACCCATATCTAGTGCCACACAGGTGCCTGTCCTGCTCCGCTCATATCTAGCGCCACACAAGTGCCTGTCCTGCTCCACCCATATCTAGTGCCACACAGGTGCCTGTCCTGCTCCACCCATATCTAGTGCCACACTGGTGCCTGTCCTGCTCCACCCATATCTAGTGCCACACAGGTGCCTGTCCTGCTCCACCAATATCTAGTGCCACACAGGTGCCTGTCCTGCTCCACCCATATCTAGTGCCACACAGGTGCCTGTCCTGCTCCACCAATATCTAGTGCCACACAGGTGCCTGTCCTGCTCCGCCCATATCTAGTGCCACACAGGTGCCTGTCCTGCTCCACCAATATCTAGTGCCACACAGGTGCCTGTCCTGCTCCACCCATATCTAGTGCCACTCAGGTGCCTGTCCTGCTCCACCCATATCTAGTGCCACACAGGTGCCTGTCCTGCTCCACCCATATCTAGTACTACACAGGTGCCTGTCCTGGTCCACCCATATCTAGTGCCACACAAGTGCCTTTCCTTCTCCACCCATATCTATTGCCACACAGGTTCCTGTCCTGCTCCGCCCATATCTAGTACCACACAGGTGCCTGTCCTGCTCCGCCCATATCTAGTGCCACACAAGTGCCTGTCCTGCTCCACCCATATCTAGTGCCACACAGGTGCCTGTCCTGCTCCGCCCATATCTAGTACCACACAAGTGCCTGTCCTGCTCCGCCCATATCTAGTGCCACACAGGTGCCTGTCCTGCTCCACCCATATCTAGTGCCACACAGGTGCCTGTCCTGCTCCACCCATATCTAGTGCCACACAGGTGCCTGTCCTGCTCCGCCCTTATCTAGTGCCACTCAGGTGCCTGTCCTGCTCCACCCATATCTAGTGCCACACAGGTGCCTGTCCTGCTCCACCCATATCTAGTGCCACACAGGTGCCTGTCCTGCTCCGCCCATATCTAGTGCCACACAGGTGCCTGTCCTGCTCCACCCATATCTAGCGCCACACAGGTGCCTGTCCTGCTCCGCTCATATCTAGTGCCACACAGGTGCCTGTCCTGCTCCACCCATATCTAGTGCCACACAGGTGCCTGTCCTGCTCCGCCCATATCTAGTGCCACACAGGTGCCTGTCCTGCTCCACCCATATCTAGTGCCACACAGGTGCCTGTCCTGCTCCACCCATATCTAGTGCCACACAGGTGCCTGTCCTGCTCCACCCATATCTAGTGCCACACAGGTGCCTGTCCTGCTCCACCCATATCTAGTGCCACACAGGTGCCTGTCCTGCTCCGCCCATATCTAGTGCCACACAGGTGCCTGTCCTGCTCCGCCCATATCTAGTGCCACACAGGTGCCTGTCCTGCTCCGCCCATATCTAGTGCCACACAGGTGCCTGTCCTGCTCCGCCCATATCTAGTGCCACACAGGTGCCTGTCCTGCTCCGCCCATATCTAGCGCCACACAGGTGCCTGTCCTGCTCCGCCCATATCATGCTGCACATCAATCCTGACGAATTGCTTACGGCTCTATGCGGTGTAATGAAGGGCGGAATGAGTGATTGTTCGGTCGTTCACTCGTACCACGTTCTGATGTGTGCCCATGAGACATAATGGCTGGGTACACATCGCTCAGTGTGTACCCAGCTTAAGGGTTTGCAGCCCCTTCCGTCAGTACAGACTGCAGCCTTCAGTACAACTTTTTATAGTTGTGTGTTTTTACACCGCGTTCTGCTCTGTAACTCAGTCCTGTGGTGTGAGCACTCTATCTGCTGTGAACATAAATAACAATGAAACACAATAGGATAAATCGTTATAAAGTATAGTTCAACCTTCACAAAATAAATGGGCTCTAGCTCAGTCAGACACCTCCGTTAGATTCAGCTTAGAAAACATTCATTGGATAATAACCTGTGAAGGTCAGGCTCTACACTTTATTTTGCTGGTGACCTGTTGCCCTTCGATGATGATATACATATTTATTTTAAATACCATGTCCAGACAGAGCATCAGTTTTGTTTAGGAAAGGTCAGAATTTAATACAGCTTACATTACACTTCTGAGACGGTCTGAATTTTTTTTCTTTTTGCAAATGAGTTGTCAACATTTTCTGTCATTTAGTCAGCGATCAGCTGGGGGGATACCGATGAGGCGCGCGCTTCTACACCGTGAGCGTTCAGTGCCGGAGGGACGTGACACGCAGGTTTAGGGTAGTGGTACAGTAAATGCTATTTCTGTGAGGATAACAAAATGGTTACTGCCCCAACAAATGGTAGATTTCAGTCAGGAGATGCCCTGACACTCGTCAGCATTTCAGTCAGGTGTGCACCTACAGCCCAGCATTCATTATAGACCTTATGTACTATACACGGATGTCTATGGTGATGGCGTGAGTATGTAGACAGCGGAGGCGCATTTTTATCCAGGCGCCAGCCTGTACGGGTCACGAGGAGTGCAGGAAGTGCACATGTGAGGGGCATGAGTAATGGGTGCCCGGGACCCTTACAGTGGTGCTGCCAGTGTATTAGGAGCAGTTTTCAGGCAGGATCGTTGGTGCCAGCAGAGCTGAAGTAAGTGAGGGCACAGGGGCAGTGGCCCGTGGTTTGTGCGCTGTTTAGGAGCGCAGTACATATCTTCCAGCCCTCCTCCACATCCCCCTGCATCTATATGCGCTATACAGGTCTGCTTAGCTGCCTGATGGCAATTCAGATTTTATAGCATATTGCACTCACAGTAAGGGGCAGGAGAGACTATAATTGGGCCTCGGCCTTACTGACTTATTCAGGGCCGCAAGGTCTGTGGGGGAGCCCCTGGGCAACAAACTTGCTGAGCCCCTATATACCACCGTTTCTCGTCACCCTAGGAACATTTTTTTTTCTTTCTATTCACCTCAATGCCCCTCTTGCAATGCCCACTGTAGTAGTGCCCTTTATGCAATGTCCCCAGTAATGGTCCCCCTGTGCAGTGTCCCTTATGCAGTGCCCCCTGTAGTAGTACCCCTTATGCAGTGCCCCTTATATAGTGCCCCCAGTAGTGGTCCCCCCTATGCAGTGCCCCCAGTAGTAATCCCCCCTATGCATTGCCCCAGTAGTTGTCTACCCCTTTACAGTGCCCCCAATAGATGCCCCCCCTATGCATTGCCCCCAGTAGTAGTCCCCCCTATGCATTGCCCCTAGTAGGAACCCCCCCTATACAGTGCCCCCATGAAGCGGTCCCCCTTATACAGTGCCCACATGAAGCGGCCCCCTCTATGTAGTGCCAATGCCTTATACACAAAAGAAACAAACCCAACTTACCTGAATCCCCGCTCCTGACGCAACCTCCGCTGTCCGCTCCGATTCCCGGCTTTTCTCCTGCACTAAGGGAGAGACGGCAGTGTCATGGTGTCTCTCCCATCACCCGCTGCGGGGGGAGCCAGAAGGCGGAGCTCATGAGTGAGCTCCAGCCGGCTCCCTCCGTTGATGCAGCAGCCAATGAGAGTCTGTCTGACTCTCATTGGCTGCTATAACAAACACACAGCCCGCGCTCAAAGCGGTCTACACTATCCTAGCGGCGGGTGCAGACAGCGGACCCCAATGCAAGCCACCGGCTGCACCGCTGCTAGTGGGGGCCTAGGGACGACCGCCCCTGTTGCCCTCCCCCTTAATCCGGCCCTGGACTTACTCTACTAGGTTGTCAGACTCACAAAGTTACCGGGAGCTACTCCATGATGTAGGATAGCAGACCGGCCTCTCGTCCGCTTGCCCAGTGGTGGGTGGTCCGGGTGCTTGATGAACAAATTGCACAATACTGTGTGAGGTGGTGCCACAATGACTCTCAATGACATCCTGCATCTCCCACCTGGTTGTCTCTCTGGGATTCTGCCGGATTGTTCATTTAAAAAGCTGTTGAGTATGGTCTAGGTCTCCTAAATACCACTCATGTTAGTGTGATGGAGTAAAATGATCCCGCAGCCGCCCCCTGTTACTCTCGACATAAACTGATGAGCTAAAACATTGTGACCACATGCATTATATACTGTTGCTCCTCCGTGTGCCAGAACAACAGCTCTGACCCACCAAAGTTTGTACCCTACAAGCCCTCCGAAGGTATCCCGTGGTATCTGGTTCCTGGGTGTTACCAGCAGATCCATTAACTCCTGCAGAGGATGCAAGCTGGAGGCCAGCAGATACCAAGAAAGTTAGTTGTATTGAGATCTGGTGAATTTGGAGGCCAGGACATCACCTAGAAAAAGTCATTATGTTCCACAAATGATTCTCCACCATTCCATGCAGTGTGGCAAGACACAAGGGCCCTCATTCAGAGCTGTATGCTCTGAGCAGAGCGCACGCTCTGAATGAGGGCCGTCCTTCCTCCATAACTATGGAGCGTCCTCCTGGGGGCGTGCTGTCAATCAACATCGACAGCAACGCTCCCTTTGATCAGACACAACAAGCGAAGGAAAGTCCTTCGCTCGTCGCGTCTGGCGCATGCGCACGACGGAGCTCCCTCCGTCGTGCGCATGCTCAGCGCAGAACATCGACCCACTTGCGAGCGGACAGCCGCTCGCGAGTGGGTCTGAATCAGGCCCAAGGTTGTCTATTTACTAAGCCTTAGATGGAGATAAAGTGAACGGTAATAAGGTACCAGCCAATCAGCTCCTAACTGTAATTTTTTAAACACAGCCTGTGACATGGCAGTTAGGAGCTGATTGGCTGGTACCTTATCTCTGTTCACTTTATCTCCAGCCAAGGCTTAAGGCGCACATCCACTAGCCGAGTTCTATGAGCGATTGAACGATAACAATATCGTTATCGTTCAATCACTCATCAATTGTGCATGAATCGGCCACATTAATGTCGGAAAGGACCAGCGATGCGCGCTCCTGCTGGTCGTTTCTGACATCAATCATTGGCCGAACATGCTGAACGACCTGACGATAACATCAGGTTGAGTATGTTCGGATATGATTGATGAGCCTGCACTGAACGACTGCGTAGGCACAGCACAGACTATCAAACGACTGCACGATTACAATGTCGTCACCGTGCAGTCATTTTCTTGGTCTGCTAGTGGATGTGTGCCGTTAGTAAATAGGCCCCAAGATCTTCCTGAATGAGGCCGCTTCCATCGGTGAAGAGCGTAGCCATGAAAGGATATATCTGATTTACAATGATGCTTAGGCAGGTGACACACAACAAATTAACATCCACATGAATGATCGGACCCAGGATTTCTCAGCAGAACATTGCCCAAAGTATCACACTCCCTCCACCGGCTTAATTTCTTCACACAATGCATCCTGGTGCAATCTCTTCCCTAGGTAAATAACGCACATGTACTTGGCCAGAGTTCACCGGACCGAGTGACCTTCTTCCTTTGATGCAAAGCCCAGTTCCCACGCTCACATGCCCACTGTAGGTGGTTGGTTCGATCAACATTAACATTTAGGTTTGTGCTAAAGTACTACTGTTGATTCGTACAGGATAGCCTTCATAAACTTCTTGCATCGATGAGTCTTGGCCACCCAACATCTTGTCAGCGGTTCATGCTTTTTCCCTCCTCGGACCACTATCGGAAGGTACTTGGCACGGCTGACCTTGAGCACCCACAACTTGCCATTTCAGAAATTCTCTGTCCATAACAATTGTCTCTTATCAAAGTCACTCAGGTTTTTACACCTGCTACATTCAGCATGTCCGCTACAAGCACCTACATCTGGAAAACCATCTAATAGATCCCTGACCTTGATGTGTGCCGCTGTTACAAGATAGTCAGTATCGTCCGCTTCTTATGGGACTGCTCCTAATGTTTTGGCTCATGGGTGTAAGTTCCGTGGCATACAGTATATGCAGTAGAACTGTGGCACAGTACCACTTCTACATACTGGGTGCACTTCTCCACTGCCCTCGTGTGCACTGAATCATACGTCTTGGGGTTTTTATTCTACATACAATGTTCTTGTTGATTGAGCATCTGCACTGTACCAATGTCTTTACTGTTCTGTGCAGAGTTAAGTATAAGATTTTTGTTGCGTAGGATGCATTAGATACAGTGATAGGTGGCTAACATTAAGTACATATAGACCCGGGAATATGACAGGTATAACTGTAGCATATAGAAGCAGACTGGAGCTTTAGGGTATCGCCAGGTGTATGTTTGGCGGATGGGAGCAATATCCCCCCACACCACAGAAGTGGTGATATCGTGTACGTGCAGTGTGTGTATAGGCTCTGCACGGCTAGTATTTTGGAGAGTCTTGGAGTCGCATCTAGTCGGCATGAATACCAGGGAGAAAGACGCGCGGAGACCCTGCACAGGCACAGCAACATATGTGAGAGGTTATACAGTACCTCTCACTGAGTGCCGGAAAGTCCTAGAGACCGCCTGCTCAGCTTACTGTATCTGTCTGCACTGAGGATGGAGGCAGCACCAGAGCGTGCCTCATCTAACACGATGCAACTAGTGCTTACAGCCTTTTCCAATAAGGAAGATGGAAGAGGGGTTGGAAGGGGCATGTGAGTACATCAAGGGCACAATGGGCAAAATACGTCCCATACTGACCACAAGAAAAATGTATATACACCTGCTTGGAGACAAAACACTTACCCACTTAGGTAAAGTGTCTGCTGTACTGTATTCATTTTATTACAATGACATAAGCAATCAGCCAGCAGCATTAAAGTATGTTTCCTTTTTAGCTTTTTTAAGGGGAAGGCGACCAATGAGTCTACTAATGTTCTCTCCTGGTGTAACCCAGGCGCATACACTACTGTTCTCTCCTGGTGTAACCCAGGCGCATATACTAATGTTCTCTCCTGGTGTAACCCAGGCGCATACACTAATGTTCTCTCCTGGTGTAACCCAGGCACAAATACTACTGTTCTCTCCTGGTGTAACCCAGGCGCATATACTACTGTTCTCTCCTGGTGTAACCCAGGCGCATACACTGCTGCTCTCTCCTGGTGTAACCCAGGCACATACACTACTGTTCTCTCCTGGAGTAACCCAGGCACATATACTACTGTTCTCTCCTGGTGTAACCCAGGCACATACACTACTGTTCTCTCCTGGTGTAACCCAGGCACATATACTACTGCTCTCTCCTGGTGTAACCCAGGCACATATACTACTGCTCTCTCCTGGTGTAACCCAGGCGCATATACTACTGTTCTCTCCTGGTGTAACCCAGGCGCATACACTACTGTTCTCTCCTGGTGTAACCCAGGCACAAATACTACTGTTCTCTCCTGGTGTAACCCAGGCACATATACTACTGTTCTCTCCTGGTGTAACCCAGGCGCATATATTATTGTTCTCTCCTGGTGTAACCCAGGCACATATACTACTGTTCTCTCCTGGTGTAGCCCAGGCACATATACTACTGTTCTCTCCTGGTGTAACCCAGGCGCATACACTGCTGCTCTCTCCTGGTGTAACCCAGGCACATACACTACTGTTCTCCCCTGGAGTAACCCAGGCACATACACTACTGCTCTCTCCTGGTGTAACCCAGGCACATATACTACTGCTCTCTCCTGGTGTAACCCAGGCACATATACTACTGCTCTCTCCTGGTGTAACCCAGGCACATATACTACTGTTCTCTCCTGGTGTAACCCAGGCACATATACTACTGTTCTCTCCTGGTGTAACCCAGGCACATACACTACTGTTCTCTCCTGGTGTAACCCAGGCACATATACTACTGTTCTCTCCTGGTGTAACCCAGGCACATATACTACTGCTCTCTCCTGGTGTAACCCAGGCACATATACTACTGTTCTCTCCTGGTGTAGCCCAGGCACATACACTACTGTTCTCTCCTGGTGTAACCCAGGCACATATACTACTGCTCTCTCCTGGTGTAACCCAGGCACATATACTACTGTTCTCTCCTGGTGTAACCCAGGCACATATACTACTGCTCTCTCCTGGTGTAACCCAGGCACATATACTACTGTTCTCTCCTGGTGTAACCCAGGTACATACACTGCTGTTCTCTCCTGGTGTAACCCAGGCGCATATACTACTGTTCTCTCCTGGTGTAACCCAGGCGCATATACTCAGGGCTGGATTAAGGCCCACATGGGCCTGGAGCTGAAAATGTTCAAGGGCCTATACTGAGAAGGGGAAGAGCTGTGATCGGTGCTGTGTGGCTGTGGTCAGAGTCACCTTGGTGAATACACCCCCTACACTATGACCACAATGTCTCCCTAACTACATAGAAATTGAAAAATTGCATAATTTTGTTTTTTTTGGGGGGGACGGGGGACTAGAAAAACTATTTAAATACTTAAAATTTATGGGCAGTTAGGTAGCTGGTAATCATTCTGTCATGTTGATGGGCCTATTTTTATTTGGAGGCCTGGAGCTGTAGCTCCATCCGCCCCATTGTTAATCTGGCCCTGCATATACTACTGTTCTCTCCTGGTGTAACCCAGGCGCATACACTACTGTTCTCTCCTGGTGTAACCCAGGCACAAATACTACTGTTCTCTCCTGGTGTAACCCAGGCGCATATACTACTGTTCTCTCCTGGTGTAACCCAGGCACATATACTACTGTTCTCTCCTGGTGTAACCCAGGCACATATACTACTGTTCTCTCCTGGTGTAACCCAGGCACACATGTTACCCTTGCCAAGGCATCTTGGATATCTGCCTAGCTCTGCAATCTAAGGTAAATTAGTATTTTTCTTTTTTTTCTGCTACATTTTGTGTTTGCGTTTAGATGCAAGTTCTGGTGAAATCTGCATTAGTCTCACAGTGTTTACGTTTATAAGTGCAGTTGTATAACCACAAAGTGTCCCAGGAAGCAATTGTACAATATACCTTGTTTATATGTGACATGTTTGCTGATATACATTGTTGTATCCTTCTGTGCTTTTCAGCCTTCCTTCCATATAATTAGTCAGAATTGTAATGTATACACAGTCCATTTTACTTTCGTAGTGAATATAAACCGCTCTTCCCAGTGGTAGAAAGGAAATGGTGTAAAGCACAGAATAATTAGTGTTATCTGAAGGTGAAGGATCTCTCTCTCTCGGTATGGTGATTGCATCCTGTACACTGAGCTAATACATAGATTTACAGTGTCTATCCTGTATTGTAACCATGGGCTGGGAAGCCGTTTTCTCAGTAGTCTCTATCCCATAACCCGTGATTGGGAAAGTCCCGTCTCTCGCCTCCCCGCCAGTTACAAGCTGCTTAGTGGTTTACGTCACTGGGAAACTGGGATGTGGATGTATTTGAGTTCTTATTAAAAGCATTGCAGTGTCAGCTAGTGTTATACATATATCTCCTCTGGGAGTCGTTTATGCAGCATTTAATGCCACTTATGAATGAGGCCCATTTAGTGTATCTGGTGCATGTAACCTATCAGCGTGCGCCGATTTAAAAATGCTGAGGATAGAGGAAAATAAGAGGAGGTTGATTTGTTTTTGTGATGCAGAGGGAAGTCTATGTATTTACAGTAATGACCGTGACACTGACTGGGCAAATCACCGCCCTGGTCACCTCCTATGGGCACAATTACACCTGGTAAAGCATTTGGCCACAATATATATATATATATTTATATCACAGCATTTTGTCATTGTGTGTTTCTGGTCCTAACCCAGCTCTCAGCAGAATGAATCCAATCTCATTGTTCCAGCTCTATCCATAGACACTATGGGCCAGATTCAGAGCCGCTCGCAAAAAACCTGCCTCCTTGCCGCTCGCTAAGCTGTGGGTGACCACAGCTTTTGCGAGCGGCCAGGTGATGGTTACGACCATCGGGCTTGCCACGAGACCCTTGTGGTAGGGTCTCATCTGCCGCAAGCCCCAGTGAGCTTCCGGCTCTAATAGAACCGGAAGCTCACTACTGATGTCACTGGTGATGTCAGTAGGGCCGCCCACAAATGGCAGGCCTTCCTTCAGGAACGCCTCCGCTTGTCCAGCCATCCTCCCTCCCCAACTACAAAACGGGGCGAGCTGTCGATCAACATCAACAGCCGCCCCGTTTGTATCGAGCCCCGAAGCGAGTGAATTTCTCACTCGCTCCAGGGCTTGCGCACGCGGAGCGTGCGCACTGTCCGGCCATCGACCCGGTTGCGAACGCGTCTGAATCAGGCCCTATATGTATTACTAACTATAAGTACTCATTTACACATACCGTGCAGAACGGCGCTGCAAAAGCAGAAAGGGAAGGTTGTATCACCAGACATATGCACCAATGTAAAATGACCTGTTCCTGCCACAAAGCTATTAATGTAAAATGTTGCCTCAACTTAATTTGCAGGTTGGGGGAAGCCCAACATCAGCAGGACAAGCATTTGCCGCATTGAATTCCACACCTGCGAATGTCTCCTCTGTCAGTAGCATTTATGTTGCGGAGGGGGCAACACTCTGTTAGGGCAGCGTATGGGAATCAGCCTCTTACTGTACTCAGATCTCTAGTTGGTGGTGAGCTCTCAGCCAATCAGAGCTTGGGAAAGAATATTCATGAGACTGCTCTTTGCGTTCTGAGCCGTTTCATTGTGCGCCGACTTGTACCTGGATTAAGAAGGATTTTCTATTTGGGTGGGTGTACCTGCCAATGGTCGGACTGGCCCACAGGGGTACTGGGGAAACCCCCGGTGGGCCCCCTCCTCTAGGGATCAGGTTCCAGACTATGCACTTAATTATACATTATACATATGTTACATTATACTACACAGGACTATTTTGTTTTTTCTACAATGCGTTGCTGTTATTAATCTGGTACATTATCATGCCTGCACTAGCAGTATTTACTACATACAGTGCATCCGGAAAGTATTCACAGCGCTTCACTTTTTCCACATTTTGTTATGTTACAGCCTTATTCCAAAATGGAATAAATTAATTTTTGCCCTCAAAATTCTACACACAATACCCCATAATGATAACATGTAAAAAGTTTTTTTTGGCGATTTTTGCAAATTTAATAATAATCAAACAAACTAAGAAATCACATGTACATAAGTGTCACAGCCTTTGCTCAATACTTTGTTGATGCACCTTTGGTAGCAATTACAGCCTCGAGTCTTTCTGAATATGATGCCACAAGCTTGGCACACCTATCTTTGGGCAGTTTCACCCATTCCTCTTTGCAGCACCTCTCAGGCTCCATCATGTTGGATGGGAAGCGTCGGTGCGCAGCCATTTTCAGATCTCTCCAGAAATGTTCAATTGGATTCAAGTCTGGGCTCTGGCTGGGCCACTCAAGGACATTCACAGAGTTGTCCTGCAGCGACTCCTTTCATATCTTGGCTGTGTGCTTAGGGTCGTTGTCCTGCTGAAAGATGAACCTTCGCCCCAATCTGAGGTCAAGAGCGCTCTGGAGCAGGTTTTCATCCAGGATGTCTCTGTACATTGCTGCATTCATCTTTCCCTCTATCCTGACTAGTCTCCCAGTTCCTGCCGCTGAAATACATCCCCACAGCATGATGCTGCCACCACCATGCTTCACTGTTGGGATGGTATTGGCCTGGTGATGAGCGGTGCCTGGTTTCCTCCAAACATAATGCCTGGCATTAACGCCAAAGAGTTCATCTTTTGTTTCTCATGGTCTGAGAGTCCTTCAGGTGCATTTTGGCACACTCCAGGTGGGCTGCCATGTGCTTTTTACTAAGGAGTGGCTTCCATCTGGCCACTCTACCATACAGGCCTGATTGGTGGATTGCTGCAGAGATGGTTGTCCTTCTGGAAGGTTCTCATCTCTCCTCAGAGGAATGCTGTAACTCTGACAAAGTGACCATCGGGTTCTTGGTCACCTCCCTGACTAGGGGCCTTCTCCCCCGATCGCTCAGTTTAGACGGCCGGCCAACTCTAGGAAGAGTCCTGGTGGTTCCGAACTTCTTCCATTTCTGGAAGATGGAGGCCACTGTGCCCATTGGGACCTTCAACGCAGCAGATATTTTTCTGTACCCTTCCCCAGATTTGTGCCTCGAGACAATCCTGTCTCGGAGGTCTACAGACAATTCATTGGACTTCATGCTTGGTTTGTGCCCTGACATTGTACCTGTCTGCTCTCCAGTAATGTGCGGGCAATTCCCAAATCACAGGGAGCTCTCCCAGATTCAGCCTCAAGGATCTCATCCACTACCCCTCTGGAGGTGACAGTGGCCATCAGAATCCGATACTTTGCAACCATCAATGGTTTCTTATGCGTTGGCGATGGTCTTCCCACTAGATCCCGGGATTGCGACGGCTGCCACCTTCATATGTGTTACTTTTCGATGTGTGTCTCCCCGATGTGTAGTGGGAGAAACACTGACCAGTGGGGGGTGCTCCTTTCCGCATGCGCAATCCAACTCTGCCATCTGCGCATGCGCAACGCTGTAACATGGATGGCTTAAACCCTCATCATATGCTTTACAAATGATGGTCACATGCCATCGACAGCCGTTATACGATGGTAGAAACACTTCAACAACTCGATTCCCCCCTTCCGATAGCCATCCTTACACTGAAGTGACTTGATGACATGACTGAAATTGCGTCATTGCGGCCTCTTTCCTGAGGCACAGTGACACAATTGTAGCAAAGTACGTTTTTTTCCAAAGCAGCAAATTCAAATGTCTATTTTTGGGGTAAATTTTAAATCACAAGTAAAGATTACAAGTCAGGTAAATTTTTATTTTTTTAAAACTGCCAAATTACAAACTACGGGACCGGTTTTGTGACCTGCAATCTATACCGGATTTGCCAACTCCCGAAACTCGGTTGGCGATCCCAGACGCCCAGGAGAGCATTCAAGTTCTACGGAGCTGTCCGCCTCTGCCTGTCATCGTGGCCCGACTCTGCTTTACAATGCCGATAATCTCGCACCGCACACCTGTACCACGCCAAACCTTCCCTGCTGTGCAGACCTGGCTGCTCCCTTCTGGATGGGGGAGCCAGAAAGTCGACAAGTATGATGACAAATGGTGCAATATATAAGGGCCTATTTACTATAATGCGTCATAACAAGATTTTGTGGTGTCTATGTACTAAGAGCCTGATTCAGCTTGGATCGCAATTGCAGACATCAATGCAGGCAAGCGATTTTTATCCTCTGCGCATGTATGCAGCATAGCGCATGCATGCGATCGCATTGTGATGGCACTCGCAAGCCAGCGAACATGCAGAAATGATTGACAGCTAGCAAGCATTTTGGGGAGGTGACGGAGGGTGGTCTTAAAAACGCAGGTGTGTCTTACCGTTTGGATGCTGTTTAATGGGCACCTCTCATTTAACCAGTGCGATCACCTCCGCAGCACAAGAGCTGTCTGCATGTGCAGAGACTTGCACAATTAGAGACAGGTCAGACTAGCCGCAAGTGGTCGATGGCGGCCAGTGCTCTCGCAGAAGAGAAGGCAGCAATGGGCGTCTATATGCACGTATAAGGTTGTGGCTGCATCTCCAAATATTAGCAATGACATCATCACTCTCCAACCACCATGGAGGAAACACTGGGGAGAGGATTATGGAGGTTATGTGCTACAAGTAAATGGCCGCCTCTCTCCAGCATTCCAGGGGATCTGTGCACAAGGATGTCTGCTCCGTTACAGGGCATGCGTGTTGCACTACATGGTGTGTGTGCTGCATTACAGTGAATGTGTACTGCATTATATGGGGTGTGCTGGATTATGTGGGGTGTGCTGCATTATATGGGGTGTGCTGGGCTGCATTATATAGGGTGTACATTATATGGGGTGTGCTGGATTATAAGGCAAGTGTGCTGCATTATATGGGGTGTGCATTTTATGGGGTGTGCTGGATTATATGGGGTGTGCTACATTATATGAGGTGTGCTAGGCTGCATTATATAGGGTGTGCTGCATTATATGGGGTGTGCTGGATTTTATGGGGTGTGCTGGATTATATGAGGTGTGCTAGGCTGCATTATATGGGGTGTGCTGCATTATATGGGGTGTGCTGCATTATATAGGGTGTGCTGCATTATATGAGGTGTGCTAGGCTGCATTATATGGGGTGTGCTGGATTATATGGGCTGTGCTGCATTATATGGGGTGTGCTGCATTATATGGGGTGTGCTGCATTATATGGGCTGTGCTGCATTATATGGGGTGTGCTGCATTATATGGGCTGTGCTGCATTATATGGGCTGTGCTGCATTATATGGGGTGTGCTGCATTATATGGGGTGTGCTGCATTATATGGGGTGTTCCGCAACAAACATCTGATGTTAGTAGGTTCATGGACTAAAGATCAGACATATATTCTTCCCCTGTCACTGCGCATACTGTACTGTATTCTGCAAAATATAAATACTTGGTTCAAAGCACAACCACCTATCACATCTGCACCTGGCCCCCAATAATTAGCTTCTTTGTGACTTGGAAGTTAAAAAAACACAAGACTGTCTTTATATATAAAACTATAGTTTGGGGCTTAGTTACAGAAGGATGTAATTCAATTATATTTTTATGACCCGTCCTTTTTAGCGCAGCCCCCATAGATGTTACAGTCTCCCTAAAAATGCTTCATCGGCACGTGGGATTTTTTAGATGGGTGAGCTCTATGGGGCCTATGTATCAAAGCTTGATGAGATTAAATTGTGATTCACCAATCAGCTCCTAACTGTCATTTTTTCAACCACAGCCTATAAAATGTAAGTTAGAGGCTGATTGGTTGGTGATTTATATCTCACAATTTTATCTCTCATCAAACTTTGATAAATTATATATTAAACAGAAAACTAGGCCCAATAAAGTGGTGGTTTGCAATAAGTGCTCTATATTAAAACAGGAAATGTACATTCCCCATAGTTCATGATTTATTAGGCCTTACTGACTCACACCAACGTGGCCAGTGGGTTATACCAGGAGTGAACAAGCATTTTTGGGTCTTTACAGACCAGGGCGCATCGGATGCAGTTTTACGGAAACCAGAGGAAAAGACAGAGATCTCCCTGAGACATTATCTGGTGCTTTAGTTACGCCGGGGTTAATTCTCAGTGTCGCTCTTCGCTTCCTTGGCTTGTTTATAAACCGCGCATAAACAGGCTGATGTAAGAATGGTCTGAAAACTGCAACATTGTTACGTTATCTGCTAACGATCACTGCAGACCCATTAAAGAGGAGAGCATTGTTCATTAATTAATTAAAGAAAGCTTTACTGCTAATTAACGTATAGCAGATCTCCCACTAGCAGGTTATAAATCAGGAATAATACATACTCCCATAAATAGAGGGGATACATTTCAGGGAACATATTTTTTGGTATATCTGATTATTCACCAGTAATTATCACCCTTTCTTGTAAAATGATACCAGGACTCTACTTTTGTAAGGGGTTTCGTTTACTTAATGGTGAACACGATGTAGAAATGTTTTTCTTGTGGGGAAGGGGCTTTTACCTCTCACTATTGTGGCCTCCATGCTGCTGTATTCGGCGTTGCGAGCGCTGGAGGGTCAAAGTTCAGCAATGTCTTTGGCTATCAGCGCATCAAACACACTGACATTTACAGATGTGCAAATTATGTTTGTTTTGGGACAAATCCCTCTTTGTTCAGCATATTCGTGTGATCAAGCTTCTGGCTGCAAACTTTCAGCCAACGCGGCCAAGCTGGTATATAATACGGCCCCGATGTTCCTTTGCTGGCTTCCTTCTGTGCCTTATAGATCTATATAATCAGTCTCATGTTGGTAGGCCTGGGATATGGAACAAAGGGCCTGATTCAGAGCCGCTCGTAAGCGGCCTCTCGTTCGCTCCGAGCGATGTTTGCCCAACTGCGCATGCGTACGGATCGTTATACGCATGCGCGAACCAGTCAGTGCGGCCGAAATTCATGTGCTCGCAAAATAGCGAATGCCTGATAATTTGAGTGACAGGATGAGGCGTATGTGGGTGGTAACAGGGGAAGGTGCTTGAAAACGGGGAGTGGAGATCAGAACGCAGGCGTGCCTAAAGGTCAAAACGGGCGTTTTATGGGTGTGCATAATTAAAACAGCAGCGTCATTGACCCCGTCACTGGGTTATTTTATAGCCAGAACTGCTCGCAAAATTGTGGTAGCAAAAACCAATCACAAGAATAGCGAGCAGTTCATACCCTGGTCGATGTACTCGATTAATCTAATAAATAGCGGACATGACGTAGGATGCGAGCGGTCAGGGGGCGTAGTTTCCCAAAAAACGACCGCAAGTTTTGTTCGCTCGTTCAGACCTAGAGGCGTCAACAGACCGCAAAGAGCGAACGGTTCATTTGAATAGCCACCCCTATATTCTGGACGAGCGAGCGCTAATTGCGTCCGGCTCTGAATCAGGCCCAAAGTTGCTGCCTAGATTGTGGAACCAGGTGCGTAATTTGGGGTGGGTGGATCAGAGCCCACATCCCTCATTCTGCCGCTTACACAGTGGTCAGTAACGCTAATATCTGTGTCCTGCACACCAGTGATCACCTGTCTGCTGTTTCTGGGTAGGAGAAGGGGAACAGAACCAGCATATGTACTACAGGAGAGACACAGCATAGCATTGATGGAGAGTAACTCGCGGAGATCGCCTCCATTGCCGTAAGGGAACAGACCAGAGAGCCTTGACAGCACTAGTAAGGGCCATGGGGGTGTTATGATGGCATGTGAGGATAGGAGAGGGCGTCACTGTATAATATGCCATTATAAGTATAGGTCTTTCTTGGCATAGTAATGAATGTTAGCAGGAAAATACTTGTACTGACATACATCGCCTGCAACACACATCTCTTCTCTTGCCTCAAAATATCTCCCAACTTGACCCTTCTGTTCGGCATGCGGTTAAGATACCGCCTCCCGGAATGCTGCCTGCCGGAATCCCACGCAGGAAACTCTACCACAGAGTAAAGATAGGCGTCTAAATCCCGACGCCTATCTTTAGCCCAAACGTCGAAATCCCAACGGCCGGCATTCCGAACGAAGATATGCGGGGGCTTTCTAGTTGTTAGCCGCAGAGGAAGGGGAGGTTTGCTTCAGGCACCCCCGGGGGGACTTAGGGTTAGGCACTCCATGGGGGGAGGGTTAGGCTAGGGGAAGGGGGGGTTAGGCTTAGTCACCACTGGGGGGTGGTTAGGGATAAGCCCCCCCCGGGGAGGGTTAGGTTTAGGGTGTGGGTAGGAGGATTAGGAACCACTGGGGAGAGGTTAGGCGACCCACGGGGAGGGGAGGGTTAGGCACCGCTAAGAGAGGGTTAGCGGGGGTGGAGAGGAGAGTTAGGATACTTACCAGCCCTAGTCGGGATCTTCACTGTTTGGGCTTCTGGCGTCGGTATTTGGTCTGCCCGGGAATAGATCTGGTGGCATTACATACCGATTCCCTCTGTTTGGTACAAGGGCTGCGTCTCCCCTACATCACCTCCATAAGTTATTCTAAGCAATTACCTCCTTTTTACACTGTTCACATAAAACTTGCATGTGTGTTTTTTTTTTCCACACTCACATAACCGTCTGACCCCAGACAAAGATTTGTTGATGGTACCACTACCCAACTTTTACCCTTAACCTCATGTATATATCGCCTCTTACCAAGTCTCTATTACTGTGTTTGTGCCCGCCTGTAACAAGCTGCGTAATATGCTGGCACTATGTAAATAATCTTAATAATAGCACGTGGTAGCATAAAGCGGTATGACGGGCATAGGGACATACTGTGGGCACAATATTAGCCATGGAATGTTAGGCGCACTGTAATAGCATGGGGGACCACGTGAGATCACAGTGAGGGCATGGGGGCATGACATGATGAGATGATGGGCACAATAACAGCATTTGTGGCAGCCCGTGGGCACAGTACTGGTATAAAGCAGTGGTAAGCTACCTATTTACACTCCAGCAGCTGTTTTGGACTATACATCCCAGCATGCACTGCCAAAGTCCTAGCATGCCGTAATAGCCAAACTGTTTCAGTGCATGCTGGGATGTGTAGTTCCACAGCAGCTGGAGGGCCGCAGGTTGCCGACCCCTGGTATAGAGTATCAGGAATGGCTAATTGGGATGCACAGTCAGTGATAGCATCTGAGGGCACAGGGATCACATGTAGGGACCACATACGTCCCCTTATACAGTGATAGTGTCCATGTCCCAATCCTGTTATTTAGAACGTGGGGGTTGCACCTTATCACCTCCTGTGACTCCACCATTCACACTACTGAGGACATCTCTGCCCGAATACCAGGGACGGGTATGAATATAACAGTGAGCATACATGATCCAATTAACTTTGCAAATGATTATTCACACACGTGTTTGGGGCAATGATGTCATATTGTGTGGATTGAGGGTCGATGTACAGTGAAGTGTTTTTCTATTATCTGGCATTTACAATCAATTCACCGATCTCATCATCAGTTCCCCTCCTCACCCCCCTCCTGTAGCAGGGATTATCGAGTTTCTGCTACGGCCTTCTGGGGTTAACGCTTTATTAAATGATGCCAGCGCTCCTTTCCCAGGCAGCAATGTATGGATCCTGTCCATCATACGGACTGAAAGCTGCCCTGAGCCTTATCCGCCCATTCATTAAGTGGCTGTTTAATGCCCGTTTTCCGGAGACGACATTTCCAGACGGAAGCCTGGTTGCGTTTGTGCAGCTTCTGGCAGCGTCAGGGTTACACTCCGCAAAACATTTCTGAGATTACTTTGCAATTCGTTAGTGCACGGTAGAAATGAGCAATCTATAAATCTATTTCACCAGTCCAAGGTTAACGAGGCTACAAAATAGAAAACCCGAGAGAAGAACAGAGAGAGATGAAATTGGTTATATTATGTGGCTCAATATTTTCATTTATTTTTTTTCAGTAATGTATCAAAAATTGTATATGTACCCCTGTCGATTTCAAACTGAAAGATAAATAGCTCTGGTCCACACACCATTAAATTATATAAAACGTAGAAAGAAAATCCACTATGTGGCAATTATATGGCAAAGGGTGTATCGCTGATATATACAAGAAATACTGTAACTGGGGTGTTTATACTATGTACTGTAAGTATGTCCATCATGTGCTCTGCAATAGATTGTAGGTGCTTCTATAACAAAACAGACAGAGATGTACTGAGCCTTGGAGAGAGATCAACCAATCAGCTCCTAATTGTCACTTTTCAAACACAGCCTGTAAAGTGACAGGAGCTGATTGGTTGGTACTTTCTCTCTCCAAGGCTTAGTACTGTACATAGACCCCTTGATTTGCAGAAATGCACAGGGTGGGCTGGGGGCAGCTCCCATGACTGAACTAACAGCTTGTTTTACCTATAGCATTGTCCTAAAGATATGGAAAGCGTAGCAGTGCAATCAGAGCCTCAATAAGACCCCATAGACCACTTCTTCCCCCTAACCCTCCCCCCCACACACTTTTTTTTTTTTTTAAACCCTCACATAAAATTAGTTTAGGGCGCTCCACCCCTCTCAGTGGCAATTGGTCATAGGTAGGGGTTACGTTATCCCTTCTGGATTCAATAAACCGCTGTAATCTAAAGCAGCATACACACTTGACGACTTTTATAAACGATATGGACGATAACTATATCATTCAACGATATAGCGTTCATATCATTTAGTGTTTATGCGGTAAACGGCCGTACATGCCGGCCAATCTGACAATATCGTAAAGAATTCCCTGTAGAGAGATGTGTCAGGATGACCTCACCGAAAGCTATCTCTCAGTGTATACACCCAATATCTATCATATATATCTCTCAGTGTGTACACCCAATATCTAAAATATATATCTATCAGTGTGTACACCCAATATCTATCATATATATCTCTCAGTGTGTACACCCAATATCTATCATATATATCTCTCAGTGTGTACACCCAATATCTATCATATATATCTCTGTGTGTACACCCAATATCTATCATATATATCTCTCAGTGTGTACACCCAATATCTAAAATATATATCTATCAGTGTGTACACCCAATGTCTATCATATATATCTCTCAGTGTGTACACCCAATATCTATCATATATATCTCTCAGTGTGTACACCCAATATCTATCATATATATCTATCAGTGTGTACACCCAATATCTATCATATACATCTATCAGTGTGTACACCCAATATCTATCATATATATCTCTCAGTGTGTACACCCAATATCTATCATATAAATCTCTCAGTGTGTACACCCAATATCTATCATATATATATATCTCTGTGTGTACACCCAATGTCTATCATATATATCTCTCAGTGTGTACACCCAATGTCTATCATATATATCTCTCAGTGTGTACACCCAATATCTATCATATATATCTATTAGTGTGTACACCCAATATCTATCATATATATCTCTCAGTGTGTACACCCAAAATCTATCATATATATCTCTGTGTGTACACCCAATATCTATCATATATATCTCTCAGTGTGTACACCCAAAATCTATCATATATACCTCTCAGTGTGTACACCCAATATCTATCATATATATCTCTCAGTGTGTACACCCAATATCTATCATATATATCTCAGTGTGTACACCCAATATCTATCATATATATCTCTCAGTGTGTACACCCAAAATCTATCATATATACCTCTCAGTGTGTACACCCAATATCTATCATATATATCTCTCAGTGTGTACACCCAATATCTATCATATATATCTCTGTGTGTACACCCAATATCTATCATATATATCTATCATATATATCTATTAGTGTGTACACCCAATATCTATCATATATATCTCTCAGTGTGTACACCCAAAATCTATCATATATATCTCTGTGTGTACACCCAATATCTATCATATATATCTCTCAGTGTGTACACCCAAAATCTATCATATATACCTCTCAGTGTGTACACCCAATATCTATCATATATATCTCTCAGTGTGTACACCCAATATCTATCATATATATCTCAGTGTGTACACCCAATATCTATCATATATATCTCTCAGTGTGTACACCCAAAATCTATCATATATACCTCTCAGTGTGTACACCCAATATCTATCATATATATCTCTCAGTGTGTACACCCAATATCTATCATATATATCTCTGTGTGTACACCCAATATCTATCATATATATCTCTCAGTGTGTACACCCAATGTCTATCATATATATCTATCAGTGTGTACACTCAATGTCTATCATAGCTATCTCTGTGTGTACACCCAATATCTATCATATATATCTATCAGTGTGTACACCTAATGTCTATCATATATATCTATAAGTGTGTACACCCAATATCTATCATATATATCTCTGTGTGTACACCCAATATCTATCATATATATCTATCAGTGTGTACAGCCAATGTCTATCATAGACATCTATCAGTGTGTACACCCAATGTCTATCATATATATCTATCAGTGTGTACACCGAATGTCTATCATAGACATCTATCAGTGTGTATACCCAATATCTATCATATATATATCTATCAGTGTGTACACCCAATGTCTATCATATATATCTATCAGTGTGTACACCCAATATCTATCATATATATCTATCAGTGTGTAAACCCAATGTCTATCATATATATCTATCAGTGTGTACACCCAATGTATATCATATATATCTTTCAGTGTGTACACCCAATGTATATCATAGATATCTCTCAGTGTGTACACCCAATATCTATCATATATATCTGTGTGTACACCCAATGTCTATCATATATATCTATCAGTGTGTAAACCCAATGTCTATCATATATATCTATCAGTGTGTACACCCAATGTATATCATATATATCTTTCAGTGTGTACACCCAATGTATATCATAGATATCTCTCAGTGTGTACACCCAATATCTATCATATATATCTATCAGTATGTACACCCAAAGTCTATCATATATATCTATAAGTGTGTACACCCAATGTCTATCATATATATCTATAAGTGTGTACACCCAGTGTCTATCATATATATCTATCAGTGTGTACAGCCAATGTCTATCATAGACATCTATCAGTGTGTACACCCAATGTCTATCATATATATCTATCAGTGTGTACACCCAATGTCTATCATAGACATCTATAAGTGTGTACACCGAATGTCTATCATATATATCTATCAGTGTGTACACCCAATGTCTATCATAGACATCTATCAGTGTGTATACCCAATATCTATCATATATATCTATCAGTGTGTACACCCAATGTCTATCATATATATCTATCAGTGTGTACACCCAATGTCTATCATATACATCTATCAGTGTGTACACCCAATGTCTATCATATATATCTATCAGTGTGTACACCCAATGTCTATCATATATATCTATCAGTGTGTACACCCAATGTCTATCATATATATCTCTATCAGTGTGTACACCCAATATCTATCATATATATCTATCAGTATGTACACCCAAAGTCTATCATATATATCTATAAGTGTGTACACCCAATGTCTATCATATATATCTATAAGTGTGTACACCCAGTGTCTATCATATATATCTATCAGTGTGTACAGCCAATGTCTATCATAGACATCTATCAGTGTGTACACCCAATGTCTATCATATATATCTATAAGTGTGTACACCGAATGTCTATCATATATATCTATCAGTGTGTACACCCAATGTCTATCATATACATCTATCAGTGTGTACACCCAATATCTATCATATATATCTATCAGTGTGTACACCCAATGTCTATCATATATATCTATCAGTGTGTACACCCAATGTCTATCATATATATCTCTATCAGTGTGTACACCCAATATCTATCATATATACCTATCAGTGTGTAAACCCAATGTCTATCATATATATCTATCAGTGTGTACACCCAATGTCTATCATATATATCTATAAGTGTGTACACCGAATGTCTATCATATATATCTATCAGTGTGTACACCCAATGTCTATCATATATATCTATAAGTGTGTACACCCAATGTCTATCATATATATCTCTCAGTGTGTACACCCAATGTCTATCATATATATCTCTCAGTGTGTACACCCAATGTCTATCATAGACATCTATCAGTGTGTATACCCAATATCTATCATATATATCTATCAGTGTGTACACCCAATGTCTATCATATATATCTCTATCAGTGTGTACACCCAATATCTATCATATATATCTATCAGTGTGTAAACCCAATGTCTATCATATATATCTATCAGTGTGTAAACCCAATGTCTATCATATATATCTATCAGTGTGTACACCCAATGTATATCATAGATATCTCTCAGTGTGTACACCCAATGTCTATCATAGATATCTCTCAGTGTGTACACCCAATGTATATCATAGATATCTCTCAGTGTGTACACCCAATGTCTATCATAGATATCTCTCAGTGTGTACACCCAGTATTGTTTGTCCTGTACTACAGAAAGTTCAAGGGAAATCTTTCACCAATATCGTCATACAGCTCATCGTCCCATGTGTGAGTCTTTAGATTACCACGGTTTGTCAAACATCACTCTCGACATCTTTTAGATGGCGAGAGCAATGCGCTCCCCATTGCCGGCAATAGAGACCCGGCTTTCCGACACTGCCCGCCGGGTCCCAGTGTCATGCACATACGAAGACAGATCGTCGTGTATGCGCATTAAGCCGGCGCTGGCAGGGTTAGGCTGCCAGCTGGTGAGCGGAGGACCACGTCGATGAGGAGGACTTCGCTGGACCTCGCCGGAGGGGTAAGTATTACTAAATTCCAGCGGAATTTTCGTTTGTATAACAGTGATACTAAACGAAAATTGCCGCTGGTATTTTTGTTAGTTTATAAATGTGGCGTCCATTAGGCTAAATGTGGTTGCCTAATGGATGTTATGGTAGGATGAGCAATGAAAACCTTTTTGGTTTCTATCTGAACACTTCAATGCTTATAAAGGGTTTAGTGGTCAGCAGACACAGACACGTCTGCCCCCGGCGTGCGCAGGCCCTGTGTACTCTTGGCACAATACGGGGCCTCATTTTCTGGTCTTCAGTAATCCCAAATATTGTTTTTCCTCATGTCCCCTCCGCCATATTGCTCTAATAACCCTCCGCTAGGATGTACCCGAGTTACTGACTTTCACAAGGACTTAAATGAACTACACAATGAAGGTGTAAATCTAATAAACATGCATTGGTGAGCGCAGATAAGACTTTACCCGGGTCCATCGGACAATGCAATATAATTGTTTCCAAAAAAAATATCAGAATGTTCAAACTTGAATGATGATATTCCTGAGCAATCGTGTGCCCCACGCACAGCAATCTGTCATGATTCAGGATGAGAAACCTCCTCCCCCCCATTATGAATTTTAGTTACAAACTACAATACTAATATTGGTGTATCCCTGAGATTCAAAGTTCTCTACTGTATATGAACGCCAATGACATTGGGCGGCCGGTGCGATGCTGCCGTATCCCCCTCTGATATAATAATCCGTATGAGACAACAGAGAACTTCCAATCGCCGGTAAACGTGACAGACTGTAATACGCACAATCTGCCATATAACGCCATAGAAACATCTGCTTGCGATACTCTCGGGGTACACAAGACAGGACATCAATGGAAGCTCTGTGCTGCCAGCCCCTTACTCCTGTCATATGTTCTAATGAAGATAAACATATTTCTTTGATCAGGAAAAGTGTTACTATAGCAACGTCATATGTGTACATCTGCCGTATCCTGAGCCACAGACATGTTTCCAGGCACCATCTGTATAATGTCAGATTCTTGTCGTATTATTGTAATGTGATATACTGACTGCATGTAGGTGAGGGGATCTGATTTGAATGAAAAATACAATGATACATTATTTAGCTATATTAGCGATTAACTGTAGCCACGTGCACCTATTACATGTAAATAAGGTGGGCGCAGTTTCTGTATTAGGTGGCGTCTTCTGCGAACCAACACAGCCAGAGCCGTAACTAGACTTGTTGGTGCCCTGTGCCAGAAAGAGCATTGGCGCCCTTCCTATTTTTCAAATGAGGACAAAATGCACCCGAAAAAGGGGCATGGCCTCATGGGAAAGGGCCAGGGAAAGGATAGGGGAGCCCAGGAGATGCTGGGGATAAATAGGGACATAATATAGTGCACTTGAGAGAGGGCCATGGCCTCATGGGGAAGGGCCAGGGAAGAGATGGGGGAGCCCAGGAGATGCTGGGGATAAATAGGGACATAATATAGCGCACCTGAGAGAGGGCCATGGCCTCATGGGGAAGGGCCAGGGAAGAGATAGGGGAGGTCAGGAGATGCTGGGGATAAATAGGGACATAATATAGTGCACCTGAGAGAGGGCCATGGCCTCATGGGGAAGGGCCAGGGAAGAGATAGGGGAGGCCAGGAGATGCTGGGGATAAATAGGGACATAATATAGCGCACCTGAGAGAGGGTCATGGCCTCATGGGGAAGGGCCAGGGAAAAGATAGGGGAGCCCAGGAGATGCTGGGGATAAATAGGGACATAATATAGCGCACCTGAGAGAGGGCCATGGCCTCATGGGGAAGGGTCAGGGAAGAGATAGGGGAGGCCAGGAGATGCTGGGGACAAATAGGGACATAATATAGTGCACCTGAGAGAGGGCCGTGGTCTCATGGGAAAGGGCCAGGGAAGAGATAGGGGAGGCCAGGAGATGCTGGGGATAAATAGGGACATAATATAGTGCACCTGAGAGAGGGCCATGTCCTCATGGGGAAGGGCCAGGGAAGAGATAGGGGAGGCCAGGAGATGCTGGAGATAAATAGGAACATAATATAGTGCACCTGAGAGAGGGCCATGGCCTCATGGGGAAGGGCCAGGGAAGAGATAGGGGAGGCCAGGAGATGCTGGGGATAAATAGGGACATAATATAGTGCACCTGAGAGAGGGCCATGGCCTCATGGGGAAGGGCCAGGGAAGAGATAGGGGAGGCCAGGAGATGCTGGGGATATATAGGGACATAATATAGTGCACCTGAGAGAGGGCCATGGCCTCATGGGGAAGGGTCAGGGAAGAGATAGGGGAGCCCAGGAGATGCTGGGGATAAATAGGGACATAATATAGCGCACCTGAGAGAGGGCTATGGCCTCATGGGGAAGGGCCAGGGAAGAGATAGGGGAGGCCAGGAGATGCTGGGGATAAATAGGGACATAATATAGTGCACCTGAGAGAGGGCCATGGCCTCATGGGGAAGGGCCAGGGAAGATATAGGGGAGGCCAGGAGATGCTGGGGATAAATAGGGACATAATATAGTGCACCTGAGAGAGGGCCATGGCCTCATGGGGAAGGGCCAGGGAAGAGGTAGAGGAGGCCAGGAGATGCTGGGGATAAATAGGGACATAATATAGTGCACCTGAGAGAGGGCCATGGCCTCATGGGGAAGGGCCAGGGAAGAGATAGAGGAGGCCAGGAGATGCTGGGGATAAATAGGGACATAATATAGTGCACCTGAGAGAGGGTCATGGCCTCATGGGGAAGGGCCAGGGAAAAGATAGGGGAGCCCAGGAGATGCTGGGGATAAATAGGGACATAATATAGTGCACCTGAGAGAGGACCATGGCCTCATGGGGAAGGGTCAGGGAAGAGATAGGGGAGGCCAGGAGATGCTGGTGATAATAGGGACATAATATAGTGTACCTGAGAGAGGGCCATGGCCTCATGGGGAAGGGCCAGGGAAGAGATAGGGGAGGCCAGGAGATGCTGGGGATATATAGGGACATAATATAGTGCACCTGAGAGAGGGTCATGGCCTCATGGGGAAGGGCCAGGGAAAAGATAGGGGAGCCCAGGAGATGCTGGGGATAAATAGGGACATAATATAGTGCACCTGAGAGAGGGCCATGGCCTCATGGGGAAGGGCCAGGGAAGAGATAGGGGAGGCCAGGAGATGCTGGGGATAAAATAAGAGGAAGCTACAAGTGAGAATGATTATAAAGAGAAAATTGAAAGGCTCGAACAGCGCCTCCTGCCCTACGGTGCCCTGTGTGGTGGCAAAGGTCACACTACCCTATTTATGGCCAGTGCCAGATTAATGTCCACATGGGCCTGGAGCTGAAATTTATGAAGGGCCTATTGTGCGTTGCTACAGGAGGTGTGACAAGTGCTGCAGACTGATAATGTAAGGTCGCAACCATTGTAGTTTACATAGGGCTGTGGGTGTGTTTAGTTCCATGGAGGGTATACAGTAGCTGGGCCATACATGCCTACCATCCCGGTTTTCACGGTAGGCTACCAATTTTTCGGGTAACCCCCCGCACCCCAGTAAGGTCAGGCACTTCTAGTGAAGTGGGCAGAATGGGGAGAATTTCCGAGGCGATCACGGGTCCCTGTGTAGGGGGCGGGCTTAATGACGAGATTCTTAATGAATTGTGCCATTTAGCCCCGCCCCCTATGTAAATGTGCGCCAATCTCTGTAATTTACGGCAAAGGGGCGGGGCTTAATGGTTGTGAACCGTCAGGCCCCGCCCACATCGCACCTCACTCTAGTCACCCAGGTCGCGACGTGAAGTCACTAGAGGGCACCGTAGCCGCGATCCGCTGAAACTCCGGTCTCTGCATGTGGTGAGGCTCTCTGCATGTGGTGAGGCTTGTGGAACACCCTATAAAGCTTGGTAAGTTACATCATTTAATTGTTGTAGGTGATATATTGATTTTGCACATCCTGACGACGGTGCTGTGGGCACTGAAACGTTGATGTTTTATATGTAGATGTGATTAAGATTTTTCTACAAAATCCTCTGAGTGCCGTCCTGCTCCTTTTTCTTAAGTGCCTTTTTTTTGTATTAACAGCTTACTTGGCATTTTGGACTGTGGACACCGGGGTTATAGTATACTGGATTATTGAGTGCCGGACGTGTGTTACACACATTCTTCAAAAATGAGACACGGCATTCGTATTCTCTATTCAAAGATGCAATATCCAAGTATATTAACACATTCTGTCAACGTTTCAGGGCCTCCACCCTTTCATCAGGACACACTTTACACATAAACCTCAGGATATGTGTAAAGTGTGTCCTGATAAAAGGGCGGAGGCCCTGAAACGTTGACAGATTGGGTGCGATTCAAATGTTTTTTAGGTCATGATAATTAATGAGCGCCCAGTTTGATATTCAATTCTTCTGGGCGCTCATTAATTATCGCCCTCTTCGCTGTTTGAGACGAGGTTTAGCTGTGTAAAACGGCTAAACCCCTCTAAAATTCTGGTAAGGGCGCGCTAACTGCGATTAGCACGCCCTAACCAGGGTTTTTCTCACTCATTTCTGCTTGCACCCTCCTGAGTGCGTGCAGAAATGGCGACGTCGGCGGCTATCGTGCCCTGACAGAGCAACAAAAATGCTGGCAGAACATTTGAATCGCCCCCAATTTTTTAATACACTTGGATATTGCATCTTTGTATAGAGAATACGAATGCCGAGTCTTTTTTGGAGAATGTGTGTGCAGGTTATTTCACAGAGGCATCGGGGCCAGTATATTTTTTTCTCATACCATCTGAGGGCACCCAGGCAAGTACGTTATTTACAGTGGAGTGCCGGTGTGGGTTAGGGGTTAGGCGCTAGGGGGAGGGTTAGGATAAGGGTTTAGGGTTAGGCACTAGGGGATGGTTAGGATTAGGCACTAGGGGATGGTTAGGATTAGGCACTAGGGGGAGGGTTAGGATAAAGGGTTAGGATTAGGCTGAAGGGTGGGGAGGTTAGGATTAGGCACTAGGGGGATGGTTAAAGTAAGGAGTTAGGATTAGGCACTAGGGGATGGTTAGGGTAAGGGGTTAGGATTAGGCACTAGTGGATGGTTAGGGTAAAGGGTTAGGATTAGGCACTAGGGGATGGTTAGGGTAAGGGTTTAGGATTAGGCACTAGGGGATGGTTAGGATTAGGCACTAGGGGATGGTTAGGGTAAGGGTTTAGGATTAGGCACTAGGGGATGGTTAGGATTAGGCACTAGGGGATGGTTAGGGTAAGGGGTTATGATTAGGCACTAGTGGATGGTTAGGGTAAGGGGTTAGGATTAGGCACTAGGGGATGGTTAGGGTAAGGGGTTAGGATTAGGCACTAGGGGATGGTTAGGATTAGGCACTAGGGGGAGAGTTAGGGTTAGGCACTAAGGGATGTTAGGAGTTAGGGTTAGGCTGCAGGGTGTGGAGGTTAGGATTAGGCACTAGGGGGAGGGTTCGGGTTAGGCTGCAGGAGGGTGCGGAGGTTTGGTTTAGGCCGCGGGGAGGGAGGGATAGGGTAAGGTTAGGATTACTTAACTGGGGGTGTCAGCATTCTAACCTCGTCGGAATGCCGGCGTTGAGATTCTGACCGCTGGGATTCCGAGCGCCGGCATACTGTACCCAACCCCTTGTGCCACGTTGTGTAGATTTAGAATCAAATATTAAGAAGTTTAAAGATAATTATGTAATTTACAAATAAAATACCGATAGTGTAACACCCTGCAGACACCGCGGTGCCGAGATGCAGATCCGTACACTTACCTGTACATGTGAGCGAGTGTACTGTACTCAAACATAAGAGCGTAATGTCACAAAGTGTTTTCAGACACTTTTTTTTTTTTAGGCCAATTTATGAATAGAAGAGCATCACGCAGCTGTCATGGCGATACTAGCCGGCAGCGGTAGGAGGCGACTTGTCCCCATACCCATGTGTGACCAGGACTTGGGCTTCCAGTTGCAGATATAGATTTTTAATATATTTAACAAGATAAAACAATGCTTAATTTTTGTAATAAAGCATATTTCTCCTTTAATACCCACCTGCCACCGCCACCCTAAGATGGTGATAGTAACTGTAAGACAGAGACGGTACTTGTACAGCCAGCAGTACTATTTAACATACATCAAACTCCCCTATCTCCGGGGAAAACAGGCAGTTAGGGATGTCCCCCCTTGATAAATTGACATATGTTGTCTTTCCCCGTTTTCTGCCCGCTCAGAAGGGGAACAAAATACTGCCTGGGTTGGTGAATAGTAAAATGTTCTGATTCATGAGCTCATGGCTGGAATATTGGGCCTAATTCAGACCCCGGACACTAACCCGCGAACGAAAGCAATGGCCGATAATCGCACATTTGCGCATGCGTATGTGTCCATTGTTCCTGTGGTTTGTTTTGGCATTTGTTGGTAGTGAGAGGTGCCCAGAGCACACACTAGACCATTGCTCGGATGATATAGCGAATTGGACCGACATATCGTCCGGATTGTCTATTGTGTATGCACTATGGGGCCTATTCATCATACCTTAAAAATAGATGGAGGTAATTAGGTTTAGAGCTGGCATGGAGTTCTCCCTAATTACTGGAGGAATTCATCATTCCTCCTCCCCATCAGTATTTATTCCGAAAAGCTGAAATTTTTGCAATGACAGTTTTTCGGGAAATAGATACTTTTCCCTCTCTACACTACCTTACCGCAGCTGTAATCAGTGTGCACATGCGCTGTTACATTCGTAAATCCAGCGCATGCGCAGCACTACCTACAGCGGCGGTAAGTTTGAGCCCCCCCCCAACCCACCCTCTCTCCTCTCCCCTCCGCTCACTTCCCCCCATCCCGCACTTACCTGCCCGTGCAGCAGCCTCCGGCTCCGTCCTGCTGGTCTGACACGTGGTCTCCCAGCACATCACAGTGCAGTTTAGAAGAGAGAAAAAAAAAAAAAAAACTTTTTTTTTTTTTCTAAACTTTATTGAGTTCTGCTGGGAGAACACAGTGTGCGAGCAACCACCGGAGCCAGAGGAGGGACCAGAGCGCTGGGGGGAGCTGACTGCAGGTACGGTAAGTCTCACCTGCTATTTGCCACCTCACATAATACATAATTTTCGGAATTTCATGAATACCATAATTTCCACATCCCCATACTAATGTACTAATGTATGGGGATTGTGGAAATTAACGCAGAGAGACTTAGCAAGGAGATATCAGTGATCATCATGAATACTAAAATAACGTTATTTAAGGAAAATGTCCTTAAAAACGTTATTTCAGTGTTGATGAATAGGCCCCTATGTATGCTCCTGCGCAGCGCCATGCATGCACGGCCCAGCTACCAACGCCAGGAAGGTAATTGGTGCAGGTGAACAATGTATCAGGTGGTTGGACACCGGTTCGTGCAGTGTGTTCCGACTGCCCGATATACTGTGCCATCTAGACGATGTGTGTATCCAGCTTTATATTGGCTGAACGACAAGGATGTGCAAACATGTACGTTCCTGCTCTGAATGATAACAATCCTAGGTCTGACAGGATGAGCAGGGTCTCAATGTCCTTTAGCCTCACCCATGTTATGCCGACAGTGTCTACAGCATCTCTGCAATTTCTGCAGGTGACTGTTATATTCCGTACTTCTAAAAAGCACCCGAATATAATCTCTACTGGAGGATTTGCAATCACCGGGTTACAAAGAGCTGACACATAGTTTCAAACCAACTTTACTCTCAATTCTCCCTTGAAGAAGAAATGAATGTCTGTGAGGCTCAGATAATTGATTTTGTTCTTCCTCTCTAAAGTGTTTGAAGGATTTTGTGCTTGCAGAAACATACCGTAAAGTTTAAATGAAGAAAGGGCTCATAGATTGCTGCTCATCCTTCCCGCCAGCATAGAGGGGGGCTGATATATATGCCGGCATGAAAAGTTATGCACCCATCGTGCCCACATCATGCACTCATCGTGCCCACATCATGCACTCATCATGCCCACATCAAGAATACATCATGCCCACATCATGAATTCATCATGCACTCATCATGCCAACATCATGCACTCATGCCCACATCATGAATACATCATGCCCACATCATGCACTCATCATGCACTCATCATGCCAACATCATGCACTCATGCCCACATCATGAATACATCATGCCCACATCATGCACTCATCATGCCCACATCAAGAATACATCATGCACACTTCATGCCCACATCATGCATTAAAGACATGTCTGTACAGCACAGCTTGCAGAGAGGAGTCTGCACAGAGGCTGATAAAAATCACAAATAAACCTCTTCTCCTTTTGTTGGGCTGACTGACAAGTTAATAATCCTGTATTTCTTTTTTTTGTTTCTTTTGTTTGACAATGATCCCATCCATCCTCTCTGGTGAAGCCCCGACGATTGCAAGGCACTTTTTGGAGACACACTAACCTTCTAAAAATTACCTTGTTTAATTGTGCTTGGGGGTCTGCCCAGTCCTTGACATTGGGTCATATTAATCCTTTACAAAGCCCCCAGTCCCTGACTCCTGCCAGCTCGCTGTTATTTTCAGATCTGATTGCAGCCCCCACTATCATGTCTCAGGTATGTCATACGTTCCCCTACCACAGACCAGACACCAAATTAATGGCTGCTCTGTAAAGAAAGTCCCCCTAAGCTGCAACCATTTGTGTCATATCCAGCAGTCATTATATGAAGGTTTAGTACCTGCAGGAATTCCTCTCCTTCCACCAAATGCTGTTATCTGGGATTTATTGTGAGCTTCATGCATTGGCTCTGATTGTCAGCATTTCAAAGGTTTTGCCCTTATATTTATAATTATCGGTTTGTCACTGGAAGATTGTTTTATATGATCACTGGCAGCTGTACTGGGTGCCAAGCGATGATCACATTGGGAGAAGAATATCTATGGGCAGAAGTTGAACAGGTTTTGGAAATGTCTTGGTTTATGAGTACGATACTGTCCTTTTAAAAAAATCTTTTTGGCAGTAGCTGATTCAGATACTGGAAGGAATCTAAGACCGCCAGAGTCTGAGACCACCTGTCTAATGGTGCATACACACGGTCAGATATGTCAGATGATCGATGAACGATTTAACGATTTTTACCAACGGTTTGAACAGTTTCAGACAGTATTAAAATGAATGAAATCGACCAAACCTGACTGCAAACACATCAGATGTCAGATATCGTTATCTGACCATCGGGAAGGCGCGTCGATCATCGTTGCAGGCTCACATGTCAGATTTCCTGTCAGATATGAACGATTTTTAAAATCGTTGTCGTTCAAATCTGACAGAAAATCTGACCGTGTGTATGCACCATTAGCAGGATAATAAATGTATTTTGCTCTGAAATTATATCATTTTGGGAAGTCAGTCAGAGTCATCCAATCGGGTGTATTAGGTATTACCGCCGGTCGCATGGCTGGCAGTTCAAATCCCGACAGCGGCAGCCCGGCAAGGGTGAAAATCCCGATCGTCCCTAAGGTAAGTATCGCTAACCTAATTCTACCCCCTAACTCTCCCTTAGGGGTGCCTAACCCTAATCCCCCCTCTAAGTGCCTAAACCTAACCCTCCCTTCCCCTAGCCTAAACAACCCTCCCGGGGGGGTGCCTGACCCCAAGTCCCCCCCAGGAGCCCTAAACCTAACCTCCCCCCACATGGCTGCCAGAGCCCAGTTTACCTTCATTTGGTATGCCGGGCATCGGTCTTCCGGCGTCTGGTTAATGACAGGCGTCGAGTTTTGGACGCCTGTCATTAGAACCACGCCGGGATTAGAACGTCTGGAAGCCGGCGGTCGGGATTTAGACCGTCGGCTTCCAAGCTACATCCCATCCAATCAGTTATAATTTGTTCACAGCCCACAGCAGAGTGATGCATCCGGCGGGGATCTGTAGACGATTTCAGTGCTTCGCTCGTTATGTCTGGGTCCGGGATCACAACGACACTTCGGGATCCAGACAATTGTGTAGTGGGGCACTGCCAACTGCAATGAAGCGCAACTACCCCAGAATATCTCTCTGTTGGTTTAGGACACTCTAATACTCAGCAATAAGGCAGAGTATCTGGGCCTAATTTCCTTAATGTGTGCAGTAGGCCTAGCACCTGCTGTACCATGCAAAACACTGTTGGTGGTGTAGTGGAGGGGAAGTGGAGTGCAAGGCCTAAAGCCTGCCCCCTATATGGCAGCGACCCTAGTGCCATAATAAAGGTAAATGGGCAGTTGCCTAAATGGGGAGGGGGATTTGCTGAAGGCCTAATGCCTTCCCCAAGATGGCGGATAGGCCTCTTGCATTATATAAAGGATGTCCAGCTACTGGCAGCCATTTTGTGGCTATAGCCATCTCTAGCTGCTGCCTGCATTTATTGTGATGTCACAGTGCAGGTCACAGCCCTATATAAAGGATGCCCAGCTACTGGCAGCCATTTTGTGGCTACAGCCATCTCTAGCTGCTGCCTGCATGTAATGTGATGTCACAGTGCAGGTCACAGCCCTATATAAAGGATGCCCAGCTACTGGCAGCCATTTTGTGGCTATAGCCATCTCTAGCTGCTGCCTGCATTTATTGTGATGTCACAGTGCAGGTCACAGCCCTATATAAAGGATTCCCAGCTACTGGCAGCCATGTTGTGGCTACAGCCATCTCTAGCTGCTGCCTGCATTTATTGTGATGTCACAGTGCAGGTCACAGCCCTATATAAAGGATGCCCAGCTACTGGCAGCCATTGTGTGGCTACAGCCATCTCTAGCTGCTGTCTGCATGTATTGTGATGTCACAGTGCAGGTCACAGTCCTATATAATGGATGCCCACCTACTGGCAGCCATTTTGTGGTGACATTATGTGCTACATCAATTCTCTTCCTGCTTTATTTAAGCAACGTTGGATAATGACTACTGATAAGGACTTTGGATTATATCTTCCAATAAGGTTCTGAAGAGCAACATCTTCAGAAAAAGAATCTGAATAACATCTTAAGGTAAGGACTATATAACAAATATTGGCCTGTTACTCTTACCCTTTCAGACGAGTTGGGTACGGGATGCCGACGCTGGCATCCTGACAGGGTTAATGTTACCGACACTTGACAGTCAGTATCCTAGCCCTCCCCCTCTCCCTAATCCTCCCTTGCCGATGCCTAAACCTAACCTCCCCCTCCTTGCACCCTGAACCTAACCCTCCCCCTAGTGCCTAACGCTCTCCCTAACCGCAGTACTTGCCGTCGGGACGTAGATGTCAGTGTCGGGATGTCAGCGTCAGGATTCTGACAGGTGTCGGGATTCCAGCTCCGCGTTCTAAGTGCCGGCATCCTGACTGTCGGGATATTGAACGGGTCCCATTCAGACACCTCCCGCCATTTAATCTGCAGTCCATATCGTACATACACAAATATACATACACATACGTGCAATCCTAGGCCCTCATTCAGAGCCACTCGCTATTTGCGGCCGTTCGTTCTAAAACAAGGGGTGGCTATTCAAATGAACCGTTCGCTGTTTGCGGTCTGTTCACGCCTCTATGTCTGAACGAGTGAGCAAAACTTGCGTTCTTTTTTTGGAAAAATACGCCCCCTGGCCGCTCGCATCCTACGTCATGTCCGCTATTTATTAGATTAATCGAGTAGATCGACCAGCGTATGAACTGCTCGCTATTCTTGTGGTTGGTTTTTTCAACCGCTATTTTGCGAGCAGTTCTGAGTTAAAAAAAAACAAATGACGTGGTCATTGACGCTGCTGTATTACTTATGCACACCCATAAAACGCCCGTTTTGACCTTTAAGCACGCCTGCGTTCTGATCTCCACTCCCCGTTTTCAAGCACCTTCCCCTGTTACCACCCACATATGCCTCATTCTGTCACTCAAAATAGCAGGCACTCGCTATATTGCGTACAAACGATTTTCGGCCGCACTGACTGGTTCGCGCATGCGTACTAAAAACCGTACGCATGCGCAGATGTGCGGACATCGCTCGGAACGAGCGTACTGCCGCTAGCGAGTGGCTCTGAATCAGGGCCCTAGTCTTGCATTTGTAAATTCCATCACCCTAATGTTCTTCCTGTAACCAGCTTCCTCTGCCTGCAGACTGATCCCTTCTCCGCTTATGTGGCAGATTTATATTCCTGCCTTTCCTCCGCTCGGATCTAGAAATAGTGGTTTGTGGCTCTAGAGAGATGAGCCGTGGCGGAGAACCCTTAATATTTGATTGGGTTCCTTTGATACTCTTTGCAGGTGTTTCTCCTAATAACTGACTCTGCTCCTTACTCTGCAAAACCTGCGTGTGCATTAATGAGTCTGTGCTGTCACATCTGTGTAATATATATGCCGGGCTCATTAGCATATTCATAGTTAAACCTCCTCTAGATTCACTTTTATTATCCATACTATTTCCTTTTAATGTTTTGCCAAAGCCCTTTTCATTTTTTATAACTGCGTATGGAGAAATATAGACACATATACGTTTTACTAATTAGTCGCCCTGAACAGTCATTTTCTCTTGTTGAATTTATGCTTTAAAAGAATAATCAATCCAGCTGCTTCCCCATTGTATGCAGCCGTCAGGGCAGAGCAGGTTACTAAGAGGAAATATTTTGTAATACAGTAACCTGTAAGACCAACGATTATACAGAAATAAGGGAATTAATAGAATCTCCCACTATTCAAAGTGCTTTCCCTATGGAGCACAAGTCCGGCTACGGAAAGCAATTTGCATGTTTGTCAATGCATTACACGGTTTTACTTTGCAATTAACACTTCCTCCATGTTTTCTGTAGCAATTAGTACAGATGAAGACAATGGTACTATATTTAACCGTGCCAAAAACAGACGTTTGTCACATCACTGCTTACTCACTCGCTGTGTAATACACAGTATATTCTGTCAGTCTGTAAAATATTATAATTCAAGAGTAACAATTATTCAGCTATTCAGCGACAAACTCCTTGTGAGAATCTCTCAGAATTAGTGGGTGCCGAAGTCATCACTTATAATTGTCTCTTCAGGATACAAGTTACGGTTTAGAAGAGAAAACATAGCTCTGAAATACATCAGCTTCTTGTAATTCAAAGAAATAAAAATAAATCATGTAACAAGTGACAGACAGTGGACACTACTCGCTGGGGACCGGACTGCGCTGGTCAGACAATCAGAAGAGCTTTCTTAGGATGCTCAGGGCACTCAGTTCCTTCAGCCCCCCTCTCCCCCCTCAGTGTGGTGTAACGAGTTCAGGGGGCGGCTTGGGCTGGAATTTCACCCAGATGCCGCCCTGGGCTCAGTCTCTGCTGCTTATGTGGAAATTATGATTGCATATGCAGCAATAGTTATATAGTCTGTATCTATACTTACCTACTCTCCAGGAAGGTGCTGGAGACTCACGATTCTTCAGGTAATCCCCCACATCTCATAAATATATAAGGGCTGGGGGTGAGAGGGGATCATACATATATAAGGGCTGGGGGCGAGGGGATCATAAATATATATGGGCTGGGGGCGAGAGGGGGGATCACAAATATATAAGGGCTGGGGGTGAGAGGGGATCATAAATATATAAGGGCTGGGGGTGAGAGGGGATCATAAATATATAAGGGCAGGGGGTGAGAGGGAATCATAAATATATAAGGGCTGGGGGTGAGAGGGGATCATAAATATATAAGGGCTGGGGGCGAGAGGGGATCATAAATATATAAGGGCTGGGAGTGAGGGGATTATAAATATATAAGGGCTGGGGGTGAGGAGGTCATAAATATATAAGGGCTGGGGGCGAGAGGGGATCATAAATAGATAAAGGCTGGGGGTGAGGGGGGATCATAAATATATAAGGGCTGGGGGTGAGAGGGGATCATAAATATATAAGGGCTGGGGGCGAGAGCGGATCATAAATATATAAGGGCTGGGGGCGAGAGGGGATCATAAATATATAAGGGCTGGGGGTGAGAGGGGATCATAAATATATAAGGGCTGGGGGTGAGAGGGGATCATAAATATATAAGGGCTGGGGGTGAGGGGATCATAAATATATAAGGGCTGGGGGTGAGAGGGATCATAAATATATAAGGGCTGGGGGTGAGGGGATTATAAATATATAAGGGCTGGGGGTGAGGGGATCATAAATATATAAGGGCTGGGGGTGAGAGGGGATCATAAATATATAAGGGCTGGGGGTGAGAGGGGATCATAAATATATAAGGGCTGGGGCGAGAGAGAATCATAAATATATAAGGGCTGGGGGTGAGAGGGGATCATAAATATATAAGGGTTGGGGGCGAGGGGATCATAAATATATAATGGCTGGGGGTGTGAGGGGATCATAAATATATAAGGGCTGGGAGTGAGAAGGATCATAAATATATAAGGGTTGGGGGTGTGAGGGGATCATAAATATATAAGGGCTGGGGGTGAGAGGGGATCATAAATATATAAGGGCTGGGGGCGAGAGGGGATCATAAATATATAAGGGCTGGGGGCGAGAGGGGATCATAAATATATAAGGGCTGGGGGTGAGGGGATCATGAATATATAAGGGCTGGGGGTGAGAGGGGATCATAAATATATAAGGGCTGGGGGTGAGAGGGAGATCATAAATATATAAGGGCTGGGGGTGAGAGGGGATCATAAATATATAAGGGCTGGGGGTGAGAGGGGATCATAAATATATAAGGGCTGGGGGTGAGAGGGGATCATAAATATATAAGGGCTGGGGGTGAGAGGGAATCATAAATATATAAGGGCTGGGGGTGAGAGGGGATCATAAATATATAAGGGCTGGGGGTGAGAGAGGATCATAAATATATAAGGGCTGAGGGTGAGAGGGGATCATTAAATATATAAAGGCTGGGGGTGAGGGGATTATAAATATATAAAGGCTGGGGGCGAGAGGGGATCATAAATATATAAGGGCTGGGGGCGAGAGGGGATCATAAATATATAAGGGCTGGGGGTGAGAAGGATCATAAATATATAAGGGCTGGGGGTGAGGGGATTATAAATATATAAGGGCTGGGGGTGAGGGGATTATAAATATATAAGGGCTGGGGGCGAGAGGGATCATAAATATATAAGGGCTGGGGGTGAGGGGATTATAAATATATAAGGGGTGAGGGGATCATAAATATATAAGGGCTGGGGGTGAGGGGATCATAAATATATAAGGGCTGGGGGTGAGAGGGGATCATAAATATATAAGGGCTGGGGGTGAGGGGATCATAAATATATAAGGGCTGGGGTGAGAGGGGATCATAAATATATAAGGGCTGGGGGTGAGAGGGGATCATAAATATATAAGGGTTGGGGGCGAGGGGATCATAAATATATAAGGGCTGGGGGTGTGAGGGGATCATAAATATATAAGGGCTGGGAGTGAGAAGGATCATAAATATATAAGGGCTGGGGGTGTGAGGGGATCATAAATATATAAGGACTGGGAGTGAGAAGGATCATAAATATATAAGGGCTGGGGGTGAGAGGGGATCATAAATATATAAGGGCTGGGGGTGAGTGGGGAATCAGTAAATACATAAGGGACTTGGGTGAGGGAGGAGTGATGATTTGTTGGGAAAAGGAAAGAGACAATCATATATATATAAGGGATGAAGTAGGGATATACATATATATATAATCTGTGCAATAACCGGCACTCCCGTGCTGTGCGCAAACAATCGCGTCCGTTGCCCTCTTCTAGTGCACCGGCCCCAGCCGGACACTAACAAGCTATGTAGAATATGAGGCGGCATCAGACGACTTTCACAAACTCCTTGTAGCCAGATGAATAGTCACCGTTTCAGAATCTTTATTGATTCTTTCGTCAGGATAAGGAAATAGATACAAAGAACACCCTTTATATACATTACACCACGTGACATTGCCGGAAGTCTGTGTATAACAGAGCTGCTCAGCGCAAAGACAAAGGGCCTGATTCAGAGCCGCTCGTAAGCGGCCGCTCGTTCGTTTCGACCGATGTTCGCACAACTGCGCATGCGTATGGATTTTAATACGCATGCGCGAACCAGTCAGTGTGGCCGAAAATTGTTTGTTCGCTAAATAGCGAGTGCCTGCTATTTTGAGTGACTGGAGGAGGCGTATGTGGGTGGTAACATGGGAAGGTGCTTGAAAACTGGGAGTGGAAATCAGAACGCAGGTGTGCTTAAAGGTCAAAACGGGCGTTTTATGGGTGTGCATAATTAATACAGGAGCTTCATTAACCACGTCACTTGGTTGATTTATAGTCAGAACTGCTCGCAAGATTGTGGTAGGAAAAACCAACCACAAGAATAGCGAGCAGTTCATACGCTGTTCGATGTACTCGATTAATCTCTTAAATAGCGGACTTGACGTATGGTGCGAGCGGCCAGGGGGCGTCTTTTTCAAAATTACGACCGCAAGTTTTGTTCGCTCGTTCAGACATAGAGGCGTGAACAGACCGCAAAGTGCGAACGGTTCATTTGAATAGCCGGCCCCTTTTTAATGAACGAGCGAGCGCAAATACCGTCCGGCTCTGAATCAGGCCCTAAGTGCAAACCAACACCTGAAACCATCAATCACTGACTGCAAAGCAGCATATCTTAGCAGAATCAAGAAACAATGTTCTAAACGATACAGCAATGTTACATAAACTAAATGACACATATTACAAATGGATACATAATACAAGAAAATACATTGAATGAAAAATGAGCAACAAATGATGCAGGGTGTAATGTCATCTCAATGCCCTGTAAGACAACAATATACGTAACACATGAAAGAAAAAAAACATATAGAAACATCATGCACAAATGCCGAATCCTTACAGAAAGCCATGTACACCTAATGATTCATTAAGCCCTACAGGAGATAAAGTACCCAATCTAAAGATCCATTTGGATTCCAATTGGAGCAGCTGGCGAGATCTATCACCACCCCTAATCCATGCCGGAACATGATCAATGATCCGATAACGTAGGGAAGCCAGACTGATCAGCATCTAAAAAGTGCCTGGCGTCCGGCTGGTCGCTGGACTTTTTCAACAGGGCTATCCTGATGGCACTGCCATCCTCTCTTTAAACATGCGTTCTGTCTTTCCGACATAATTCTTGCTGCACGGACGAGTGATCATCTGTTGCACAGACTTCCGGCAATGTCACGTGGTGTAATGTATATAAAGGGTGTTCTTTGTATCTACTTCCTTATCCTGACGAAAGAATCAATAAAGATTCTGAAATGTTGACTATTCATGGAGTTTGTGAAAGTTGTCTGAGTGGCGCCTCATTTTTCTACATATATTTATAGTACATAATACCAGCACTCAATATAATTTAGAGCAGAATAGTTGCTTGCTGGGGTGCTCATCCTGGAGTACAATGCCCCTCCACATATATACCTTTGAAGTAAACTGAACTCCCAGACTGTAGTACTCAACCAAAATCCAGTGCTTTACTGTGTAACAACGTATCGGGACGTGCAGTCAGAGCCTCCCCTCCCCTGTCATACTCCCATCATACTCCCTGTCATGCTCCAGAGTTTTGATATAAAACGGTATGTTTTAATACATGTGCCTCCCCAGCCATTGATCTTACCACACGTCACTAATATATATATATTTACTAATTACTTACAATTATACATCTATATATTTATAGTGTGCCCCCAATGCAGCAGTGCTGGTAGGAGCTGCCTGATGGAGATGTGTGGGGCGGAGGATCTGACACAGCGGGCACAGCCGAAGGGGGGGGCGGTGCTGATGAGGAGAGGGCTCCGCCCCCCGGAAACTTACCTGGGCCCTGAGGATAGGAAGATAATACCGGGAATCATTGCTCCGGAGGGAGGGTCTAATATGATTAAGATGGCATTGTATTAGCTCCTCCACATGTAGCCGTGATTGACAGCATTTTGCTGTGACAGGGGCGGGGCCTAATGACATAAAGAGCTTGGCCCCACCCCCAAATCGTTCATTTGCATTTCCTCTCCAGGCATCTCCCGGAGAGGAGAATGAGTAATGAGGCCGGTCTGTCTTTATCCCATGCTCCGCAGTGTTGTGCACTTTTCTCTTATGTTTGCTCTGCATGTGCTCTGTAATGCGCTGCGGAACGGTCTGTGGTGCCATGTAACATAATAGTAATAATACTTTTTGCCTGATTCTCCCTATAGTTTGCAATTTGAACTCCCCCCCCAGCGAGATTGACACTCACCCGTTTGTGAATAGAGCTATAGGGGATAGATCTCATTGTCTTCACTGTTTTTACACTTTTACCTAATGAATAAATTACCACGGAGCTCCCTCTAAACCAACTGCCCGTCGTGGCGAGAGAAAATCGTGCCGAGGGCGACAGTCCTCAGTTCTCTCTGTGTTTGATCTGAGCTCCCTCTGTTCAGAGATAAGTTGTGGAGTGTTTCTATGTCATGCAGTTATGTAATAATGCCCCCGAGCACATAAACTCATTACAGGAACGTGAGAAAAGAGTCACCGCAGTGTTGTGCCGTGTGCCGGCAGCATCCAAGAGCCACAAATGTCTCCATTATCCAGGGGGGCACTGTCTTTGTGCTGGGTAAGGGCTGATGAGAAGACCAAACCATGTCTGGGTTTTGTTTTATGATTTTCACACAGAGCATAATTATCGCTGGTCTATGGTTAGAGGTGCTGTAATGAGCAGGGAGACAATGGGTAATACACGCTAAAGAAACACTGTACAGATGTGTCCAGACTCCACATACATCTTACCTCCTTACGCTACAAGTCACATTAAACATAGCGTGTGAGCGCCATCTGACTCGCTAGCGCTTAGCATCTTTTTGTACATCTTTTTACCTTCAAACACCCGCATTCACACACAGAATATAGGCACGCAGGTACAGCCGCAGTCACACAGTATATAGGCATGCAGATACAGCCGCAGTCACACACACAGAATATAGGCATGCAGATACAGCCGCAGTCACACACACAGAATATAGGCATGCAGATACACCCGCAGTCACACACACAGAATATAGGCATGCAGATACACCCGCAGTCACACACACAGAATATAGGCATGCAGATACACCCGCAGTCACACACAGAATACAGGCATGCAGATACAGCCGTATTCACACACACAGAATATAGGCATGCAGATACAGCCGCATTCACACACACAGAATATAGGCATGCAGATACACCCGCAGTCACACACATAGATTATAGGCATGCAGATACACCCGCAGTCACACACACAGAATATAGGCATGCAGATACACCCGCAGTCACACACATAGATTATAGGCATGCAGATACACCCGCAGTCACACACAGAATATAGGCATGCAGATACACCCGCATTCACACACAGAATACAGGCATGCAGATACACCCGCAGTCACACACAGAATATAGGAATGCAGATACGCCCGCAGTCACACACACAGAATATAGGCATGCAGATACACCCACAGTCACACAGACAGAATATAGGCATGCAGATACACCCACAGTCACACAGACAGAATATAGGCATGCAGATACACCTACAGTCACACAGACAGAATATAGGCATGCAGATACACCCACAGTCACACAGACAGAATATAGGCATGCAGATACACCCGCAGTCACACACACAGAATATAGGCATGCAGATACAGCCGCATTCACACACACAGAATATAGGCATGCAGATACACCCGCAGTCACACACACAGAATATAGGCATGCAGATACACCCGCAGTCACACACAGAATATAGGCATGCAGATACACCCGCAGTCACACACAGAATATAGGCATGCAGATACACCCGCAGTCACACACAGAATACAGGCATGCAGATACACCCGCAGTCACACACAGAATATAGGAATGCAGATACACCCGCAGTCACACACACAGAATATAGGCATGCAGATACACCCACAGTCACACAGACAGACTATAGGCATGCAGATACACCTACAGTCACACAGACAGAATATAGGCATGCAGATACACCCGCAGTCACACACACAGAATATAGGCATGCAGATACACCCGCAGTCACACACACAGAATGTAGGCATGCAGATACACCCGCAGTCACACACACAGAATATAGGCATGCAGATACACCCACAGTCACACACACAATATAGGCATGCAGATACACCCGCAGTCACACACACACAGAATATAGGCATGCAGATACACCCGCAGTCACACACACACCTAATATAGGCATGCAGATACAGCCGCAGTCACACACACAGAATATAGGCATGCAGATACACCCACAGTCACACACACAGAATATAGACATGCAGATACACCCGCAGTCACACACAGAATACAGGCATGCAGATACACCCGCAGTCACACACACAGAATATAGGCATGCAGATACACCCGCAGTCACACACACAGAATATAGGCATGCAGATACACCCGCAGTCACACACACAGAATATAGGCATGCAGATACACCCGCAGTCACACACACAGAATATAGGCATGCAGATACACCCGCAGTCACACACACAATACAGGCATGCAGATACACCTGCAGTCACACACACAGAATCTAGGCATGCAGATACACCCACAGTCACACACACAGAATATAGGCATGCAGATACACCCGCTGTCACACACACAGAATATAGGCATGCAGATACACCCGCAGTCACACACAGAATATAGGCATGCAGATACACCCACAGTGTACCAGCCAATCAACTCCTAACTGCATCTCACATGCTGTGTGTGAAAAATGACAGTTGGGAGCTGATTGGCTGGCACCTTATCACTTTTCACTCTGTCTCCTAACACTGCTTAGTAAATAGACCCCCAAGAGTTCTGGGCCTTATATTTATTTATAAATACTAGGGGTCAATTTACTAAAGTGAGAGTTTTTAGAAGTGAGTTTTAGAAGAGATGTTGCCCATAGCAACCAATCAGATTCTACTTAACATTTAACTAGCACCTTCTAGAAGATAATAGCTAGAATATGATTGGTTGCTATGGGCAACATCCCTTCTAAAACTCACTTCTAAAAACTCTCACTTTAGTAAATTGACCCTAGTAATGAGTTTACTTTTATCTTATTGTTTTGTTTAGTATTCTTATTTGCATATGGGGCTGATACTGCGCTGAGTGCACGCCTGTTTGCAGAGTATATTTTCGCACTACGCTGGCTCCGAGACCGGGCTACACAAGTACAGTAAATGTACTGTAGACTCTTATGCATTTTGATTGCATGTGCCCCTCCACCCATGAGGCATATCGGAGCTTTCCCACGTGTCAGCGGAACCGCGGAATAGGCCTGTTTTTAGGCGTATTTTATTCATCTATTATAGTTCTGCCATTGCACACCGATGATGAGTACAGGTACAAAGCCGAGCGTAAGGGAAGGGCGCAGGCGCACTTCCAGGTTGGTTCAGTTCTGCATACCGGTGAATATACACATTTTAAAACCCAGCCTGTAACATGCAAGTTAGGAGCTGATTGGTTAGTACTTTATCTCTCCCCAAGTCTTAGTACATCTCCCTCTGTATCATTAATCTATATTACAAGAATGGGCGTTTCACCCCCGCATTGTCCTGTTCTGTATATATGGAATCAGAGAGAATATATAGAATACCTGTGAAATGAAAGTGTCCTCCTAACAAGCCATCAGCACCTTTTGTCCCATGTATAGTGTACGCTGTGTCATCCTGTGATTTGCGTAGACTCTGGGGCTCATTGAGTTTGCCGATAGAAATGTAACGAAACAAATCTCTTTAGGATTTTCCCACAAACATTAAGCGCTGAGCCCTCGTGTATTCCTGCCTATAGATCTCCCCCATCCGCTCTGCACAGAGCCAAGTGCTAAAGTCTCCTGAGTGCAAGTGAGGCTCTGACAATTAATGACAGCCGCCAGCTAAGCTGCTGCGCCGCAAATTACAATGCAAATGCAGGAAGAGTGTCCGCACTCTAGAGTCTGTGCCAGAGCTCGATAATATGTCAGTCAGAAGCACTCGTACAGCAGCGCTCTGAGACGCACGAATCGCACTCTTGCAGATGAAGTATAATTGCAGCCACCCATTGGTATTATATGTGCACTTATTTCTGATTGAACAGCTTTAGCCACAAACCCTACAAGTCATTATAGCAGAGAGCCTCCTCGCAGACATGTGTATTGTGCGATGTGCTCAGTAGCCACGTTATTAGGGACACCTTTCTGCCGTGGTCTGACTGGCGCAGCGAGGCGACCCTTCTGTTTCCGAGCTCTGTGAGAACCATGTAGTGCATCAATGTCAGGAGCCAGGTCCAGGTGAAGGAGCCAGGGGGACTGGGCATGCTGTGGGCAGGAGGAGCCACCCATAACATAATGGCCTCGGAAAGGAGTGAGGCCCGAACACAAATAAAGCACTGTGGGGGCTCAACAGGGGATGGGGGGAGGAAGGAGTTAGGGAAGTAGTGAGTGGGGGGGTTGGGGGATCACTACACTACAGAATATATGGGGGGATTTATTGTTATTAAAAAAAGGTTGCAATATTAAAATAAATAAATATACTATATTGATTACACTTAATGTGACACAGTGTCACAAGTCTCGGGTGGATAGTGGAGGTAACCCGTATTTGGTGATTGGCGTGACCTATTTCTGAGGCGCGGAGTCTAATGTGCCGCAGTATTCACCAAGGTATGGACTTGGCTGCGTCAGAATAGGTTCCCCTATACAGGTGCTGGCGAACTCTGGATGGAGCAGTGAAAACTTTCAGCGTAGTCGACAGGCCGGGTCAGAACCAAACAGACGAAAACTGTACCAGGGAGCAGGAGTAAGCGGGTCAAAGAAGAAAGCCAAGGTCAGAACCAGATATGAAACGCAGGGCCTCATTCCGACCCTCTCGCACTTGCTCCGGCGCTTGCATCCAAAAGGGGCGGCTGTCGATGTTGATCGACAGCTCGCCCCGTTTGGAGCGCGGGAGGGTGGCTGGGCAAACGGAGGCATTCCTGCAGAAAAACGCCTGCCGTTTGTGGGCAGCCCTACTGACATCACTCGTGATGTCAGTAGGTGGACTTCCTGCTCTATTAGAGCAGGAAGTCCACTGGGGCTTGCGGCAACGAGACCCTACCGCAAGGGTCTCGTTGCAAGCCCTATGGTCACGATGGTCTTGACCATCGCGACCATCACCTGGCCGCTCGCCTGGGTGGTAACCTACAGCTATGTGAGCGGCCAAGAGGACGCAACTAAAAAAAGAAGTGCGCGCCCTGATTCAGAGCGAGCGCTCGCTATCTGCGAGCGCCTCTGAATCAGGGCCACAGTACCAGGGGTTAGACGAAATCAGAGTCACAAACAAATCCAAGATCAGGATCAGGTAACAGGATTTGCACAGGAACACTGGAGTAAGGTAATGGAGCCTATACTCTGGCACAGGAACGCTGCAGTAAGGTAATGGAGGCTATACTCTGGCACAGGGATGCTGGAGTAAGGTAATGGAGCCTATACTCTGGCACAGGAATGCTGGAGTAAGGTAATGGAGGCTATACTCTGGCACAGGAATGCTGGAGTAAGGTAATGGAGGCTATACTCTGGCACAGGAACACTGGAGTAAGGTAATGGAGCCTATACTCTGGCACAGGAATGCTGGAGTAAGATAATGGAGCCTATACTCTGGCACAGGAACGCTGGAGTAAGGTAATGGAGGCTATACTCTGGCACAGGAATGCTGGAGTAAGGTAATGGAGGCTATACTCTGGCACAGGAACGCTGCAGTAAGGTAATGGAGCCTATACTCTGGCACAGGAACGCTGGAGTAAGGTAATGGAGGCTATACTCTGGCACAGGAATGCTGTAGTAAGGTAATGGAGCCTATACTCTGGCACAGGAACGCTGCAGTAAGGTAATGGAGCCTATACTCTGGCACAGGAATGCTGGAGTAAGGTAATGGAGCCTATACTCTGGCACAGGAAGGCTGGAGTAAGGTAATGGAGCCTATACTCTGGCACAGGAATGCTGCAGTAAGGTAATGGAGCCTATACTCTGGCACAGGAATGCTGGAGTAAGGTAATGGAGCCTATACTCTGGCACAGGAATGCTGGAGTAAGGTAATGGAGGCTATACTCTGGCACAGGAATGCTGGAGTAAGGTAATGGAGGCTATACTCTGGCACAGGAACGCTGGAGTAAGGTAATGGAGGCTATACTCTGGCACAGGAATGCTGGAGTAAGGTAATGGAGGCTATACTCTGGCACAGGAATGCTGGAGTAAGGTAATGGAGCCTATACTCTGGCACAGGAACGCTGGAGTAAGGTAATGGAGGCTATACTCTGGCACAGAAATGCTGGAGTAAGGTAATGGAGGCTATACTCTGAAACAGGAATGCTGGAGTAAGGTAATGGAGGCTATACTCTGGCACAGGAATGCTGCAGTAAGATAATGGAGCCTATACTCTGGCATAGGAATGCTGGAGTAAGGTAATGGAGGCTATACTCTGGCACAGAAATGCTGGAGTAAGGTAATGGAGCCTATACTCTTGCACAGGAATGCTCCAGTAAGGTAATAGAGCCTATACTCTGGCACAGGAGTGCTCCAAGGGACTTCCTTAAATAGGCAGGCTTGAATCTGGCACCTACTGTGACGTCGCCAATTAGGTGTACATGGCCCATTAAATTTTCTTGCAGGTCGGCGTGCGCGCTCCTAGGAGCGCCATGGCTGCCTGCAGTTTGACAGCCGCACAGCAGGGGGGGCCGCATACATCAGCAGCAGGTGCTGGGGACACCCTGCCCGCCGCCTGGGATTCCAGTGTTGCCGGACCCGGTAAGTGACAGCCGGTGTCCGGCGCACTGTGACACACAGATTATTATTATTCTAATAAATTAGCCATAGGGGGCACAAATAAAATGTATTAAACTAAAGGGGCTACCGTTCTCTATATCTCCCAACATATGGGAATTTGAAGTCAGGACCCTGGGTACGCCAACATCTAAAAAGGGGGCGTGACCACACTTCCTGTTTCCATCAATGCTCTCCTAGAGATGCTGGGCTGCCCCCACACTGTTTAAAATCCCTCTTTTAAATATTGATTTCCTTTTACATGTATGTTTTCTTTATGCTCTTTTCTTTTATATATTACTGTTCTTATTAATTTAATAAATATTGTTAATATTTTTATATACAAAGTTGATGGGTCTATAATTTATAATTGAAACATATATCGGGTTACATTTTTGTATAGAGATGCATGTTTTGTAGCAGTATTTGCACATTTTTGCACTGACACTTTATCTATACCAGATATCTCTTTTCTGCTCATGTATCTAATTATCAGAGAATATTTTTAAAGGTATACACGCAGCTCGTTTGGAATTTAATCATTTACTTATTGCACTGTTACTATTACTGACAAGTTTTAATTTTGTTTATTGCACCAGGACACTATATTTATTTTGTTATTATATGATATTGTTATACTTACAAAATACTATTTTATTTATTTACAATTAAGCACAGTTGTCGCTACACACAAGTTCACTTTTTAAATTACCTTTTTAATAGCAGATTACCACTGCTATTTGTACCTCTTGTATTAAGCTGACACCTAGAACCAGATGGGAAAGTGCAATTAGTTACTATCTAGTCTATATTACTGTGTAATTATAATCCAGGTGGCGCTTATATATATATATATATATATCCTCCACTTCTTTTTATATATATAATGTATATTGGGTCAACTCAATTAGGAACGAGTGTGGCGAGTTGGCGTTGCAGCTGCATAGATTCAACGGCAGCGGAACTCGCCTCCCTCTCTGCCCAATCTCACAGAGCCGCACGTACTCGCACCTAATTACACGTCTGTTGGGGACGGGGCCAGGCCAGGATACTGTGGTGGGCGTGGCCTGATCATGGAGGTGTGGCCTTACCACTACAAAACAAATGGAAGAAATAGCGGCACCACTAAGCCAGGGGAAGATCTGTGGTGGTTGGCGTTGCGATCGATATCCTTCACTTCCCCCTCTCCCCCGAATAGCAGGCAGAGGAGAGTGCAGACTCCCTGGACCCACTGCAGCCCACCACCACTGCAACGTGTGCTGGGCTTGGGGGGAGAGGCTGCTGGCGCTATCAGGTATGAAGGGTGGGGAAGCGGACCCGGAACCCTCCAACAAGCCCAGTACACCCTGCCCCCCTCAGCGCCCTTGACCTTTGTGTGTGTTGTATGTAAAATTTATCTCCATCCAAGGCTTAGTAAATAGACCCCTCTAAGTCAATGAGAATTTGTCTTCCAGAAAATTAGTTATTGTCGCAATGTATCCTGAAAACGCTGCAATACTGGGAATGGGAAGAGATGTCACATCGCCTCACTGGACAGCGTTGATGGATCTGTGAATAAACGACTTTGCCGGACGAGTTCCCAGAAATATGCACATGCAGGGCCTGGGGTAATTTCCATTAAGTACGCGGCGCTGCTGAGCGCACTTCCAGGTATTGCGGTAGGTAGAACACGGCTTATTTTTGCTCATACTTCTATGAGATGAAATATAAGCGACGATTCTTGGCAGTAACATACTGTGGAGCGAATTGAATCGCCCTCTTAGTTTCTATATGGCTAGTAAGGTGTATACCGGGTAAGGCTGCGTCCTCATTACAGTCAACAAAGAAATGTCGTCAGATCTGCTTCATTAGAATCTCTGTCTAAATTTAGCCCCAATATCTTTTACTGCGCTCCTACAGTCTGCATGTGCCTGAAGATTCGCCAAGTGGTATTCTCATCAGATCGCGTCCTGGCAGTCTTGCAGCTTTACTAGGTGATTGTACCGTAATTTCTCTACAGAAGGTCGTAATGTACATAAATATGATTCGGTGCCGGATTCTATCAACAGCAGCGTTTAAGTGTGTAGTGTTCATCTGTCTAAGGAGGAGGTAAGGAGTGAGCTGCATCTTCTCAAGGTTATCTGTATCTTGTGGAGGCTGCTGTTGCTATGGTTTTGTAGTTGACAAAACCACTCTGTAATCCTTGGCTTCTGTATCGCGCCTGTTACTGTAAGAATTCACTGTTCATCTTCTGGATGCACATACTGTATACAATAATTCTGTTGTGTTAATCTGTGTCGGCCGACCTGGATGAGCTTGTAGAGCACTGATGGGCAACAGGAGGCCCGAGGGTAACAGAGCCCCCACCTGCAGCCCCGAGCTCCTTCCTGCTATGTCAGATAACGTGTAAGTTACCTGCTGATTCGTTACTATTACAGATAATGTCTCTTTCTGTGAATAAATGTGTTGCGCTAACATATTATTGATACTGTGACTAAAAGGCCCCATACATTTGTTGGCCGTTTCACCAGTTCCCCGATCCGACCGGAATTGCAAATCCATAGGTCAGAAGTGGCGATTGGCATCCATCGACGATCGCCCACCTGTCAGGGAATCAGTGAAATTGTTCATGTTAAAAAATCCCTGATTTGTTGATCACGATCATATTTTATTTGGGATCGGCAAATCAGTGAAATCCAACATGTTGGATTTCACCGTTGCCCGGATCGCGGCAGATGTATGGGGGCCTTAAGGGTAATGTGTGGCCTCTATGAAGGTTATAAGGCCGCCCGTGCGGCCCCAGAAGTGTCTGTGACTAAGGGTAATGTGTGGCCTCTATGAAGGTGAGAAGGCTGCCCGTGCGGCCCCAGAAGTGTCTGTGACTAAGGGTAATGTGTGGCCTCTGTGAAGGTTAGAAGGCTGCCCGTGCGGCCCCAGAAGTGTCTGTGACTAAGGGTAATGTGCGGCCTCTATGAAGGTTAGAAGGCTGCCCGTGCGGACCCAGAAGTGTCTGTGACTAAGGGTAATGTGTGGCCTCTATGAAGGTTAGAAGGCCGCCCGTGCGGACCCAGAAGTGTCTGTGACTAAGGGTAATGTGCGGCCTCTATGAAGGTTAGAAGGCTGCCCGTGCGGCCCCAGAAGTGTCTTTGACTAAGGGTAATGTGTGGCCTTTGTGAAGGTTAGAAGGCTGCCCGTGCGGCCCCAGAAGTGTCTGTGACTAAGGGTAATGTTCGGCCTTTGTGAAGGTTAGAAGGCTGCCCGTGCGGACCCAGAAGTGTCTGTGACTAAGGGTAATGTGCGGACCCAGAAGTGTCTGTGACTAAGGGTAATGTATGGCCTCTATGAAGGTTAGAAGGCCGCCCGTGTGGACCCAGAAGTGTCTGTGACTAAGGGTAATGTGCGGCCTCTATGAAGGTTAGAAGGCTGCCCGTGCGGCCCCAGAAGTGTCTGTGACTAAGGGTAATGTGCGGCCTCTATGAAGGTTAGAAGGCCGCCCGTGCGGACCCAGAAGTGTCTGTGACTAAGGGTAATGTGCGGCCTCTATGAAGGTTAGAAGGCTGCCCGTGCGGCCCCCGAAGTGTCTGTGACTAAGGGTAATGTGTGGCCTTTGTGAAGGTTAGAAGGCTGCCCGTGCGGCCCCAGAAGTGTCTGTGACTAAGGGTAATGTTCGGCCTTTGTGAAGGTTAGAAGGCTGCCCGTGCGGACCCAGAAGTGTCTGTGACTAAGGGTAATGTGCGGCCCCAGAAGTGTCTGTGACTATGGGTAATGTAATGTGTGGCCTCTGTGAAGGTTAGAAGGCCGCCCGTGCGGCCCCAGAAGTGTCTGTGACTAAGGGTAATGTGCGGCCCCAGTAGGGCATCAGGCTGCCGGTCACTGCTGGAGATAGTCACAGAAAGGAGTAATCAGTAGTAAAGTAGAATAGCAGAATAACAGGAAGGCATTTCATGCAGGGACATCACTCTCTTCTGCTTCCTCCATCTTTCCTATATCTCGTACACTGTCTGGTTCTGCGCTACAGCGGAGGACGCACGTTAGTGTAATTAGTCATTGCAGAGCTTTTGTGTTCTGCGAGCTGGGGGCGGAGGAGAAAGGTGAATTGTGGCAGCGAGGTAAGATTGCACCATCTGTGGCAAAGATCTCACCATGGGTCTCATTCTGAGTTGCACACAAACAGCAGCGTTTATTGCGATCACCCATCTGCAGTTTAATGCAAATGACGCAACAAAGTCCTTCCCTGGTGAACATCCGTGCGGCTGAACGTGCGATGCCATCTATCAGCATCCGCGAAAGCTGTAGTACCAATTGTTGCGTTCTTATATATCGCCATCGGTCGCACCACATCTGAACTTACACCAGCGCTATGGCAGGTGCGGTCTCCGTCTGACCACGGCCTCCTAAGACTGCGGCTGTGCGTCCGGGAATGCAGCTGCTAGCGCTGATTCGCCTGTGACACTCCCATAATACGCCTACTGGGCGGCCAAATTTTGCATGTATTTCCAGTCTCCTCCCAGTCACCGCCCAGGAACGGCCATCACTTTCCCACAACATCTCTGATACCGTGCATCTCCATCACCACGGCGCCTGTGTGTAACGCAAGTGCCGTTGGAGTTTATGGAATTAATGCACAGGTTAAAAAAAAATAAAAATCAATCGGCTATGTTGGAATTACGTGCGGTTTGTGTCCGGCTCTGAATCTGGCCCTTTCCAGTGGAGTTTCGTGTTGTATAGTAAATATATGGTTGCGGGAACCCTGCATCAGGTCATACTTACAACTGCTCTCCGCGAAATTCTGGGAGCCCTTCTGTACTCCCAGGAGAGTAGCGCAGCCTCCTGGATCCTGCCCAATTCCACAGTGACGTGAGCAGATCAAGGGCTTGACTGAATCATTGTTGCACCTCTGCACAATGCCAGCAACCATGTTCTTGTACATAATGTTGCAATTCTCACCTCGGCATGCCCACCTGGACCTCCACAGCAGGAGATAACTTGGCAAAAATACCTGTGTTTCGTACTTTATATTTGGCATAATCCTGCATCCAGGGTGCTGTAAACATATCTAGGGCTCATGTAGAGATTCACACATGTACCCCCTTCCCTAAATATGAGCGAGAAAAGAGACATGCATGAGAGAGCTCATACAGGGCTTGATTCGGAGACGGACCCACTGAACGAGCGCTCGCTCTGAATCAGGGCGGTTTTTTTTTTTTGTTCGGCCTCCTGGTGACCACCCACAGCTATTGCGAGCGGCCAGGTTGATGGTCGCGATGGTCAAGACCATCACGACCATCTGGCTTGCGACGAGACCCTTGTGGTAGGGTCTCGTGACCACAAGCCCCAGAGTCGGAAGCTCTCTCACTGACATCACTGGTGATGTCAGTGGGGCTGCCCACAAACGCCAGGCGTTCGCTTGGGAACGCCTCCGTTTGTGAAGCCACCCCCTCCGCCCGCATACCAAACGGGGCGAGCTGTCACTCACCATCAACAGCTCACCCCCTTTAGTGCGAGACCCGGAGTGACGGAGCACCCGGAGTTAGCTGGGTTTCACGCATGCGCACGACTGAGTCGGCTCCGTCGTGTGCATGCCCAGTGGGCAAACATCGACCCGGTTGCGAGCGCTCAGCGCTTGCGACCGGGTCTGAATCAGGCCCACAGTGTATACAGTAGGACGCAACTCAGGATGTTTCCAGCTTTACCTCACTAATATTGGCCCTGATTCAGACCCACTCGCAAGCGGCTGTCCGCTCGCAAGTGGGTCGATGTTATGCACTGCGCATGCGCACGACGGCGGGAGCTCCGTCGTGCGCATGCGCCAGACGCGACGAGCGAAGGACTTTCCTTCGCTCGTTGTGTCTGATCAAAGGGGGCGTGCTGTCGATGTTGATTGACAGCACGCCCCCTTTGGTGGGCGTGCCTCCCTGACGGGGAACGCCTACCGTCAGAAGCCGGCCCACTGACATCACTAGTGATGTCAGTGGGAGTGATTTTGGCTCTGATAGAGCCAAAATCACTCCGGGCCTTGCGGTTGAAAAACTCAACCGCAGGCTCCGGCTCGCAGTGGCGATGGTCGCGATGGTCAAGACCATCGCGGCCATCAAACTGCACGCTCGTATAGGCTGTGGGTGGTGACCCACAGCTATACGAGCGTCCTGGAGGACGCTCCATAATTATGGAGGCCGGCCCTCATTCAGAGCGTGCGCTCTGCTCAGAGCGTACGGCTCTGAATGAGGGCCATAGTCTCTAGGATTTCGGGCCTGATTCACAGTTGCTTCGCAAATGAAAGGATTTTTGTGCCACCCGGCATGTGTCAAGGTACATTACCGTAGTCGCACGACGTGGGGCAGGAGGCAACGGGGAGTGTCGGCTAAAACCGTCGGCATGTCTCCTCTGTTTTGGGGGCGTCACATCCTGCATCTGCGATCCCGCAGAAAATAGTGCTCCTGCGTCTCCGTTACGGCGACCATTCAGAGTGGCCATAAGCTCGATGTTTGCCTGACCTGCCTCCGATGCTGCGTATGTGTACGCGGTTGCGGACAACTGCGATGGCTCCGGTGGGCGTCGCAGTACCAGTCACAGCGGCTGTGCCATTACCAGTTTTTCACACAACCTCAGCTGGAAAAAAAAATTGCGGCAGCTATAGCGCCCAATAGCGGAAAAAGAGCGCCGAAATACAGCTCGGCAGTGTTAGTAGTGAATGCTGAACTGGCATTAGGATTGGCCATTGGAAACCAATGGGTGGGTGGCAGCCATCGATGTGTTTGATGGAGGTGGTTGCGCCGTGCCTCTTTCCGATGGCTGCTGACATCACTCCTCCTGTGTACACTGGGATGCAGACACTCAGCGACCGTAGCTAAGCGCATGCGAAAGCTACACCTGCCAATTGAGCTTTGCGCACTATAACATCAATGCTAAATCCATGGAATGGCTTTCAGGCGATGGTTGCATGTCATCTTAATTCATGTTACAATGGTGGTAGCGCCACAACAATTCATGGCGCCCTTCCAATGGCCATCCCTAAGCGGAGTTACCCTATTTGTACAGAATATTAATAATATAAGCACCAATCAAATAATGGGATGACCGCTACTTCATATAACATAACAGCCACGACTCTGATTTATATGCTGGACTGGTCAATCCGCAACCTGCCGATCGGAAGCTGCTAGAGATCGCTCCTGATTATCATCGTCATTGTGTCTCTCTGCACCAGCCTCTAGCACCCGCAAGAGCCATGCCTCCAGACAGGGGTATCTGCGCCTGCTTCCAGGCTTCCCCACCCGTTTCCTCCCCCACGTCTGCCTCTCCAGATGTAGAGTCATGCATGTAAGATGTCACACAAGCTGCATGCAGACATGTGCAATCGCAGCACCCAAACTGCATATGTCGCTCAATAAAACAGACGTATGTTTTGACTCTTCATAAGCCCCTCTGAGCACTTGTACCATCAGCTACTTGCCCCCCCTGGTTACTATTCTGTGTGAGCGGCCTGGTAGAGTCACTCCGTGGCTTCCTCCTTAGTGATGTGGCAGGTGGGTGATATGTGCTGTACAGAAACCCCAGAAGTCTGACGGGCGTGTGTACATATATTGTGTTTTCTATAAAATGATTACTATAAGAATCCCTGTAATCCTCCTCTGGTAACAGTGCTGGATGCCGCGATGCGTTTCCTTTGTATGAAGATTTGTCCTATCACTATATAAATGCTGATGTTTGTACGAGGCTGCAGACGCCTCGATATATCAGGTTTGCTTTGCACAATGAGGATTTGCCATCTCGCAGGTCAGCGGGAGTGCGCTCACTCCTCTTCCTACACTACGTGGAGGGAATTCAGATTTTGTTGCCTCAGGGCCAGGAACCTGTTGTGTTTTGAATTCTGCATTCAGGGTAATAACGTGTTGATAGTGGCGCGCGCACAAGTTCTTGTATCTCCGTGAGCAATCCTCTTCTGAAAATGAATGACTGAGGAAAAAACAAAAGCTGTGAAATAGTGTCATTACTTTTCCTGAAAAATCATTAAATTGGCTCTTCTTACTGAGTTAGCGCCTCCACAACTTGTTAGATGATCCAGATGGAGGCGTAAGCTGCACTCATCCTTCTCTGTAGTTTAAGGGGCATATTCACTAAGAGAGTGTAAAATGTTTCTCTGCATGACCTGAGAACCTCTGTGTAACTGCAGATGTCCGTGAGTCATTCATTGTTCTGACCTTATCGTAAAAATACTAAATGCTATTGAAAGATCTTTGGATAACTAAAAAAAAGAATTTCATATTTCTCCCATTGTATGAGTGCGAGTGCATTAACTAGGGTGTTTACTGGTAGGCAGTTGTATCCATGCACATAGTACATACCCAATGCACCATAAAGGTATGAACACCTCAAACTGCAGCCTATTGTATCAGATAGGCACTGAGAATTACACCCAGCATGCAGGATATCAGACACTGAGAATTACACCCAGCATGTAGGATATCAGACACTGAGAATTACATCCAGCATGTAGGATATCATACACTGAGAATTACATCCAGCATGCAGGATATCAGACACTGAGAATTACACCCAGCATGCAGGATATCAGACACTGAGAATTACATCCAGCATGCAGGATATCATACACTGAGAATTACACCCAGCATGCAGGATATCAGACACTGAGAATTACACCCAGCATGCAGGATATGAGACACTGAGAATTACACCCAGCATGCAGGATATCATACACTGAGAATTACATCCAGCATGCAGGATATCATACACTGAGAATTACATCCAGCATGCAGGATATCAGACACTGAGAATTACACCCAGCATGCAGGATATCAGACACTGAGAATTACATCCAGCATGCAGGATATCATACACTGAGAATTACACCCAGCATGCAGGATATCAGACACTGAGAATTACACCCAGCATGCAGGATATGAGACACTGAGAATTACACCCAGCATGCAGGATATCATACACTGAGAATTACATCCAGCATGCAGGATATCATACACTGAGAATTACATCCAGCATGCAGGATATCAGACACTGAGAATTACACCCAGCATGCAGGATATCAGACACTGAGAATTACATCCAGCATGCAGGATATCAGACACTGAGAATTACACCCAGCATGCAGGATATCAGACACTGAGAATTACATCCAGCATGCAGGATATCATACACTGAGAATTACATCCAGCATGCAGGATATCATACACTGAGAATTACATCCAGCATGCAGGATATCAGACACTGAGAATTACATCCAGCATGTAGGATATCAGACACTGAGAATTACATCCAGCATGCAGGATATCAGACACTGAGAATTACATCCAGCATGCAGGATATCAGACACTGAGAATTACATCCAGCATGCAGGATATCAGACACTGAGAATTACACCCAGCATGCAGGATATCAGACACTGAGAATTACACCCAGCATGCAGGATATCAGACACTGAGAATTACACCCAGCATGCAGGATATCAGACACTGAGAATTACATCCAGCATGCAGGATATCAGACACTGAGAATTACATCCAGCATGTAGGATATCAGACACTGAGAATTACATCCAGCATGTAGGATATCAGACACTGAGAATTACATCCAGCATGCAGGATATCAGACACTGAGAATTACATCCAGCATGCAGGATATCAGACACTGAGAATTACACCCAGCATGCAGGATATCAGACACTGAGAATTACACCCAGCATGCAGGATATCAGACACTGAGAATTACACCCAGCAGGCAGGACATATCATACACTGACAATTACACCCAGCATGCAGGATATCATACACTGAGAATTACATCCAGCATGCAGGATATCAGACACTGAGAATTACATCCAGCATGTAGGATATCAGACACTGAGAATTACATCCAGCATGTAGGATATCAGACACTGAGAATTACATCCAGCATGCAGGACATATCATACACTGAGAATTACATCCAGCATGCAGGATATCAGACACTGAGAATTACATCCAGCATGCAGGACATATCAGACACTGAGAATTACATCCAGCATGCAGGATATCAGACACTGAGAATTACATCCAGCATGCAGGATATCAGACACTGAGAATTACATCCAGCATGCAGGACATATCAGACACTGAGAATTACATCCAGCATGCAGGATATCAGACACTGAGAATTACATCCAGCATGCAGGATATCAGACACTGAGAATTACACCCAGCATGCAGGATATCAGACACTGAGAATTACATCCAGCATGCAGGATATCAGACACTGAGAATTACATCCAGCATGCAGGATATCAGACACTGAGAATTACATCCAGCATGCAGGATATCAGACACTGAGAATTACATCCAGCAGGCAGGACATATCATACACTGACAATTACATCCAGCATGCAGGATATCAGACACTGAGAATTACATCCAGCAGGCAGGACATATCATACACTGAGAATTACATCCAGCATGCAGGATATCAGACACTGAGAATTACATCCAGCATGCAGGATATCAGACAATGAGAATTACATCCAGCATGCAGGATATCAGACACTGAGAATTACATCCAGCATGCAGGACATATCAGACACTGAGAATTAAATCCAGCATGCAGGACATATCAGACACTGAGAATTACATCCAGCATGCAGGACATATCAGACACTGAGAATTACATTCAGCATGCAGGACATATGAGACACTGAGAATTACATCCAGCATGCAGGATATCAGACACTGAGGATTACATCCAGCATGCAGGATATCAGACACTGAGAATTACATCCAGCATGCAGGATATCTGGGAATTACATCCAATATGCAGGACATATCAGACACTGGGAATTACATCCAGTATGCAGGACATATCCGACACTGGGAATTACATCCAGCATGCAGGACATATCAGACACTGAGAATTACATCCAACATGCAGGATATCTGGGAATTACATCCAGCATGCAGGACATATGAGACACTGAGAATTACATCCAGCATGCAGGATATCAGACACTGGGAATTACATCCAGCATGCAGTACATATCAGACACTGAGAATTACATCCAGCATGCAGGACATATCAGACACTGAGAATTACATCCAGCATGCAGGATATCAGACACTGAGAATTACATCCAGCATGCAGGATATCAGACACCTGGAATTACATCCAGCGTGCAGGATATCAGACACCTGGAATTACATCCAGCATGCAGGACATATCAGACACTGAGAATTACATCCAGCCTGCAGGACATATCAGACACTGAGAATTACATCCAGAATGCAGGACATATGAGACACTGAGAATTACATCCAGCATGCAGGATATCAGACACTGAGAATTACATCCAGCATGCAGGACATATGAGACACTGAGAATTACATCCAGAATGCAGGATATCAGACACTGAGCATTACACCCAGCAAGCAGGACATCAGACACTGGGAATTACTTCCAGCATGCAGGATATCAGACACTGGGAATTACATCCAGCATGCAGGATATCAGACACTGGGAATTACATCCAGCATGCAGGATATCAGACACTGGGAATTACATCCAGCATGCAGGATATCAGACACTGGGAATTACATCCAGCATGCAGGATATCAGACACTGGGAATTACATCCAGCATGCAGGATATCAGACACTGAGAATTACATCCAACATGCAGGATATCTGGGAATTACATCCAGCATGCAGGACATATGAGACACTGAGAATTACATCCAGCATGCAGGATATCAGACACTGAGAATTACATCCAGCATGCAGGACATATCATACACTGAGAATTACATCCAGCATGCAGGATATCAGACACTGAGAATTACATCCAGCATGCAGGATATCAGACACTGAGAATTACATCCAGCATGCAGGATATCAGACACTGAGAATTACATCCAGCATGCAGGACATATCATACACTGAGAATTACATCCAGCATGCAGGACATATCATACACTGAGAATTACATCCAGCATGCAGGATATCAGACACTGAGAATTACACCCAGCATGCAGGATATCAGACACTGAGAATTACATCCAGCATGCAGGACATATCATACACTGAGAATTACATCCAGCATGCAGGACATATCATACACTGAGAATTACATCCAGCATGCAGGATATCAGACACTGAGAATTACATCCAGCATGCAGGATATCAGACACTGAGAATTACATCCAGCATGCAGGATATCAGACACTGGGAATTACATCCAGCATGCAGGACATATCAGACACTGGGAATTACATCCAGCATGCAGGACATATCAGACACTGGGAATTACTTCCAGCATGCAGGATATCAGACACTGAGAATTACACCCAGCATGCAGGATATCAGACACTGAGAATTACATCCAGCATGCAGGACATATCATACACTGAGAATTACATCCAGCATGCAGGATATCAGACACTGAGAATTACATCCAGCATGCAGGACATATCATACACTGAGAATTACATCCAGCATGCAGGATATCAGACACTGAGAATTACATCCAGCATGCAGGACATATCAGACACTGATTGCAGCAATCCTGCAATTTACAATCGATTCTGTATAAAAATCTTTCCCTTTTTCAATCGATCGCAGAATTGCCACAATCGATTGAAAAAGGGAAAGATTTTTATACACAATCAATTGCAAATTGCACGATTGCTGCAATCAATTGCTGATGTATTGGGGTTTCAGCTTATGCTGAATATTTCCATTGCACCCCTTGTATTAGTGGCTGTGCTGAGAGTTGTAGTGCTATTTGTTAGTTGTCTACTGTATTGTACTATACTGTTTTACCCTGTACTGTCTTATTGTTTTGCCCAGCACTACTGACCACTTGTGTCGCTCTTTAAATTGTAATAATGGGGTTTTAGTACCTTTGCACCAAATGTCATTACCCACAATGATCTACTTATACCAGGGAGCAGGAGTAAGACAATGGGGTTATAGCAAATGGAGGGAGAACTACTTTTAGGTCCATATAGTTGCAGTCTAAGGGCGGGATGTACTAAAGGAAAAATGCGGTAAAAACCAGGTTCTCTGGGTTTTTACCGCATTTCCATATGTACTAAGGCCCGGCCGCACTTTTATCGGCGCAGAGGGTAACGCCAGAAAAACCTGGCATTACCCTATAGAAGCCTATGGGGTTCTTACTGGACCCCGCACCCGACGCTTCGCCGTCGCCCAGCGCTGGCCCCCACTCACCCACTGTCCATGGTCGCCGGCCTGCGCTCCTCCTGGGTCCTCGTCTCCTAATCTTCTTCCGGTTTCCGGGAGGAGGAGCCCGGGGCTTCCTGCACATGTGACCAACAGGAAGCTCCCGGGGCTCGGAGGGACGGGGTCCCACAGAGACCCCGTCACCAGGCATCGGCTGCTTCGCAAAGGGCAGCTCTTATCACAAGAGCTGTCCTTTGCGATACTAATCACATATGTTAGTACATATGCGATTAGTAAGGATGCGGTGACTGGCAGAATGGTCACCGCAACCTTAGTACATCCCGGCCTAATTCCTCCAGGCTTGTCATACCGTGTGTCCATGTATTGGTGTAAATGCGCCAAGTATAGGACATTTGTATTGTCCACAAGTGTCTGCTAATTGTAGGTTCTTTGTCCTATATGGGGGGATTTGTTAAAAAAACAACAACATTATTGGACGGGAGTGTGGCAGGGGTGTTGGAGGGGAGTATGGCAGGGGTGTTGGAGGGGAGTGTGGCAGGGGTGTTGGACGGGAGTGTGGCAGGGGTATAGGAGGGGAGTGTGGCAGGGGTGTTGGAGGGGAGTGTGGCAGGGGTGTTGGAGGGGAGTGTGGCAGGGGTATAGGAGGGGAGTGTGGCAGGGGTGTAGGAGGGGAGTGTGGCAGGGGTGTAGGAGGGGAGTGTGGCAGGGGTGTAGGAGGGGAGTGTGGCAGGGGTGTTGGACGGGAGTGTGCCAGGGTTGTTGGACGGGAGTGTGCCAGGGGTGTTGGAGGGGAGTGTGGCAGGGGTGTTGGAGGGGAGTGTGGCAGGGGTGTTGGGGGGGAGTGAGGCAGGGGTGTTGGAGGGGAGTGTGGCAGGGGTGTTGGAGGGGAGTGTGGCAGGGTTGTTGGACGAGAGTGTGGCAGGGTTGTTGGACGAGAGTGTGGCAGGGTTGTTGGACGAGAGTGTGGCAGGGTTGTTGGACGAGAGTGTGGCAGGGGTGTTGGACGAGAGTGTGGCAGGGGTGTTGGACGAGAGTGTGGCAGGGGTGTTGGAGGGGAGTGTGGCAGGGGTGTTGGAGGGGAGTGTGGCAGGGGTGTTGGAGGGGAGTGTGGCAGGGGTGTTGGAGGGGAGTGTGGCAGGGGTGTTGGAGGGGAGTGTGGCAGGGGTGTTGGACGGGAGTGTGGCAGGGGTGTAGGAGGGGAGTGTGGCAGGGGTGTAGGAGGGGAGTGTGGCAGGGGTGTTGGACGGGAGTGTGCCAGGGTTGTTGGACGGGAGTGTGCCAGGGGTGTTGGACGGGAGTGTGGCAGGGGTGTTGGAGGGGAGTGTGGCAGGGGTGTTGGGGGGGAGTGAGGCAGGGGTGTTGGAGGGGAGTGTGGCAGGGGTGTTGGAGGGGAGTGTGGCAGGGTTGTTGGACGAGAGTGTGGCAGGGTTGTTGGACGAGAGTGTGGCAGGGTTGTTGGACGAGAGTGTGGCAGGGTTGTTGGACGAGAGTGTGGCAGGGGTGTTGGACGGGAGTGTGGCAGGGGTGTTGGAGGGGAGTGTGGCAGGGGTGTTGGAGGGGAGTGTGGCAGGGTTGTTGGACGAGAGTGTGGCAGGGTTGTTGGACGAGAGTGTGGCAGGGGTGTTGGACGAGAGTGTGGCAGGGGTGTTGGACGAGAGTGTGGCAGGGGTGTTGGAGGGGAGTGTGGCAGGGGTGTTGGAGGGGAGTGTGGCAGGGGTGTTGGAGGGGAGTGTGGCAGGGGTGTTGGAGGGGTGTGGCAGGGGTGTTGGAGGGGAGTGTGGCAGGGGTGTAGGAGGGGAGTGTGGCAGGGGTGTAGGAGGGGAGTGTGGCAGGGGTGTAGGAGGGGAGTGTGGCAGGGGTGTTGGACGGGAGTGTGCCAGGGTTGTTGGACGGGAGTGTGCCAGGGGTGTTGGACGGGAGTGTGGCAGGGGTGTTGGAGGGGAGTGTGGCAGGGGTGTTGGGGGGGAGTGAGGCAGGGGTGTTGGAGGGGAGTGTGGCAGGGGTGTTGGAGGGGAGTGTGGCAGGGTTGTTGGACGAGAGTGTGGCAGGGTTGTTGGACGAGAGTGTGGCAGGGTTGTTGGACGAGAGTGTGGCAGGGTTGTTGGACGAGAGTGTGGCAGGGGTGTTGGACGGGAGTGTGGCAGGGGTGTTGGAGGGGAGTGTGGCAGGGGTGTTGGAGGGGAGTGTGGCAGGGGTGTTGGAGGGGAGTGTGGCAGGGGTGTTGGAGGGGAGTGTGGCAGGGGTGTTGGAGGGGAGTGTGGCAGGGGTGTTGGACGGGAGTGTGGCAGGGGTGTTGGACGGGAGTGTGGCAGGGGTGTTGGAGGGGAGTGTGGCAGGGGTGTTGGAGGGGAGTGTGGCAGGGGTGTTGGAGGGGAGTGTGGCAGGGGTGTTGGAGGGGAGTGTGGCAGGGGTGTTGGAGGGGAGTGTGGCAGGGTTGTTGGAGGGGAGTGTGGCAGGGTTGTTGGAGGGGAGTGTGGCAGGGGTGTTGGAAGGGAGTGTGTCAGGGGTGTTGGAGGAGAGTGTGTCAGGGGTGTTGGAGGAGAGTGTGGCAGGGGTGTTGGAGGAGAGTGTGGCAGGGGTGTTGGAGGAGAGTGTGGCAGGGGTGTTGGAGGGGAGTGAGGCAGGGGTGTTGGAGGGGAGTGTGGCAGGGGTGTTGGAGGGGAGTGAGGCAGGGGTGTTGGAGGGGAGTGTGGCAGGGGTGTTGGAGGGGAGTGAGGCAGGGGTGTTGGAGGGGAGTGCGGCAGGGGTGTTGGAGGGGAGTGCGGCAGGGGTGTTGGAGGGGAGTGCGGCAGGGGTGTTGGAGGGGAGTGCGGCAGGGGTGTTGGAGGGGAGTGCGGCAGGGGTGTTGGAGGGGAGTGCGGCAGGGGTGTTGGAGGGGAGTGCGGCAGGGGTGTTGGACGGGAGTGCGGCAGGGGTGTTGGACGAGAGTGCGGCAGGGGTGTTGGACGAGAGTGCGGCAGGGGTGTTGGACGAGAGTGCGGCAGGGGTGTTGGACGGGAGTGCGGCAGGGGTGTTGGACGGGAGTGCGGCAGGGGTGTTGGACGGGAGTGCGGCAGGGGTGTTGGAGGGGAGTGCGGCAGGGGTGTTGGAGGGGAGTGCGGCAGGGGTGTTGGAGGGGAGTGCGGCAGGGGTGTTGGAGGGGAGTGCGGCAGGGTTGTTGGACGGGAGTGCGGCAGGGGTGTTGGACGGGAGTGCGGCAGGGGTGTTGGACGGGAGTGTGGCAGGGGTGTTGGAGGGGAGTGTGGCAGGGGTGTTGGAGGTGAGTGTGGCAGGGGTGTTGGAGGTGAGTGTGGCAGGGGTGTTGGAGGTGAGTGTGGCAGGGGTGTTGGAGGAGAGTGTGGCAGGGGTGTTGGAGGAGAGTGAGGCAGGGGTGTTGGAGGGGAGTGTGGCAGGGGTGTTGGAGGGGAGTGAGGCAGGGGTGTTGGAGGGGAGTGTGGCAGGGGTGTTGGAGGGGAGTGTGGCAGGGGTGTTGGAGGGGAGTGTGGCAGGGGTGTTGGAGGGGAGTGCGGCAGGGGTGTTGGAGGGGAGTGCGGCAGGGGTGTTGGAGGGGAGTGCGGCAGGGGTGTTGGAGGGGAGTGCGGCAGGGGTGTTGGAGGGGAGTGCGGCAGGGGTGTTGGACTGAGTGCGGCAGGGGTGTTGGACGAGAGTGCGGCAGGGGTGTTGGACGGGAGTGCGGCAGGGGTGTTGGACGGGAGTGCGGCAGGGGTGTTGGACGGGAGTGCGGCAGGGGTGTTGGACGGGAGTGCGGCAGGGGTGTTGGACGGGAGTGCGGCAGGGGTGTTGGAGGGGAGTGAGGCAGGGGTGTTGGAGGGGAGTGTGGCAGGGGTGTTGGAGGGGAGTGAGGCAGGGGTGTTGGAGGGGAGTGTGGCAGGGGTGTTGGAGGGGAGTGAGGCAGGGGTGTTGGAGGGGAGTGTGGCAGGGGTGTTGGAGGGGAGTGAGGCAGGGGTGTTGGAGGGGAGTGTGGCAGGGGTGTTGGAGGGGAGTGAGGCAGGGGTGTTGGAGGGGAGTGTGGCAGGGGTGTTGGAGGGGAGTGTGGCAGGGGTGTTGGAGGGGAGTGTGGCAGGGGTGTTGGAGGGGAGTGCGGCAGGGGTGTTGGAGGGGAGTGAGGCAGGGGTGTTGGACGAGAGTGTGGCAGGGGTGTTGGAGGGGAGTGTGGCAGGGGTGTTGGACTGAGTGTGGCAGGGGTGTTGGACTGAGTGTGGCAGGGGTGTTGGAGGGGAGTGTGGCAGGGGTGTTGGAGGGGAGTGTGGCAGGGGTTTTGGAGGGGAGTGTGGCAGGGGTGTTGGACTGAGTGTGGCAGGGGTGTTGGACGGGAGTGTGGGCAGCACACAGATGGTGTAAGGGTTAGCATTGGGCAGCGGTGTAATGGTTAGCATTGGGCAGCACAGATGGTGTAGTGGTTAGCATTACTGCCTCACAGCACTGAGGTCGTGGGTTCGATTCCCACTATGGCCTGAGCTGTGTGGAGTTTGTATATTCTCCCTGTGCTTGCGTGGGCTTACTCCGGGTGCTCCGGTTTCCTCCAACACTATAAAAATATACTCATAGGGTAATTGGCTGCCCACAAAAATTAGCCCTAGTGTGTATGTGTGTGAGCATGTGATAGGGAATATAGATTGTAAGCTCCACTGGGGCAGGGAGTGATGTGAATGGCCAAATATGCTCTGTATAGCGCTGCGGAATATGTGTGCGCTATATAAATAACTGGTAATAAATAAATAAACTTGGATTTGAATATGTACAACAAGCCCAGCAGGATCGGAGGGGCTGTATCTGCAGTGCACAGTGGTTGGAATTAAGAATTGAAAAACAGGTTTTGCCCTGCTGGGTACGAGTGGTACTGCAGAAGGGGCATTATAGGCCCAAGGAATGCTCTTTACATAAGGGGTTATCCCAATACCTGCAGACAGCCCCAATTCATTTGTACTTTTCTCTTGTATTTGCAACAATGTAATATATTCCAAGTGCTTTCTCTCTATTAATACAGGTCCTGGGGTGTAAGCACTGCTGAATATGTCTCTATATGTACAGTATACTGTGCTCCCCTTCCCGGTGTACTGTGCTGTGTCTATATTGCAGCTGGAAGGATCTCATTCCCGCAGCTCTCTGCACCTCGCTCCCACCTACCAGCTCCTTACAAGAGATGATTAATATGTCAACAGCCTCAATTAGAGAGGCCACCAGCACTGACGGTTTTCTTTTTCCAAGACTAATGTGACCTTGAAGGGTGACAGGAGGTGAGGAGAGCGCACAGAACACGCTAATTGTAAACTTTCCTAAGTGGGTTGGGGCAGGGGTGACTCTTCCATGTATGGAGCACACAGGGAGATTTGCATAATTAACTGTTTGTGAATTCGCTATAATGACTGTAATTGTATTCAGCGTGCAGCATATGGAGCGTGTGTTATATACAGAGAAACACAGACAGTAAGCATTGCATGAAGCCTATACCAGTGAGTGAGATCTGGGAGTAGGAATGTGTACTACAGGCAGTAATGGCTATTACATACCAGTGAGTGAGATCTGGGAGTACGAATGTGTACTACAGGCGGTAATGGCTATTACATACCAGTGAGTGAGATCTGGGAGTAGGAATGTGTACTGCAGGCGGTAATGGCTATTACATACCAGTGAGTGAGATCTGGGAGTAGGAATGTGTACTGCAGGCGGTAATGGCTATTACATACCAGTGAGTGAGATCTGGGAGTAGGAATGTGTACTGCAGGCGGTAATGGCTATTACATACCAGTGAGTGAGATCTGGGAGTATGAATGTGTACTACAGGCAGTAATGGCTATTACATACCAGTGAGTGAGATCTGGGAGTAGGAATGTGTACTGCAGGCGGTAATGGCTATTACATACCAGTGAGTGAGATCTGGGAGTACGAATGTGTACTACAGGCGGTAATGGCTATTACATACCAGTGAGTGAGATCTGGGAGTACGAATGTGTACTACAGGCGGTAATGGCTATTACATACCAGTGAGTGAGATCTGGGAGTAGGAATGTGTACTGCAGGCGGTAATGGCTATTACATACCAGTGAGTGAGATCTGGGAGTAGGAATGTGTACTACAGGCGGTAATGGCTATTACATACCAGTGAGTGAGATCTGGGAGTGGGAATGTGTACTGCAGGCGGTAATGGCTATTACATACCAGTGAGTGAGATCTGGGAGTAGTAATGTGTACTACAGGCGGTAATGGCTATTACATGCCAGTGAGTGAGATCTGGGAGTAGGAATGTGTACTACAGGCGGTAATGGCTATTACATACCAGTGAGTGAGATCTGGGAGTAGGAATGTGTACTACAGGCGGTAATGGCTATTACATACCAGTGAGTGAGATCTGGGAGACGAGTAGCTGGGAGTAGGAATGTGTACTGCTGGCGGTAATGGCTATTACATACCAGTGAGTGAGATCTGGGAGATGAGTAGCTGGGAGTAGGAATGTGTACTGCAGGAGGTAATGGCTATTGCATACCAGTGAGTGAGATCTGGGAGATGAGTAGTTGGGAGTAGGAATGTGTACTGCAGGCGGTAATGGCTATTACATACTAGTGAGTGAGATCTGGGAGACGAGTTGTTGGGAGTAGGAATGTGTACTACAGGCGGTAATGGCTATTACATACCAGTGAGTGAGATCTGGGAGTATGAATGTGTACTGCAGGTGGTAATGGCTATTACATACCAGTGACTGAGATCTGGGAGATGAGTAGTTGGGAGTAGGAATGTGTACTACAGGTGGTAATGGCTATTACATACCAGCGAGTGAGATCTGGGAGTAGGAATGTGTACTGCAGGCGGTAATGGCTATTATATACCAGTGAGTGAGATCTGGGAGATGAGTAGTTGGGAGTAGGAATGTGTACTGCAGGCGGTAATGGCTATTACATACCAGTGAGTGAGATCTGGGAGATGAGTAGTTGGGAGTAGGAATGTGTACTGTACTGGAGGCGGCAATGGCTATTACATACCAGTGAGTGAGATCTGGGAGACGAGTAGTTGGGAGTATGAATGTGTACTACAGGCGGTAATGGCTATTACATACCAGTGAGTGAGATCTGGGAGATGAGTAGTTGGGAGTAGGAATGTGTATTACAGGCGGTAATGGCTATTACATACCAGTGACTGAGATCTGGGAGACGAGTAGTTGGGAGTAGGAATGTGTACTGCAGGAGGTAATTACTATTACATAGCAGTGAGTGAGATCTTGGAGATGAGTAGTTGGTAGTAGGAATGTGTACTGCAGGCGGTAATGGCTATTACATACTAGTGAGTGAGATCTGGGAGACGAGTAGTTGGGAGTAGGAATGTGTACTGCAGGAGGTAATTACTATTACATAGCAGTAAGTGAGATCTGGGAGATGAGTAGTTGGGAGTAGGAATGTGTACTTGAGGGGGTAATGGCTATTACATACCAGTGAGTGAGATCTGGGAGACGAGTAGTTGGAAGTATGAATGTGTACTACAGGCGGTAATGGCTATTACATACCAGTGAGTGAGATCTGGGAGACGAGTAGTTGGGAGTATGAATGTGTACAGCAGGAGGTAATGGCTATTACATACCAGTGAGTGATATCTGGGAGCCGAGTAGTTGGGAGTAGGAATGTGTACTGCAGGCGGTAATGGCTATTACATACTAGTGAGTGAGATCTGGGAGACGAGTAGTTGGGAGTAGGAATGTGTACTGCAGGAGGTAATTACTATTACATAGCAGTGAGTGAGATCTGGGAGATAAGTAGTTGGGAGTAGGAATGTGTACTGGAGGGGGTAATGGCTATTACATACCAGTGAGTGAGATCTGGGAGACGAGTAGTTGGGAGTATGAATGTGTACTTCAGGCGGTAATGGCTATTACATACCAGTGAGTGAGATCTGGGAGACGAGTAGTTGGGAGTATGATTGTGTACTGCAGGAGGTAATGGCTATTACATACCAGTGAGTGATATCTGGGAGCCGAGTAGTTGGGAGTAGGAATGTGTACTGCAGGCGGTAATGGCTATTACATACTAGTGAGTGAGATCTGAGAGATGAGTAGTTGGGAGTAGGAATGTGTACTGCAGGCTGTAATTCTATTACATACCAGTGAGTGAGATCTGGGAGACGAGTAGTTGGGAGTATGAATGTGTACTGCAGGCGGTAATGGCTATTACATACCAGTGAGTGAGCTCTGGGAGTAGGAATGTGTACTGCAGGCGGTAATGGCTATTACATACCAGTGAGTGAGATCTGGGAGATGAGTAGTTTGGAGAAGCAATGTGTACTGCAGGCGGTAATGGCTATTACATACCAGTGAGTGAGATCTGGGAGTAGGAATGTGTACTGCAGACGGTAATGGCTATTGCATACCAGCGAGTGAGATCTGGGAGATGAGTAGTTGTGAGTAGGAATGTGTACTACAGGTGGTAATGGCTATTACATACCAGCGAGTGACATCTGGTAGTAGGAATGTGTACTGCAGGCGGTAATGGCTATTACATACTAGTGAGTGAGATCTGGGAGACGAGTAGTTGGGAGTATGAATGTGTACTGCAGGAGGTAATGGCTATTACATACCAGTGAGTGATATCTGGGAGCCGAGTAGTTGGGAGTAGGAATGTGTACTGCAGGCGGTAATGGCTATTACATACTAGTGAGTGAGATCTGGGAGATGAGTAGTTGGGAGTAGGAATGTGTACTGCAGGCAGTAATGGCTATTACATACCAGTGAGTGAGATCTGGGAGACGAGTAGTTGGGAGTAGGAATGTGTACTGCAGGCGGTAATGGCTATTACATACCAGTGAGTGAGATCTGGGAGTAGCAATGTGTACTGCAGGCGGTAATGGCTATTACATACCAGTGAGTGAGATCTGGGAGTAGGAATGTGTACTGCAGGCGGTAATGGCTATTACATACCAGTGAGTGAGATCTGGGAGATGAGTAGTTGTGAGTAGGAATGTGTACTACAGTTGGTAATGGCTTTTACATACCAGCGAGTGACATCTGGGAGTAGGAATGTGTACTGCAGGCGGTAATGGCTATTACATACCAGTGAGTGAGATCTGGGAGATGAGTAGTTGGGAGTAGGAATGTGTATTACAGGCGGTAATGGCTATTACATACCAGTGAGTGAGATCTTTGAGACTAGTAGTTGGGAGTAGGAATGTGTACTGCAGGAGGTAATGGATATTACATACCAGTGAGTGAGATCTGGGAGTAGGAATGTGTACTGCAGGCGGTAATGGCTATTACATACCAGTGAGTAAGATCTGGGAGATGAGTAGTTGTGAGTAGGAATGTGTACTACAGGTGGTAATGGCTATTACATACCAGCGAGTGAGATTTGGGAGTAGGAATGTGTACTGCAGGCGGTAATGGCTATTACATACTAGTGAGTGAGATCTGGGTGCCGAGTAGTTGGGAGTAGGAATGTGTACTGCAGGCGGTAATGGCTATTACATACTAGTGAGTGAGATCTGGGAGATAAGTAGTTGGGAGTAGGAATGTGTACTGCAGGCGGTAATGGCTATTACATACCAGTGAGTGAGATCTGGGAGTAGCAATGTGTACTGCAGGCGGTAATGGCTATTACATACCAGTGAGTGAGATCTGGGAGATGAGTAGTTGGGAGTAGGAATGTGTACTGCAGGCGGTAATGGCTATTACATACTAGTGAGTGAGATCTGGGAGATAAGTAGTTGGGAGTAGGAATGTGTACTGCAGGCGGTAATGGCTATTACATACCAGCGAGTGAGATTTGGGAGTAGGAATGTGTACTGCAGGCGGTAATGGCTATTACATACCAGTGAGTGAGATCTGGGAGATGAGTAGTTGGGAGTAGGAATGTGTACTGCAGGCGGTAATGGCTATTACATACCAGTGAGTGAGATCTGGGAGTAGGAATGTGTACTGCAGGCGGTAATGGCTATTACATACCAGTGAGTGAGATCTGGGAGATGAGTAGTTGTGAGTAGGAATGTGTACTACAGGTGGTAATGGCTATTGCATACCAGCGAGTGAGATCTGGGAGTAGGAATGTGTACTGCAGGAGGTAATGGCTATTACATACTAGTGAGTGAGATCTGGGTGCCGAGTAGTTGGGAGTAGGAATGTGTACTGCAGGCGGTAATGGCTATTACATACTAGTGAGTGAGATCTGGGAGACGAGTAGTTGGGAGTAGGAATGTGTACTGCAGGCGGTAATGGCTATTACATGCTAGTGAGTGAGATCTGGGAGATGAGTAGTTGTAAGTAGGAATGTGTATTACAGGCGGTAATGGCTATTACATAGCAGTGAGTGAGATCTGGGAGACGCTTAGTTGGGAGTAGGAATGTGTACTGGATGCGGTAATGGCTATTACATACCAACGAGTGAGATCTGGGAGTAGGAATGTGTACTACAGGCGGTAATGGCGATTACTTACCAGTGAGTGAGATCTGGGAGTAGGAATGTGTACTGCAGGCGGTAATGGCTATTACATACCAGTGAGTGATATCTGGGAGATGAGTAGTTGGGAGTAGGAATGTGTACTGCAGGCGGTAATGGCTATTACATACCAGTGAGTGAGATCTGGGAGATGAGTAGTTGGGAGTAGGAATGTGTATTACAGGCGGTAATGGCTATTACATACCAGTGAGTGAGATCTGGGAGACGCGTAGTTGGGAGTAGGAATGTGTACTGGAGGCGGTAATGGCTATTACATACCAGCGAGTGAGATCTGGGAGTAGGAATGTGTACTGCAGGCGGTAATGGCTATTACATACCAGTGAGTGAGATCTGGGAGTAGGAATGTGTACTGCAGGCGGTAATGGCTATTACATATACCAGTGAGTGAGATCTGGGAGTAGGAATATGTAGTGCAGGCGGTAATGGCTTTTACATACCAGTATTTGCCATGGAATATATAACACCAAGTGTACAGTGTAAAGGAGACATGATCTGTCACATGAAACACATGAAGTGTAAACAATACATCCCCCTATGTCCCATGTAATCTGATGGATTCGGTTACAGTATGTAGATGTAATGCATTCTCTGCCCGGTACATTGTATTGCTCAGTGGGAGCGGCTGCTGCTAATTATTACTGTCACTCTCATCTATGTGGTGACAATCTTTCATTTAAATTGTATAATGTGTTGAATATACGGTGTGCGGCAATTGGTGATGTTATAATGTTCATAAGTTTGAGTAACAACCTATAATAACGTATGTACATAAGAGGGAGAGAGAGATGCCCACGTCGGCCTCACAACCCGATAGTGAAATGTTCCCAGACATAAACACAATAAGAAAAGAAATAGCTAAAGTCTTAGCAAAGTAATGATACCCCTAATCCATATATATATATATATATATATATATATGGAGAATTATATGTGGAATTGGCGCCAGTTACCCAGACAGCTCACTTAAATGTTATATTTTAGTCTTAAATAATATAGTGTGTACAACAGCAGAAAAGGGTGTCAGCTCAATTAACAATAATAATATAGTGCTGGTAATACACCATAGGGATGCAGGATAGAAATGTAATTGGCTTTAGAGCGACTCGTAATAGTGTATAAAAATGCTGGTGTGCAGAAAAAATCGATCACAATTTGTGTAACTCCGTGTGATTAGACAATCCCTCTAAGGGGATTACTCCTATCCTAGTATTAGAACAAAGTGCATGTGCTATAAATGACATAAAAACCATTTCATTTTGATACATTGTAAGGATACAAGATGTAAATGTCATTACTCTTCTAGCAAGTTATATGAGATAAGTGCTAGTGTGTCCTGTAAAGCCTCAATCTAAAAATGTATGTTCAATAACTGAGTATTCCTTCAAGAGGAATTCATTATATATAAAGAAGTGCATGTGCTATAAATGACATAAAGCATATATATTTTATTTATATTTTATTTATAAAACACGTTTCGTCTAGCAGGGACTTCATTAAAGGAATTTGATCCCCTTGCTGAAGTCCCTGCTGGACGAAACGCGTTGGGGGCTCCTGTTTCTTGCCATATGAACTATAGAATTCCTCTCTTGATTTCGGATGAGCTGACTTTTACAATTTATTCTCCACTACTTTTTTTTTTAAATTGTGTATTTATTTATTTATTTATTTATCATGATCAGTGTGATATTGTTGTTTTAGAAATTTTCCTTCCTCTGTCTAGAAGGTTCCTTAGAGTCCACAGGGCATCCAAGGTCACCTGTGGACCCTAAAGCTGGCCACACATCTAAAGATTATCTGTCCAACCAGCCAACTAGTTGATTGGTTGGAATGAAGATCTGGTAAGGTATGAAAGCAAATGACAATCAGCAATTTGCTCCCAAACGCTGGAAAATGGACGAAAACTGTTGTATGAACAAATTGTTTAGATCAAACATTTAACAAACTTGTCTGACGTCATTTTCATCTGTTTTCTGGCATTTAGGAGCAAATTGCTGATCATTATTTACTCTCATACCCAGGGGCGGACTGGGCCAGGGGGCAGGGTGCTACCTGCCCCATGGGCCTGTACAATTTCAGTGTTCTAGGGCCGCCAGGCTGTGGCAGGCAGAGGATGCTTCTGCTCCTCGGCCGCTGCCCAGCTAGAGAGAGATCCGACTGAAGTGGAGGGACTAAAAGAAAATGGCTTATTACCCATAAGAGACTACAAAAAGGTGGCCGCCTTCGACCAATGGGGAGCCAGGTTTCCCTACTGAGCTGGAGAATGGGAAAAGGGGGCGTGGCTTAGAGAGAGAGCTATTACCACACACCAAAAAATTTACATTAGTTCCACAGTATCACTATTTTTGGACTGGTAACTGCTATGCATACAGCATAATAATAACAGATAAATAACTTTAGAGGTCTATGTACTAAGACTTGGAGAGAGATAAAGTGGATGTGGAAAACATACCAACCAATCAGCTCCTAACTGTCATGTTACAGACTGTGTTTGAAAAATGACAGTTAGGAGCTGATTAGTTGGTACTTTATCTCCATCCACTTTATCTCTCTCTCCAAGGCTTAGTACATAGAGCCCTATGCACTATGGGCCTGATTCAGAGGTGGACGCTATTGCAATTCGCACGCAGACTGAGCGATTGTTTACCATTGAGCATGCAATCGCCGTGTGAGCTCGCAGTCAACGGAGGCCCATTGCAGATTGGTTGACAGGAAGTGACCGTTTGGGGGTGATGACGGGGGGGTGGTTAAGGAAACACAGGTGTGTCTGGGCGTTTGAACGCCGTTAGGCGTGCGTGCATAAATTAGCCACTGCTAGTGCATACACAGCCCTGCGTGGCAGAAGAGCTCCCTAGGCTGCGGCAGGTCAGACCTTCCGCAAGGGTAAAATGGCCCCGCCGTTGTCCTTCTATGTTGCCGATATTTATGCGTGCATGCGATCGCGCACGCAAGTAGGAATGCATCAGTGGGCGTCTTTATGCTGGGGTGATCTTTGCTAACATTAGCATATTTTCACAGCAGCGAGCGTGGGGAAGCACGGCTGCGTACGCGTTAGCGTCCACCTCTGAATCAGGCCCCATGTCTCCAGCAGCCCAATCCACGCAAGCACCCGAACGTACAGCTTTCCCCTGTGACTGCGAGACACTAGATTTTACCTGAAGGGTATGGAGCAGGCTGAATGCTTTGGGCCAGAATCCGGCAGGACAGGTATTATTACATGCTACACACACAAGCCGCTGGTCACCTTGTAATTGTCAGTGAGAGGCGAGGGCGGACTGACGGCTAGACACAGGCAGACGGTAGTGACCATAGCTGAATAACACCTCACCATGAAGAGGCCCCTATATCTACTGTGACCTTAGCACAGTCTAAGCCTTTTTCTTTTTTTAAAAATCGTCCCACCGCAATAAACAGCTTTAAACTGACCTGATTTTACGCAAACCACACCCCCTACATTATTGCCACGCCCATTTTTTAAATTGCATTTGCTGGGCCAATTGCTTGTGTTTTCCCCCCAGGCTGAAAGTTGCCAGCCAGCCCCTGCCCATACCTTACCAGATTTTCATTCCAACCAATCAACTAGTTGGCTGGTTGGACAGATAATCTTTAGATGTGTGGCCAGCTTTAGTACCTCGTAGAAAGGGAGATCACAAAGGTAAGTTCTTACCATATCTCCTCTTTTCTACTTCAGGTTCCTAAAGCTGCCACACACTAGACCAACTTACATCCAACCAGCCAACTAGTTGATTGGTTGGAATGAAAATCTGGTAATGTATGAAAGTAAATGACAATCAGCAATTTGCTCCCAAACACCGGAAAATGGACAAAAACTGTTATTAGATCAAACATTTAACAAACTTGTCTGACGCCATTTTCATCTGTTTTCTGGCATTTAGGAGCAAATTGCTGATCATCAGTTACTCCCATACGTTACCAGATTTTCATTCCAACCAATCAACTAGTTGGATGGTTGGATGAAAGTTGGTCTAGTGTGTACCCAGCTTTAGGGTCCACAGGTGACCTTGGGTGCCCTGTGGACCCTGAGGACCTCATAGAAAGGGAGATAACAAAGGTAAGTTCTTACCATATCTCCTTTTTTTAGAAATAAAATAGTTTTATGTAGTTTATAGCACATGCACTTTTTTATATATAATGAATTCCTCTTGAAAGAAATACATTTTTAGACTGAGGCTTTACTTTATGGCACACTAGCACTTTTCTCATATTGGGCTCTATATCCGCATTTGTAATTGCAATTGTAGTGTGATATTGCCTGAATTCGCATTGCGAATTCAGGCAATATCACAGGGATTTACTAAAAATCCCTTGCAGGGACAGAGCTTGCGAGAAAGCTCTGTCCCTGCGAATCCCCTCCACACTGTAGTCACAATATTTTCGCAAAAATATACAGTGACTAGTGCCCCGCGCATGCGCCGACCGGCTGCCGCTGCTACCCCTCGGCGCTAAGCCCCGCCCCCCGTGATTGCGGACCCCCCACCCTGCAACCCACCCTCCCTTAGTAGCACTTACCTGCAGTCATCGGTGCTCCGGTGATGTCTTCCATGCCTCTGGTCAGCTGATATCCCATACTGCACTGGGACCCGATCACCTGATGACCAGGCCGCAGTGCAGCATGGGAGACCAGCTGACCGGAGGGGAGTCATCACCGGTCCCTGGAGTCAGATAAGTGAATTATTTTTTTTTTACAATTTTTTCTTTTTTGCAGTGTATCAGTGTGTGATCTGTTTAGACCACATAGCTGATCACTGGGGCCGGCTCCGGGCTCTCCCCATTAGAGCAGAGTAGGAGTCTGGTAACCGGGGGAGACCCTGGATAACGCCACTTCCAGGTGACGTTATTATCACAGGGCTTCCCCCGATATTTTTGTACAATTTATTTTTAGTAACTTTGGCCAGATCACATTTCCCATTACAATTATGGGAAATGTGATCTGATTACTAAAAATAAGTGATACTTAGGGGTTGGAGTACAATTTTACGAATTCTACTCCAATTGCCCTGTAATAACTATAGGTGATACTAACATAATGTGAAAAGGGTGTGACAACACAAAACAGCCTTTATCACTTTATTTTAGTCAAAATAATGTTAATAAATAGAGTCCAGTGAAACTAACTTTCTACAAGAGTAATGACATTTGCATCTTGTATCCTTACAATGTATCAAAATGAAATGTTTTTATGTAATTTATAGCAGGTGCACCTTGTTCTAAGACTAGGTCAGAGTAATCTCCTTAGATCAGTGGTTCTCAAACTCGGTCCTCAGGACCCCACACAGGTCACGTTTTCCAGGTCACCCAGCAGGTGCACAGGTGTATTCATTACTCACTGACACATTTTAAAAGATCCACAGGTGGAGATAATTATTTCACTTGTGATTCTCTGAGGAGACCTGGAAAACATGCACTGTTTGGGGTCCTGAGGACCGAGTTTGAAAGGGATTGTCTCATCACACGTAGTTACACAAATTGTGATTGTTTTATTTTTTACACACCAGCACTTTTATACACTATTACGAGTTGCTCTAAAGTCACTTACATTTCTATTATATATATATATATATATATATATATATATATATAAATCCATAAGTAAATGTTGAAGTAGTTCTAATTCAGACTACATTACTGAAAAAAACAACAATTGTAGCAGATGAACATCTCACACAGGGCGGGATGTACTAAAGGTGAAAATGCGGTAAAGCCCCGAAAATGCAGTTTTCGGGGATTTTACCGCATTCCTCATATGTACTAAGCACCAGAATGCTTCATCCCGATGGATAACGCCACCTTCACTTCTGCACACTTTTTCGGAAAAAATACAAGGAGAATGTGTCTGCACATGCACCGCCGCCGGATACTGCAACCGCCCCCCCCCCCCCCCCCCCCCGCGATGTGAATTGGAGGGATTGGAGTAATTTTTCATGAAAACAACTCCAATTGCCCTTTAATAAATGTATGTGGTACTAAAATACTGTTTAAACACCTGTTTTCACATTATTTTAGTAAAAATAATGTTAATAAATATGCACCATAACTTCCTACTGTAACTATCAAAATAAAACCATAAATTGCATTGAATAGATACTATATATGCCGGGGCTTACATCCAGGGGATCCCAGAAAAATGGACAAAACCGGAATGGCGCAGAGCGGCACTGACATGATTAATCCGGTCTCACGGCCAAGTTGGGTGGTATCATATGGAATGAAGGAAGGAATAGTGCACTTGGGTGGGTGTTGAAATGACAGTGAAGGTCCCGTGGGGTCAGCAGTTGCGATAGTGATTGAGGGTTAAGGTGCGATAGTGATTGAGGGTTAAGGTGCGATAGTGAGAGAGGGGCAAGGTGCGATAGTGAGAGAGGGTTAAGGTGCGATAGTGATTGAGGGTTAAGGTGCGATAGTGATTGAGGGTTAAGGTGCGATAGTGAGAGAGGGGCAAGGTGCGATAGTGAGAGAGGGGCAAGGTGCGATAGTGAGAGAGGGTTAAGGTGCGATAGTGATTGAGGGTTAAGATGCGATAGTGATTGAGGGGCAAGGTGCGATAGTGATTGAGGGTTAAGGTGCGATAGTGATTGAGGGTTAAGGTGCGATAGTGATTGAGGGTTAAGGTGCGATAGTGATTGAGGGTTAAGGTGCGATAGTGAGAGAGGGGCAAGGTGCGATAGTGAGAGAGGGGCAAGGTGCTATAGTGAGAGAGGGTTAAGGTGCGATAGTGATTGAGGGTTAAGATGCGATAGTGATTGAGGGTTAAGGTGCGATAGTGAGAAAGGGGCAAGGTGCGATAGTGAGAGAGGGGCAAGGTGCGATAGTGAGAGAGGGGCAAGGTGCGATAGTGTTAGAGGGGCAAGGTGCGATAGTGAGAGAGGGGCAAGGTGCTATAGTGAGAGAGGGTTAAGGTGCGATAGTGATTGAGGGTTAAGATGCGATAGTGATTGAGGGTTAAGGTGCGATAGTGAGAAAGGGGCAAGGTGCGATAGTGAGAGAGGGGCAAGGTGCGATAGTGAGAGAGGGGCAAGGTGCGATAGTGTTAGAGGGGCAAGGTGCGATAGTGTTAGAGGGGCAAGGTGCGATAGTGATTGAGGGTTAAGGTGCGATAGTGATAGAGGGTTAAGGTGCGATAGTGATAGAGGGGCAAGGTGCGATAGTGATAGAGGGACAAGGTGCGATAATGAGAGGGGCAAGGTGCGATAGTGAGAGAGGGTTAAGGTGCGATAGTGAGAGAGGGTTAAGTTGCGATAGTGAGAGAGGTGCAAGGTCCGATAGTGAGAGAGGGGCAAGGTGCGGTAGTGATAGAGGGGCAAGGTGCGATAGTGATTGAGGGTTAAGGTGCGATAGTGATAGAGGGTTAAGGTGCGATAATGATAGAGGGTTAAGGTGCGATAGTGATAGAGGGTTAAGGTGCGATAGTGATAGAGGGGCAAGGTGCGATAGTGATAGAGGGGCAAGGTGCGATAGTGATAGAGGGGCAAGGTGCGATAGTGAGAGAGGGGCAAGGTGCGATAGTGAGAGAGGGGCAAGGTGCGATAGTGAGAGAGGGGCAAGGTGCGATAGTGAGAGAGGGGCAAGGTGCGATAGTGAGAGAGGGGCAAGGTGCGATAGTGAGAGAGGGGCAAGGTGCGATAGTGAGAGAGGGGCAAGGTGCGATAGTGAGAGAGGGGCAAGGTGCGATAGTGAGAGAGGGACAAGGTGCGATAGTGAGAGAGGGACAAGGTGCGATAGTAAGAGAGGGACAAGGTGCGATAGTGAGAGAGGGACAAGGTGCGATAGTGAGAGAGGGTTAAGGTGCGATAGTGAGAGAGGGTTAAGGTGCGATAGTGAGAGAGGGTTAAGGTGCGATAGTGAGAGAGGGTTAAGGTGTGATAGTGAGAGAGGGTTAAGGTGCGATAGTGAGAGAGGGTTAAGGTGTGATGCGCCACAAAGTTTCTTTAACAATAATTATGATAAAGGGCTCTATTCATCATCACTTAATTTATACAAAAGCAGGTGAAAATTCACATTCTCCTACGTTTGTGTAAACTGTCAGGGCCATTCATTAAAAAAGGTAACCATAGTTACCTACTCTCAAGATTCAGCCGGGAGCCTCCCGAAAATCGGGTCCCGCACCCAGCTCCCCAGAAAAGTAGGTAAGCCTCCCGACAGCTGACCCCCCTGGATCACCCCATGCAATTTCCACAAAAACCCCCGCAGCGGGGATAGAGCGATAGCGTGATTCGTGCTGAAGTGCGTCATCATGACCCCGTCCCCTGCTTCACAATGACGAAAATCTCGTCATTGTGTAGCGGGGGCAGGGCCAAAATGAGGCGATTCCATGGTCACGCCCCTCCACCCCCATTAGTGGGTATTATGCCTGGCCATGCCCCCTATACAGCACCATGCCTACCCAGGGCCGACAAGAGCCGCGCAGGTGACTGGGGTTGTGGCCTAATTGTGGAAGGCCTGGCCACGCCCCCTTAGAAAAAAATGAATAATAATTTTGACAGGCCTGGATACATATGATACAATCTGATTTGATTGTATCATCTGTATCCAGACATTGTAATCTGATTAGATAATGTCTGGATACAGATGATACAATCTGATTGGATTACAATGTCTGGATACAGTTGATACAATCTGATTGGGTAACAATATCTGGATACAGGTGTTACAATCTGATTAAATAATGTCTGGATACAGATTATACAATCAGATTGGATTACAATGTCTGGATACAGGTGATACAATCAGATTGGATAACAATATCTGGATACAGGTGATACAATCTGATTAGATATTGTCTGGTTACAGGTGATACAATCTGGTTGATTACAATATCTGCATACAGATGATACAATCAGATTGGATAACAATATCTGGATATAGGTGATACAATCTGATTAGATAATGTCTGGATACTATTCATACAGTCTGATTAGATATTGTCTGGATACAGGTGATACAAACAGAATGAATTACAATATCTGGATATAGATGGTATAATCTGATTGTATCACCTGTATCCAGACATTATCTAATCAGATTGTATCACCTGTATCCAGATATTGTTATCCAATCTGATTAGATAATGTCTGGATACAGGTGATACAATCTGAATGAATTACAATATCTGGATACAGATGATATAATCTGATTGGATAACAATATCTGGATACAGATGAAATAATCTGATTGGATAACAATATCTGGATACAGATGATATAATCTGATTGGATAACAATATCTGGATACAGATGATATAATCTGATTGGATAACAATATCTGGATACCGTTGATGAAAAAATGTTAATAGATTTCAGTAACGCCGCTTTGTCCAACTGCAATTCCTATGGTGATGGTTTTGGCCGTGCGTCAGTGTCAGGATCCTGATAAGTACATGTAACAGCCGGCAAAGGGCATATATGTTCCGCTTTACATTTAAAGGTTTTTTTTACTTTTTTTTTTTTTTTTTTAAATTGGCTTTTTACCTTGTAGGAAATGTTACTTTAAAACAAAAAGAAAAAACAGGCGGTTCTTATGCATGTAATTGTACCAGACGGATGAAACGGAACCATAAAAACCAGCAAAGAGATTGAGCTATAGCCTGGGGAGAAAATGGGTCTACAGGGACCCCTCTAAGGATCGATATCTAGGACAGAATATTTCATGCGGAAACCCCATTGTGACCCTCACTATACATTTACCACACACTGTAAAGCACATTTTCATGGTGTTTCAGATGACAGAACTAAACATTCCGTACTATTTCTTATAGGTAAATAATTGAAACTGTGCTGTGAGATTCACACTTAATAATGATCATTACTATTTAAAATCACAAAAGTAGAAGCAGAATACAGAAACAGACTAAAAGATAAGACTGCATACATTACAGGATAACCTCCGCAGACCGGCGGCCAGCAGTGCTACTGTAACTCGCAGCTCCGGCGTCATGGGTTTCATTTTCACCAAGGCATTATCTGTGTGCAGTTTTTACGTTCTCTCTGTGTTTACTCCCACGTTCAAAAAAACATACTGGTAGGTAAAACAGACCCTGACAAAAAAAAATAAAATAATTAACCCTAATGTGTGTGTGTGTGTAGTCCAAATTAGATGTGGCGATTAAATAACGAGACTGTACATATAAATAATAAACCACACTACGTGAGTTAAAAGGGAATGGGGCAATGTTGACCTTGGACTATCCCACAACGGTTTTGCAAGCTTCACCCCTCTTGCACAGATAGTTTGCTGTCACACATCATTCAAAGAAGTTGAGTTTTTCCTGCAACGTAAAAATGCTTCGACCAAAAGCAGAGCAACGCGTTAACTTAAATTTTTAGTTAAATTTAACAAAATGTCCACCAAATCTTTCCGTGTGCTAACCGAGGCTTACGGGGCAGATTGTAGTGTACACGTGTGTTTGAGTGGCACATAATATTTAGTGACAGTTGTGAGGGTGTCGAAGATGATGAACATCCCAGAAGAACCTTCTGATGAAACTGTTACATTGCTATAATGGAGAAACGCGTTAAGGGACTTTTTTGCAGGTACTTTCACTATTGCCAGATGCTTCGGTAACTGACTGGGATATTGCAGACTTGACTACACAGACTTCTTATCTCAGCGTGTGCCGCGTACTCCCTCCCCTACACCGGCCAACGACGTGTTGCTCCCACGGATGCCGCTCTATCATTCCATCAGGTGGGCGCTCATTTCACCATACGGGAAGCATAATTCACCAAGGAACTCTTCTCCCACCTCTGCACTGGTGGTGAGCTGAACACACGGTGGGGAGGTCGAATATGAGGTATACAATGGGAAGCCAGCTGCCTTAATACCGGCAGCCGGCTTCCTGACTGTCATATTTCGGCGAGGGATGAAATGCTGGGCGTCTAGATGTAGACGCCTGACATTTCCCCGATGCCGGGAGTCCGGCGCCCGGCATACCGATCGAAACAGAAATAACAAACACCTAGTCCCCAATCAGGGCACTGACTCACTTCTTCGCCCCTGACTAAGCTTGCACAAGCTGTGACCACCCACAGCTTGTGCAAGCGAGCTGGAGACCGTCGCGATTATCGCGACCATCGGGCTTCCGCAATCCCGAGTGGACTCCCTGCTCTAATAGAGCAGGGAGTCCACTACTGACATCACTAGTGATGTCAGTAACCCCACCTACGAACGTCAGTCATTCCTAAGGGAACGCCTGCGTTTGTCCGGCCACCACCCTAGCTGCCCACAAAATGAGGCGAGCTGTCAATCTGTTGATTGATCTGTCGACAGCCACCCCGTCTTGTTGCGAGCCCTGTAGCGACTGAACTTCAGTCGCTCAGCGGGGCTCGCACACGCCGGACGTGGCGTGTGTGCAGTCGGGAACCATCGAGCTGCTTGCGAGCGGCTCTGAATCGGGCCCCGGATCCACTGGACAGCCATTAGGTGAGCTAATATCTGGCATTAATTCCCTCCTGTGTGGGCGGATCCCTCCGGCCCCATACAGAATCCATGGCTCACTATCGCCATCTCTGATGATCCTGTCACAGGTGATACCCACAAATTTTAGATATCCCCCAGATGTATTATGGAGGGATTGCAGTAGATATATCTGACATCTGCTGCTGTCCGTCCATTTTCACCAGAACTGGCATATGCAATGTTGTCAGATTTACTAAGTTACTTGGTGCCCGCAGTTTACGCCATCCGAAGATGACGTAATCCGCTGTAGCCTACAGGCTACATATTGCTGGAAGAGGGTTTCTGGCAATGGCCACCATGCATGTGTAATCTGTAGACCGCGCATGCGTGGGAGTCCTGGCTCAGGAGTGAAGAGACCGCTAATGTGGTCACTTCACTCCCAGCACTTCGCAGGGACGGGCTCCTTTTAGGAACCCTTGTCCCTGCGGGTGCATTTTGTTACATCGCAGCGCTATGATCACATCCTGCAATGCGATCATGGGCGCTAATATCGTGCCCAGAACGCATTGCAAATGCAATCTTTAATAAATGAGCCCCTCTGTGAAGCAGTTTTTGGCAGAGAAACAGATGGCAGTGCTAGAACACCCTCCATACTCGCCAGACCTAGCACTACGTGACTTCTTTCTTTTCCCTGAAGTCACAACTGTACTCAGGGGAACCCGTTCTGCATCAGTTACTGAGGTAAAGAAGAAAATGAAGGAGCTGATGAGACCGTTGACAGATAATGAGGTACAGCGCAGCTCTGACCAATGGGAAATAAGAATGCTGTGTGTGTGGATGCAGTAAGGGAGCACATAGAAGGGGAGCACATAGAGGGGGAGCACATAGATGGGGAGAACATAGAAGGGGAGCACATAGATGGGGAGAACATAGAAGGGGAGCACATAGATGGGGAGCACATAGATTGGGAGAACATAGATGGGGAGAACATAGAAGGGGAGCACATAGAAGGGGAGCACATAGAAGGGGAGCACATAGATGGGGAGCACATAGAAGGGGAGCACATAGATGGGGAGCACATAGATGGGGAGCACATAGATGGGGAGCACATAGATGGGGAGAACATAGAAGGGGGACCAAGTTAAAATGTACTTAATATAATTAAACATAAATTATAGCATCCGTGTCGGATTTAATCCCCACACTTCATACAGTAGATTGTAAGCTCCACTGGGGCAGGGACTGATATGAATAACTAGATATGTTCCTCGTAAAGCACTGCCTAATGTGAGTGTGCTGTTTAAATAACTGATAAAAATCAAATGTACAAGTATAATGACACAGCGCTACCATAGGGCAGGATAACCCTGATACAGTGCCTCATTGTCTTACATTATTTATTATGTCTGAGGATTTGTTTGGACTTATAAAACTATGAGTTGTGCGGTGCCTTTCTTATATTTGATTAGGTTACAAATTATACACCTGGTAACAAACAAGTGATTTTAAAAATTTTCTGCCTAAGTGATATTATAGAATTACGATTTTCACGTTCCGCCATCATCATTTATTTATAAGGTACAGTACTACAAATTCTGCAGAGATGTCGTCGGGCCCCAGAAATGGGAGCGGTGGGGGCATTGATGGTCTTTCATCAGGGGCCCTCTGTAGAATCTGTGTGCTACCACTAAGCAGCTGTTCGTAGCTACAGTAGGTTGGCGTGGTCACATCATCTTGGGGGCATGGCTGAACCTACTCTGCTGGCCCAGGCCCCTGGCACTTAGTACTCGCACATTTCATGGTGGCCCTGAGCACTGGGGAAGTCTTTAGTGCGTGATTATAAACAACTGCATAAATACCGATCAGCATAATATCAAATTCCAGAATACATAGAGGCAGGTATATTGGCTAAGCAGGGATACAATTGGCAGAATAGCAGACGTTAACGACCAGCATACTGTAGCTCTGGCGCAAAACGCAGGTGGGCGGGAGACATGGGGTAGAAAGGTAACTGATTGTGAGAGCTTACATTCTAGGGGCAGGGGGCAATGAGACATACAGATGTCTCCTTTTACACTATTGCTGCAAACAGCTCCTCACCAGGTCCCGTGCGTCTTTTTCACACAAAAAATGAGACTTAGAGGGGTATTCAATATGAAAGGTTAACTTCCCTGGCGAAGTTAACGTTTCATATCTGAGTTTTTTTTCTGCGTAAAGGTATGGTGTGCGCTCCCGCTTATCCCCGTATTCAAAATAAAATTAACGAAAACGGGAAACTCCGAAGTTGGATTTTCGTAAAGTTACGAATTTTTCCTTAAAATAATGGTAAGACCCCCCTAAAGTTGTAAAAACATGGGGGATCACTATGGGTACCCCCATTTTAGCCTTTAATTGAAAGTCGGGGATTTAAATAGCCGCAGTCGTTTTTTTAAGTGGTCCCATCAAATTTGGGGTACATGAAAATGGGTACTAGCATATTTTTAAGTCCCTAAAGTCAGTTTTTAAAAATTCTGCATTTGTGCACCTGCCGCTAATAATCTATTCTAGAATACACCTGCCGATATAATTCTATTCTAGAAAACACCTGCCGCCAATAATCTATTCTAGAATACACCTGCCGCTAATAGCCTATTCTAGAATACACCTGCCGCTATAAATCTATTCTAGAAAACACCTGCCGCTATAATTCTATTCTAGAATACACCTTCCGCTAATAATCTATTCTAGAAAACATCTGCCGCTATAAATCTATTCTAGAAAACATCTGCCGCTATAAATCTATTCTAGAAAACATCTGCCGCTATAAATCTATTCTAGAAAACACCTGCCGCTAATAATCTATTCTAGAAAACATCTGCCGCTATAAATCTATTCTAGAAAACATCTGCCGCTATAAATCTATTCTAGAAAACATCTGCCGCTATAAATCTATTCTAGAATACATCTGCCGCTATAAATCTATTCTAGAATACATCTGCCGCATACATGCAGAATAGCTCTGAACCTATTTCCCTATTGTTTATCAATTTTTTTCCCTTTTTTTTTGCACCCCAATTTTTACATTATTTTTTTGGGGTGTCCCTATTTTTTTTTAAAACTTTTTTTTGACACAGTTCTTTTTTAAATGTCAATCTCAGGGGTGCAGGCTATTTTTTTTAAGCCTGCACCCCTAAACCCCAATTCTGCACTTTTTTTCGACACCTAATCAATGGTGAAAAGTTATCACCGTTTTTTATCAAAGACTTTTCAAAACTGCGATAAGTCTTTGAAATTGAATACGGTGTAAAACTAAAACAAGTGATATTATCGCAAAAACGTTTAAAAGTGCGATATTAACACAAAAAACGATGTTATCGCACCCATATTGAATACCCCTATACGGGGTAAATTTACTAAAGTGATAGTTTTTAGAAGTGGAGATGTTACCAATATCAACCAATCAGATTCTACCTATTATCTTCTAGAAGGTGCTAGTCAAATGCTAAGTAGAATCTGTTTGGATGCCATGGGCAACTTCTAAAAACTGTCTTTAGTAAATACTGTATACCCCCTAGTCACAATATGACGCACCAGGAGACTGCACTGATTAATTTGCTATGCGACACTTATATACCCGAGTCTTTATATGAAGCGCAATGGAACTTGGAGTGGAAAAAAACGGCAGCCGCTGCATCGTAGCACTTCGTATACAGATTCTGAGACTCAGGCGAACTCGAATATACGAGTGTCGCATATCACATTAATAAACGCGGTCTCCAGGTGTGTTCTAGTTGCATCGCATTGCGACTAAGATGGATTTTCAGGTGAAAGAGGGGCAAAAAAGATACTCAGCGCAAGCAGGGACCTGGCATCTCGCTCCTCAATGGGAATTTAGGCTAGATGTATGAGGACACATCTGTATGGCTATGTACAGCTGAGAAGAGGCGGAGGTTGGAGGCATAGTGGAGTGGTTGAGTTGGGGTGTATCTCATGGTGAGGGCAGTGATGCATGGAGGGATTAGGGCTTTGTCGGTGAGTGTGAGCAGCTTGTATTTCATTCTATAGGTAAGGGGGAGCCAGGGAAGGTATGTACAGAGAGTGACGTTGAAGATGAGGAGCGGTGGGAGAGGAAGATTAGGCCAATGCAGTGTTCATGATAGACTGTAGAGGGAAGAGGAGTGTGCGGTGAAGGCCGGGGAGGAGAAGGTTGCAGTAAGCTGGGCAACTGGTTACTTCCTGAGAGAGGACCCATGGGTATTATGGCAATGGTGCAAACGAGGGGTGGTGACAGGACTGATAGAGGGACTCTATGAGAGGAGAGCGGCTTTAGAATAGAGGCCCCGATTCAGAGCCGGACGCTCTGAAAGAGCGCTCGCTCTGAATCAGGGCCGTCCTTCTTGAATTTTAGAGCAGCCTCCTGGCCGCTCGTATAGCTGTGGGTGACCACCCACAGCTATAGCGAGCGGCCAGGAAGATGGTCGCGATGGTCAAGACCATCGCAACCATCGGGGCTTGCGACGAGACCCTTGTGGTAGGGTCTCGTCTGCCGCAAGCCCTGGAGTGCTTTTGGCTCTATCAGAGCCAAAAGCACTCCCACTGGCATCCCATGGGAACGCCTCCGTCTGGGCAGCCACGCCCCCGGCACGCCCACCACAGGGGGCGTGCTGTCACTCAACATCGACAGCACGCCCCCTTTGGTACGAGACCCGGAGCGACGGTTTGCCGGTCGCTATCTGGGTCTCGCGCATGCGTACGATGGAGCCGGCTCAGGCCCAGAGTCAGGAAGGACACCAAAACCACAGGTGTGGGGAATGGGGGAGAATGTGATATTTTCAACTTTGGGTAGATTTGGGATGGGTTATTTACCTTATTAAGGGTTACTATAGTTACCAAAGGTTTTGACATATTACGTTTGAGGTGTTATGGGGTCATCCAGCTGGAGATGGGAAGGAGCTTTTGGACAAATGGGATAAGAAGGAGAGTGGTGGATTAGGAAAGGTAGTTTTTGGGTGTCGTCAGCAGAGAGGTGAAAGTGGAGGTCAGAGGGGCGTATGAGTAAGCCTAGAGAGAAGGGATAATGAGCGGAGGGGGAAGGGGCCTGGAGGCCACCTAGTCACCTCCTTTCACATTCCAGAAATCAAAATGTTGGGAGGTATACATTAACCGAGATCTCCGTAGCCCCAACTTCCAAATTCTCTCATCTATATAAAAGGCATAATGGATTTTATAGCATTTGATTTTGTTTTCAATGTTAACAATCACACCTAAGAAACATAAATGATGAAACATGAGGGGGGGGGACTGCAATCTGGGCCTGTACAGACCTCAGACCATCTGCTGCCACAACGTCCCAGGCAGCAGCGTTGTCGATTCACCTCATCTATGAACGTCCAAGTTCTACCAACGGAAAGTTCTCAAGGGAGCAGCGTCCATGATAATATTGTCGCTTTATGTGGAGTGAACCCTTAATAAGCGTAGATCGCTTTCAGGGTATACATAAATATTAAGGATTAGCCGGAAGTGGAGTTATTGTGGCAGAAAAACTTTTATTTCTTTGACGGAATAAGTTTTCAAGAACTTTGGAGACAAGTTTTTAGAAGACGTCTTCAGAGCAATGTCACAGGCCCGACTCTCAGTCAGTACGCATGCCTTCCTCGCAGATTGTGTTGTCTGAATATTATTTCCATCTGTAATGCGGATGTCTGAGATACAAGAGACTGTGGACTCAGGTAAATTGAAATCTCCACACTGGGTTTACAGGAGACAAATGTATAATGACATTTTGTGTTCTCCCAGAGATAACGGCTCCATGAATATACAGCAGCCCCTGGAAAACAGAATCACCCTTTGTTTGTGTATAGAGTCATCAGTGGTATAATGAAGGGCTTGTAATCTAGGCAGCGGGAAGATGAATGGATGTCTACCTAATAGATTTACATTGGAGAAGGGAAGACGTTGCACTTTGTACATACTGTACATGCACTGCCCGGCTTCAGGAACATTCTCTTATCATAAGTCACTATGACTAAAATGAATTAAACAGAAAAAAACCTGATCTAAAAACTAAATTGCAGCCAGCAAGTGCAGACTTCTGCATTATACACATCTTGCCTAATACTGATTTGTTTTATGGTCCTGTCCTGTATAACTCAGAGCAGTTTATCCTCCATCCGCAGATTGGGGGGCAGGAGGGGGGATTCAGAGCAGTTTATCGTCCATCTGCAGATTGGGGGGCAGGAGGGGGGGGATTCAGAGCAGTTTATCCTCCATCCGCAAATTGGGGGACAGGAGGGGGGGATTCAGAGCAGTTTATCCTCCATCCACAGATTGGGGGGCAGGAGGGGGGGATTCAGAGCAGTTTATTCTCCATCCGCAGATTGGGGATGAGAGGGGGGGATTCAGAACAGTTTATCCTCCATCCGCAGATTGGGGGGCAGGGGAGGGGGGGATTCAGAGCAGTTTATCCTCCATCCGCAGATTTGGGGACGGGAGGGGGGATTCAGAGCAGTTTATCATCCTTCTGCATATTGGGGGGCGGGAGGGGGGGTTTCAGAGCAATTTATCATCCATCCGCAGATTGGGAGACGGGAGGGGGGGATTCAGAGCAGTTTATCATTCATTGCAAATTGGGGGATGGGAGGGGGGTTTCAGAGCAGTTTATCCTCCATCCACAGATTGGGAGACGGGAGGGTGGGATTCAGAGCAGTTTATCCTCCATCACAGATTGGGGGGTGGGGGATTCAGAGCAGTTTATCATCCATCGCAAATTGGGGGATGGGAGGGGGGGTTTCAGAGCAGTTTATGCTCCACCCGCAGATTGGGAGAGGGGAGGGGGGGTTTCAGAGCAGTTTATCCTCCATCCGCAGATTGGGGGATGGGAGGGGGGGATTCAGAGCAGTTTATCCTCCATCCGCAGATTGGGAGACGGGAGGGGGGATTCAGAGCAGTTTATCCTCCATCCGCAGATTGGGGGATGAGAGGGGGGATTCATAGCAGTTTATCCTCCATCCGCAGATTGGGGGATGGGAGGGGGGATTCAGAGCAGTTTATCCTTCATCCACAGATTGGGAGACGGGAGGGGGGGATTCAGAGCAGTTTATCCTCCATCCGCAGATTGGGGGGCAGGAGAGGGGGGGATTCAGAGCAGTTTGCCCTCCATCACAGATTGGGGGACGGGAGGGGGGGGATTCAGAGCAGTTTATCCTCCATCCGCAGATTGGGAGACGGGAGGGGGGGGATTCAGAGCAGTTTATCCTCCATCCGCAGATTGGGAGATGATAGGGGGGGGATTCAGAGCAGTTTATCCTCCATCCGCAGATTGGGGGGCAGGAGAGGGGGGATTCAGAGCAGTTTATCCTCCATCACAGATTGGGGGTGGGAGGGGGGGATTCAGAGCAGTTTATCCTGCATCCGCAGATTGGGGGATGAGAGGGGGGATTCATAGCAGTTTATCCTCCATCCGCAGATTGGGGGATGGGAGGGGGGATTCAGAGCAGTTTATCCTTCATCCACAGATTGGGAGACGGGAGGGGGGGATTCAGAGCAGTTTATCCTCCATCCGCAGATTGGGGGGCAGGAGAGGGGGGGATTCAGAGCAGTTTGCCCTCCATCACAGATTGGGGGACGGGAGGGGGGGGATTCAGAGCAGTTTATCCTCCATCCGCAGATTGGGAGACGGGAGGGGGGGGATTCAGAGCAGTTTATCCTCCATCCGCAGATTGGGAGATGATAGGGGGGGGATTCAGAGCAGTTTATCCTCCATCCGCAGATTGGGGGGCAGGAGAGGGGGGATTCAGAGCAGTTTATCCTCCATCACAGATTGGGGGTGGGAGGGGGGGATTCAGAGCAGTTTATCCTGCATCCGCAGATTGGGGGGCAGGAGGGGGGGGGCATAACTTTAACAATGTACATTTTGTCTCTTGGAAGGAGAGTTAGGTTTAACATGTGGTGGCACAGGAAATAGGATTCCTATATAAGGATAACCTAAACACTACCATTAGGTCAGTTCTAGATCTATTAACTAGATTGTTAAAGTGACAAAGCTCAGTGGACCATATATGGATATAAAACTGTCTGGTTGTGATTCTGACTTTCCACTGTGTTTAAAAAATTAGTTGAGGCTGGAGCACTGGATATTGCTTATACTGTACAATGCTGGCCATACATTTTGCAGACATATTGTTTTGAATTCCAGTGACCACTCCTAGTAAGCCGTCAAAACTCAGGCTACAATGTCTTCTGCCACTAACAACCACCCGTTGTTCCCTTAGAGATAAATTGCTCACCGGTACTTAGACGGCCGCCTGGATTTACTGCTCGGAGTAGTAGCAGCTTACAGGGGTGTCAACTGGAATCCTGTGATAAGGGAAAGAGTCTTGTTCAGGAAGAATTTATGATACAGCTTAGGGAGATGCGGCTTGGGAGCCGATGGTGCAGCAAATGTGCTGATGGTGCGCTAGTGTGCCAATGGTGTAGCAATAGCCGATGGTAGACAGTTTAACAGTAGATGCTGCGGCTTTGGGAGCCGATGGTGTGGCAATAGCCGGTGATAGACAGTTAATAATAAATGCTGTTGCTTTGGGAGCCGAAGGTGTGGCAAGTGGGCTGATGATGCAGCAAATGTGCCGATGGTGTGGCTTGTGTGCCAATGGTGCGGCAATAGCTGTTGGTAGACAGTTAATAGTAGATGTTGAGGCTTTGAGAGTCGATGGTGCGGCAAATGTGCTGATGATGCGTCAAATGTGCCGATGGAGCGGCAATAGCCGATGGTAAACAGTTTAACAGTAGATGCTGCGGCTTTGAGAGTCAATGGCAGCACGGTGGTATTGGTGCAGCTAGGGAGCCGTAGAAGAAGCTGGAGAGCCAGGACAGCACGGAAGCCGTTGGTGCGGCAAGAGCCGATGGTAGAGTAGTAAGTAGTTGGTGCTGCGGCTTGGAGAGCCGATGGCAGCATGGTGGTATTGGTGCGGCTAGGGAGCCGTAGAAGAAACTAGAGAGCCGAGTACAGCATGGAAGCCATTGGTGCGGCAGGAGATGATGGTAGAGGAGTAGGTAGTCAGTGCTGCGGCTTGGAGAGCCGATGGCAGCACGGTGGTATTGGTGCAGCTAGGAAGCCGTAGAAGAAGCTGGAGAGCCAAGTACAGCATGGAAGCTGTTACAGGAAAACCAAAATCTACAGCACGAGGAGGAACAGAACGCTGACCATGCAGCCGAGCCGAGGGAACCCACAGATACGCTATAGTCGGCGAGGCGGCAAAAGTCCAGTGTGTACAAATAGGAGCAACCACCAATCACGCTATAGTGTGGATGACACGTCACTTCCTAATGTGTGCCGATCGCCTAGCAACAGGAGAAACTGGTGTAAGCCCCGTCCTGACTGGGTAAACTGCTCAAGGGAGATAAGTGGTGACCGCAACTTATAACACGTATCCATTTTATATTGTGAAGGTCCTAGATCTGGGATCGCCATGTATTACGAGAAATCCCAAGGCCTCCTGCACCCGATACTTCTCCAGGGCAATCTGCTTCGGAAAGTTTATAACAGCACCTGATAGGACGATCTGCGGCAGCCGGCCAATCAGGTCACCAGCCTTACACAGCTTTGTACTAAATGGGGTTCATATGTGTCTCGTTCTTATTTAAATACACTGGAAGGCACTTTCCTGGTGGTGTAGCAGGATAGACAGGGATGGCTGAAAGGCACTGGGTGGTTTTGGTTCAGTGAATACAGAGAATTTACAATTACTGGAGCTCCTCACAAAAGGTGACATTATCACAAGTTGGAGCCTTTATAAAGTGAGAGTCGGTCTCTTTATTGATAGACTGCTGTATATTACACTTGCAATTGGCTGCAAATTTGTTACTTGTTAAAACCTATTAGGAAAATCACTGTAAAGTCAGACTGTCATTAAAGATATAAAGGTATAATGGAGAGCTGCCGGAGAAATCTGAAGAGGATCTGAATTGATTAGAGTGACACATCTACATTGCTCATCATACTTCAAAGGACTTTCTCTAAAAGACATTTCTATATCTGCCTGATGGTAATCCTTCAGTAGATGATTAAAAAAAAAAAAAAAAGCCTCTCACTTGGCAGTTCACGGCCAGCTTCCATTGGACAATCGTCTTCGGAATCGATGAGAAGACAAATTTCAATGTTCATTCAAACATGTTCATACCCCCAACAGCAAAACAGTCCGTCCCAATCCTCAGTGCACAGTGGGAGCATGGATCTACAGTTGTTGCCAATTGACAATTAAAATTTGTTTCCAAAATGTCTTGAATTGAACTGCAGACGTCATTTATATTATGACATCAGCGACTAGTGTGTAAGTACATTGCAGTGCTGGAAAAAGTATTACTATTAAAATATAAACGTTCCGAGCTGCCAAAGATGATATTGGAAGACAGAAAGACAGACTGTATATAAGTGTCAACGACTAGACTGATAAGTTCTAACATGGTTTCCTCCTCCTCCTCCTCAGCCAACAACCTCCTTCATTTAATTTGATGACACAAATATAGATGAAGTATCTACTCTCACCTCATCTTCCTGCTCTCCAACCTCTCCTCTTGATCCTATACCCTCATAAATCAGTCCATCAATGTCTCCTGCACTCGTCCCAATTTAAACTGCAATCTCTCTTCCTCTCTACTGGTATCTTTCCAGCCTTACTTAAGCATCCCATCGAAATACGAAATACTTCCTCAAGTTGCCTACACCGGTCTCACACATTTTCTTGTCTCTCATAACCTATTGGACCCACTTCCATATGGCTTCTGTTCCCAACCCTTCTCTGGGTCTCTCTGATGCATGTGACACTACATCCCCAGGTCTTCAGGACACTGTCCTACCCTGGTTCTCATCCCACTTATCTAATCTCACCCTCCGTGATCCCTTCACTGGATCCACTTGCTCTCTGCTTTCTCTATCAGATGGAGACCACAAGGCTCAGTCAGTGCCAGAGGTCCTCATGGGCCTGAAATGTATGAAGGGTCTATTGTGTGACCTGCACTGTGTGGATGTATCTACTGATGTGTGGTATTGGTCTACACAGGGGGTGTGACTAGCTCCATGGGGGGGCATAGCTATCGCCATACCGTCAAACACTCCTCTTCACTTATATGAAGTACGCACCACCTTTTGTATTATTGGAAACTGAATAAAATTTTTTATTAAAGTACACACGCACACACATATATATATATATATATATATATATATATATATATATATATAGATATAGAAATACTGGCGCACAATTTTTTTGAATCCCTTCTGTGAATAGTCTTGTGACAAACAATGTCACCAATTAATTCTTTGTGATATATGTGAATTGCGAAAAAAACACTCCTGATGATAACAGGTAGCTGCAATCTTCTAATGATCCGTATGGCCACGGGTAAACAAGGGTGCTGAAAAATAAGAAGACGTGCGCCTAATAGTGTAGTATTTGAATAACAGCAAATAGTGCTCAAAATAAGTAATGTGCGTACCAAACAAAAACTTTCAATAAAGCTTATCTGATGTCCAGGTCTCCCTCATATGGTCAGGAAACAACTGGCAATAGATTCCGGAGATAGGTACCCTCTTATATGGACCTTAAATGAAAAGGCTCCAGCCAAGCCCATACATATATTATAGTGTAGTAATTTCAGCCATTTAGAGTGGATAGTAAATAAATATTTCTGCGTACCAGATGTAGCGAATAGTGATGCATATAAAGATAAGCTCCCTCCTGTTCTGTAAGTTACCAGAACTCACCCTCTAATTCATACATCGGGGGTATCCAGCCTGTATAGGTGCTCACCCCGCCAGCCACAGCTCCCCGTCACCCAGAACCTGTTACACGCTATTCGCTACATCTGGTACGCAGAAATATTTATTTACTATCCACTCTAAGTGGCTGAAATTACTACACTATAATATATGTATGGGCTTGGCTGGAGCCTTTTCATTTAAGGTCCATATAAGAGGGTACCTATCTCCGGAATCTATTGGCAGTTGTTTCCTGACCATATGAGGGAGACCTGGACATCAGATAAGCTTTATTGAAAGTTTTTGTTTGGTACGCACATTACTTATTTTGAGCACTATTTGCTGTTATTTAAATACTACACTATTAGGCGCACGTCTTCTTATTTTTCGGCATATATATATATATATATATATATATATTATAAGTTCCCAGGGAGAGCTTAATTTTTATAAATTGTCCAATGATGTGCACCACCTATAGAATGTCCAACCCAATAACGATTTAAATTTTTTTCCTTTTTGGTGATGGTTCAAAGTAAATGTGGCTAAAGATCATCATCTTCTGAAAAGAAACTCCCGCACCATGAATTCTCCCAATACAAAGCAATCAGCCTTTTCGGTTTTAAAATCCAACCAACATATTTATTAATGGACAATTTTAAAATGTATTACTGATCATGTTAAAATCCCGTCCTTACATGACACAACATTGGTGTGACCTCTCTTTAAGAATGATGTTATATCTTCAGCTACATAAACCTTTTCGGCTAGAAGCTCCTTCTAGTAGCCATATACTTTGTTTTGGTGGAGTGTCCCTCACAATTTAAATACCCAACGCGTTTCCTCAAAAAATTGTTTTTTTGTTATCTGCTTCTACGTTCCTGGTGGTTTCTCAGGTGTTTAAGGCAGCCAGAGATAATTTTTTAATCCTGCAGAGTATATATCCTTTGGTTGACTTTACTAAAGATTTCAATGAATGAACATCCTCTATAATATCTTCCGAACAGCAATTTTGTGTGAGAAGCTCTGTGTCTAACGTGTATCCTGACCTCCTTCCAAAGTGTGAATGAACTCTTATTACTCACACAACAGCTGCCAACTGCCTCCACTCTTCACACAAAACGCTCATGTGTTTTCTCTATGCGGACACAACCTTCTGACCCCAGGCCAACACTGCTGTGAGACTAGATCATACAAGTACTTATTAGTCTTGCAGTCTACAGTAGCTGCAACAGTATGCAGTATGTAGCATCGATGCATTTTAAGAAATTACTGGGCCTGTGTGCAGGGCCAGTGCACGGTTTCTTGGCACCCATAGCTTCAGCCTAGTGCACCCCCCATCCCTCCCCACCCCTCATCCACACTGCCACTTCCACCTCTTTGGTGGTAAGGGTCCATGGTGCACATAACTGTGCACAGCCGCTTTTGCGAATGCTAATTATCTGAGCATACACTGTGTGAATTCAGACATCTGCTAAACAGCACCATAGCTCATACTGAATATTAGATTGATCTTGAAGCTATGATCCATCCAATATTCAATGCAACTTCTGTAATAATACTATTCCACATGATGTGTGAGCTGCCCCAGAAAGCGTCTGACTGTATTTTGGGATGAATATACCACAAATGCTTATAAATAGCTCAGGTTACCTGTGTACTGTCATTGAGGGGGAGAGGGGAAGAGGACGTACACTGCTACCTGCTGCAATGCTGAGCCAGCCAGGTATGTTATACATGAATAGACGAGCAGGGGAGAAAGACTGATTCAGCAGCTGTCTATTATAATCCACTTCTGCTATCAGTGCTACTGTAAGTAGCAAAAAGACTGTCTCCTTCAAAGACCTTTTTATTTTTGTGCTGGTGGTCTGTCACCTCAATGACGCCCTTCAGGAGCCGACACCCCTAGGCAGCTGCCTAATGGTAGCATCGGCCCTGCCCGTGTGCACAGCTCACTTTGCCTCGACAAATGGCGTGATAAGGCACCACCCTAACCTCAGCTGATTCCCTGGGTTATGCCACAATAAATCCCCCCATTCTGTTTTAATGACAGGGGGCAGAGTATTGCAGGAACAGGGCTGTTAAGGGTCTGTGCTGTTATGCTCCGTCTGAATATGTTACTGATAAAGGCCGTCGTATGACATATCTATAAATCTGCCTTAGTGCTAACTAAACTGAGATCGTTCCTAAAGATTGGGCTCCTCATTCTATATCCATGAAACAAATTTACATTTGTGATCAATCAAAAGCCCCTGGGGGGAGAGGATGTAAGTCACCAAATGGGGGACACAGAAGAAAAATAATTAGAAGCACATTTATCAATGTAAATGTGGGGCATAGCTGTTGCTCTGCTTTTAGAAACATTGGCCTAGATACATTTATATTTACTATTGAGGTTCAGGCACTGACATGAGGCACATTATTTATTAGACATAGAACAAATCGGGTGAAGTTTACATGAAAAGTCTGGCAGTCTGGTGTAAATAGGCCACCTAACATAGTTACTATTGTAAGAATTGTTTATAGGGCGACACAAACTTCTGCTAAGAGGGATAAAATAGGAAAAATAAATTACCAAAAACGGCAAAATATGGAACATTCAAGACATAAATGCAAATCTTCTAAGACATAAAGCAATAATAGAAAAGACATATAAAGTACGGAGCTTGCAAGAGTCAGAATACAAGAACGCATTGGTGGACAATCAGACCGCAGAAGAGAGGGCCCTGCTTGTGACGGGATGTAGTTATCAGACCAGCGGACGGCATGCCGCCGGTCTGAATCCCAACACTGAAAGTCCGACACAAGGCTTAAGGTGTCGAAATACCGACGCCAGAATACAGAAGGACAGCAGCCCGAAACAGGTAAGTCTGGGGCGCCCTTAGCGATAGCCACTGGGGGGGAGGGGAAAGTGTTAGGTTTAGGCAGCGCAGCAGGGTTAGGTTTTAGGGGGGAGGTTATGGTTAGGCATCTCTAGGGGGGAGGGTTAGGGTTAGGCATGAAGGGGGAAGACTTAGCTTTAGGCACAAACGGGGAGGGTTAAGGTGCAGGGTGGGGAGGGTAAGGGTTAGGCTACAAGAAGGGAGGGTTAGAGGCAGAATGGGGATGGGTAAGTATACCAACCACCGGGATGCAGCTGTCGTATTTGGACAGGAGGCATCCCGACAGCCGGCATGACATACCGATTCCCTTGTGACTGCTTACAATCTAATGGGCAGAGGGAAGATGCCAGGGCTTGCGGCAGACGAGACCCTACCACAAGTGTCTCGTCGCAAACCCGATGGTTGCGATGGTCTTGACCATCGCGACCATCTTTTTGGCCGCTCGCTATAGCTGTGGGAAAATCTAAATCTAAAATCAGGAAGGACGGCCCTGATTCAGAGCGAGCGCTCTGTCAGAGCGTCCGGCTCTGAATCAGGGACTGAATTCACAACTTTCCACTCGCACCTCCCTAAGGTTGAAATGTGGGGACACTGTGCTGAACCCCTTGGACACCCCCTAATGACCAATTAGACAATTGGAAGTTTCTAATTAGCTTGTGTAGTCCAATAATTACATGTCATTTTTTGGGGTAAAAAAAGAAGTCCTCAAATTACCCCAAAATCAACTTTTTCGTTAGTTTAGGCACCCCAAATTTAATTACAATCATTTCTTAGTTGAAAAATAATTGTTTTTAATCATTTTTTTTTTAAATTTTTCAAGGTGCCCTCAAAGTACCCTAAAAATCACCTTTTTCCTTTTTTTTTTTTTTTGCATTTTTCGTTTAGTTCGCTTGAGATTAAAAGAAAAAAAGTTTTTTATAATTTTCTTGCATTTAAAAAAAAGCCCACAAATCAGCCATTCGACACCATTTCAAAATCGACAGTACCGGGTTCGTATAGGAGACTAGAGGAAAGAGATCTAAGTGTTACCAAAGTACCGGGGTGGTATAGGAGACTAGAGGAGAGAGATCTAAGTGTTACCAGAGTATCGGAGTGGTATAGGAGACTAGAGGAGAGAGATCTAAGTGTTACCAGAGTACCAGGGTGGTATAGGAGACTAGAGGAGAGAGATCTAAGTGTTACCAGAGTACCGGGGTGGTATAGGAGACTAGAGGAGAGAGATCTAAGTGTTACCAGAGTACCGGGGTGGTATAGGAGACTAGAGGAGAGAGATCTAAGTGTTACCAGAGTACCAGGGTGGTATAGGAGACTAGAGGAGAGAGATCTAAGTGTTACCAGAGTACCGGGGTGGTATAGGAGACTAGAGGAGAGAGATCTAAGTGTTACCAGAGTACCGGGGTGGTATAGGAGACTAGAGGAGAGAGATCTAAGTGTTACCAGAGTACCAGGGTGGTATAGGAGACTAGAGGAGAGAGATCTAAGTGTTACCAGAGTATCGGGATGGTATAGGAGACTAGAGGAGAGAGATCTAAGTGTTACCAGAGTATCGGGGTGGTACAGGAGACTAGAGGAGAGAGATCTAAGTGTTACCAGAGTACCCGGGTGGTATAGGAGACTAGAGGAGAGAGATCTGGGTATTACCAGAGTACTGGGGTGGTATAGGAGACTACAGTAGAGAGATCTGAGTGTTACCAGAGTACCGGGGTGGTATAGGAGACTACAGTAGAGAGATCTGAGTGTTACCAGAGTACCGGGGTGGTATAGGAGACTAGAGTAGAGAGATCTGGGTATTACCAGAGTACTGGGGTGGTATAGGAGACTAGAGGAGAGAGATCTGGGTATTACCAGAGTACGGGGTGGTATAGGAGACTACAGTAGAGAGATCTAAGTGTTACCAGAGTACCAGGGTGGTATAGGAGACTAGAGGAGAGAGATCTAAGTGTTACCAGAGTACCAGGGTGGTATAGGAGACTAGAGGAGAGAGATCTAAGTGTTACCAGAGTACCGGGGTGGTATAGGAGACTAGAGGAGAGAGATCTAAGTGTTACCAGAGTATCGGAGTGGTATAGGAGACTAGAGGAGAGAGATCTAAGTGTTACCAGAGTAACAGGGTGGTATAGGAGACTAGAGGAGAGAGATTTAAGTGTTACCAGAGTACCGGAGTGGTATAGGAGACTAAAGGAGAGAGATCTAAGTGTTACCAGAGTACCAGGGTGGTATAGGAGACTAGAGGAGAGAGATCTAAGTGTTACCAAAGTACCGGGGTGGTATAGGAGACTAGAGGAGAGAGATCTAAGTGTTACCAGAGTACGTGGTGGTATAGGAGACTAGAGGAGAGAGATCTAAGTGTTACCAGAGTACGTGGTGGTATAGGAGACTAGAGGAGAGAGATCTAAGTGTTACCAGAGTACGTGGTGGTATAGGAGACTAGAGGAGAGAGATCTAAGTGTTACCAGAGTATCGGAGTGGTATAGGAGACTAGAGGAGAGAGATCTAAGTGTTACCAGAGTACCGGGGTGGTATAGGAGACTAGAGGAGAGAGATCTAAGTGTTACCAGAGTACCGGGGTGGTATAGGAGACTAGAGGAAAGCGATCTGAGTGTTACCAGAGTACTGGGTTGGTATAGGAGACTAGAGGAGAGAGATCTAAGTGTTACCAGAGTACCGGGGTGGTATAGGAGACTAGAGGAGAGAGATCTAAGTGTTACCAGAGTACCGGGGTGGTATAGGAGACTAGATTAGAGAGATCTAAGTGTTACCAGAGTACCGGGGTGGTATAGGAGACTAGAGGAGAGAGATCTAAGTGTTACCAGAGTACCGGGGTGGTATAGGAGACTAGAGGAGAGAGATCTAAGTGTTACCAGAGTATCGGGGTGGTACAGGAGACTAGAGGAGAGAGATCTAAGTGTTACCAGAGTATCGGAGTGGTATAGGAGACTAGAGTAGAGAGATCTGGGTATTACCAGAGTACCGGGGTGGTATAGGAGACTAGAGGAGAGAGATCTAAGTGTTACCAGAGTACGTGGTGGTATAGGAGACTAGAGGAGAGAGATCTAAGTGTTACCAGAGTACGTGGTGGTATAGGAGACTAGAGGAGAGAGATCTAAGTGTTACCAGAGTACGTGGTGGTATAGGAGACTAGAGGAGAGAGATCTAAGTGTTACCAGAGTATCGGAGTGGTATAGGAGACTAGAGGAGAGAGATCTAAGTGTTACCAGAGTACCGGGGTGGTATAGGAGACTAGAGGAGAGAGATCTAAGTGTTACCAGAGTACCGGGGTGGTATAGGAGACTAGAGTAGAGAGATCTGGGTATTACCAGAGTACCGGGGTGGTATAGGAGACTAGAGGAGAGAGATCTGAGTGTTACCAGAGTATAGGGGTGGTATAGGAGACTAGAGGAGAGAGATCTGGGTATTACCAGATTACGGGGTGGTATAGGAGACTAGAGGAGAGAGATCTAAGTGTTACCAGAGTATCGGGGTGGTATAGGAGACTAGAGGAGAGAGATCTAAGTGTTACCAGAGTATCGGGGTGGTATAGGACACTAGAGGAGAGAGATCTAAGTGTTACCAGAGTATCGGAGTGGTATAGGAGACTAGAGGAGAGAGATCTAAGTGTTACCAGAGTATCGGGATGGTATAGGAGACTAGAGGAGAGAGATCTAAGTGTTACCAGAGTACCGGGGTGGTATAGGAGACTAGAGGAGAGAGATCTAAGTGTTACCAGAGTATCGGGGTGGTATAGGAGACTAGAGGAGAGAGATCTAAGTGTTACCAGAGTACCAGGCTGGTATAGGAGACTAGAGGAGAGAGATCTAAGTGTTACCAGAGTACCAGGGTGGTATAGGAGACTAGAGGAGAGAGATCTAAGTGTTACCAGAGTATAGGAGTGGTATAGGAGACTAGAGGAGAGAGATCTAAGGCCCTCATTCAGAGCCGTTCGCTATTTGCATTCGTTCGTTCAAAAACAAGGGGTGGCTATGCAAATGATCCGTTCACACATTGCAGTCTGTTCACACCTCTAAGTCTGAACGAGCGAGCAAAACATACGCTCTTTTATTTCTTAAAAACGCCCCCTGGCCGCTCGCACCATACGTCATGTCCGCTATTTATTAGATTAATTGAGTACATCGAACAGGATATGAAGTGCTCGCTATTCTTGTGGTTGGTTTTTTCAACCGCTATTTTGCGAGCAGTTCTGAGTTAAAAAAAAACAAGTGACGTGGTCGATGACGCTGCTATATTAATTATGCACACCCATAAAACGCCCGTTTTGACCTTTAAGCACGCCTGCGAACGGATCTCCACTCCCCGTTTTCAAGCACCTTCCCCTGTTACCACCCACATACGCCTCATTCTGTCACTCAAAATAGCAGGCACTCGCTATATTGTGTACAAATGATTTTCAGCCGCACTGACTGGTTCGCGCATGCGTACTAAAAACCGTACGCATGCGCAGATGTGCGAACTTCGCATGGAACGAGCGTACTGCCGCTAGCGAGTGGCTCTGAATGAGGGCCTAAGTGTTACCAGAGTACCGGGGTGGTATAGGAGACTAGAGCAATTCCTAGTGTATAATGGTCGAATGAATTTCAGTGGCCCAGTTTATACAGTAGTGATTTTACTTTCATTGTCTTTCCTCCTGTTGTCATTGCACGGTGCTGAACACACCTGAGGAGGCGTCCTACATTTTACAAGTGTTTTGCTCCCCAGCTCGCTAAATATGAGCTGATGTACCATGCGCAGAACTGTAATAATAATACGTGATTAACAGGAGAAATCGTTTCATACGTGAATGAGTAATATTATTATTTTATGACTAAGCTGTAAGACAGAGCCATTAACACACTATCATCAAATCCCAATAATACACCATGCAATACGTGATTTTGTTCCAGTGTATTCCCAGCTTCCCCGGGTGGGTGAAAGTAATGCATTACTACCTTGGCTTGCAGCACCCTTGGGTCACCCACCGGGCTGTAGCTCAAAGTCTCCCACCAGACTCGTGTAAGGTACTGTTATTAGACAGGTGCCCCTGCACATGCTGGTCTGTTATCAGACAGGTGCCCCTGCACATGCTGGTCTGTTATCAGACAGGTGCCCCTGCAGATGATGAGCTGTTATCAGACAGGTGCCCCTGCAGATGCCGGTCTGTTATCAGGTGCCCCTGCAGATGCCGGTCTATTATCAGGTGCCCCTGCACATGCTGGTCTGTTATCAGACAGGTGCTCCTGCACATGCCGGTCTGTTATCAGACAGGTGCTCCTGCACATGCCGGTCTGTTATCAGACAGGTGCTCCTGCACATGCCGGTCTGTTATCAGACAGGTGCCCCTGCACATGCTGCTCTGTTATCAGACAGGTGCCCCTGCAGATGATGAGCTGTTATCAGACAGGTGCCCCTGCAGATGATGAGCTGTTATCAGACAGGTGCCCCTGCAGATGATGAGCTGTTATCAGACAGGTGCCCCTGCAGATGATGAGCTGTTATCAGACAGGTGCCCCTGCAGATGATGAGCTGTTATCAGACAGGTGCCCCTGCAGATGATGAGCTGTTATCAGACAGGTGCCCCTGCAGATGATGAGCTGTTATCAGACAGGTGCCCCTGCAGATGATGAGCTGTTATCAGACAGGTGCCCCTGCAGATGATGAGCTGTTATCAGACAGGTGCCCCTGCAGATGATGAGCTGTTATCAGACAGGTGCCCCTGCAGATGATGAGCTGTTATCAGACAGGTGCCCCTGCACATGCTGCTCTGTTATCAGACAGGTGCCCCTGCAGATGATGAGCTGTTATCAGACAGGTGCCCCTGCAGATGATGAGCTGTTATCAGACAGGTGCCCCTGCACATGCCGGTCCTTTATCAGCAGGTACAGCACAGGTCCCTCTGATGAGTCATCTTATCTAGATAAAATAAATCTGATAAACCGATTTTATTGTCACAGCCCTGATGTGTTGTTGCGGCAGGCGGTCACCACCATGTGTACCCTGGGCAAGGACGCAGTAAAGGAAAGGCAACACATTGTTTGAATCATGGTCCCATGTTATTTAACCAGAGTTCAGTTTAAATGGTCCCGTACTCTGCGCTGGCGCAGACCAGGTTATCCATGCTGTAGTTCCGATCAGGAGATCCACCTATCCCAGTGGTTCCCAAACTTTTGAGTTACGACGTCCAAGAATAAAAGCGTTTATCTCATGGCACCCCTAGGCCAAAAGTTTCTTGCTGAGAAAGTCAGAAAAATGTATTAAATTAAGTAAATTGTGCTTAGTTGTCACCGTTACGGGCAGTTATGTGGTGGTGGACAGCGTTGCGCTTCTTTGTCCACCTATTTTATGATTGCCAGCTGCCAGCCCTGGTTTTGCCTATCACATGAACCCATAAATAATTTGATTTGGTCCTTGACCATCAGCCTGCAGCAGCCCTGCATGTGCCCCGTGGCCAAAGTTTTGAAACCTCCGACTTGCCCAACAGAGTGACCCCCTTTGTACGCACTGAGCACAGTCCTGCTGGGCATGCTATAAAGGCCGTTATACAGTAGGCGGTCTCCTCACAGTCACTACGCAGCTCGTAGGACCCATATCCATGCTGCGGACGTAGGACTGGAATCCCAGCAGTGGCCTAACTTCCACTGACGCACAGTTCCAGCAACAATTAATGTATCATAAAATACCTTTTTTCAAATTATTATACTGAAGTAAAAAAATGCCACATTTAAATAATAAACTTAAATAATAAACTTTTTTTTTCTCTGAATATCTTCCGCTATCCCAGTACTGAGATTGTTCCTTGTTTTATAGGCAGCTATTTCCAAATATACCCAGAGAAACCCTTCTCCTCAGGCGGTGGCCACAGCGCCAGCATTCACCCGTTTACAGATGTTGGATTGGACTTTTCTCCTTTGATAAATTGGTCCCTTAATGTTAAATGTAATCATTGGAATTATGTAAGCGATCAAATGAATTTAATTCATTTCTGCACAAGAGTCTTTATTTAGAGTTTCCATTTATCGCCAATCCTTTATATTTGTCCATACAGTGGTCTTCATTTGTACACACTGAGACTCTATAGGAATAAGCAGTGAGAAGTCGACGTATACTGTAGCTGGAATGGTTTGAAGGTTGTTCCAATTATTTATACTAAAGCCCCTTTGATGACACGACGCTGCGGGATGCCGCTTCTCCCACTGATTTCTGCGCCAGTGATTGTTACACGGCCTGGAATTAAACATGTGTTGCATCTTTTATTTGCTGTTATTCCCAGCACACTTCTCTCCACCTTACTTCTGTTTGCTGCGCAATAAACCCGGCCGGTTGCAGCTCATTATATATTTTGTGTATACGGTGGAGAACTCTATGGGGAAATCGGCTTTTCTGAAGCCTTGTTAGCTAGTACCAGCGTTGCTTTAATAAAACGTTTGTCATATAATGTTTATACATTACAATAAAAATATATGGATGCAGAACAACAAAAAGCCTCGCACATTGCACATGGCACTCCCCTTCACCTATCCTGCAATAAACACATTTTTAGCATGGCAATGAAATCTGTGATTAGTTCTAATTACTAATTATGTACTGTGTTTGCTGGGGCTTTATATACATTTCTGAGCTAGGCTGTCTACCTCCATCGTCTTTAACGCTTTACACTGACAGTGACCGTAACGCTTTACACGGACAGTGACTGTAACGCTTTACACAGACAGCGACTGTAACGCTTTACAGTGACAGCGACTGTAACGCTTTACACTGACAGCGACTGTAACGCTTTACACCGACAGCGACTGTAACGCTTTACACTGACAGCAACTGTAACACTTTACACGGACAGCGACTGTAACGCTTTACACCGACAGCAACGCTTTACACCGACAGCGACTGTAACGCTTTACCCCGACAATGACTGTAACGCTTTACACCGACAGCGACACTAATGCTTTACACCGACAGCGACTGTAACGCTTTACACCGACAGCGACTGTAACGCTTTACACCGACAGCGACTGTAATTAGTAATTAGAACTAATCACAGATTTCATTGCCATGCTAAAAATGTGTTTATTGCGACTGTAATGCTTTACACTGACAGCGACTGTAACACTTTATACTGGCAGCGACTGTAACGCTTTACACTGACAGAGACTAACGCTTTACACTGACAGAGACTAACGCTTTACACTGACAGAGACTAACGCTTTACACTGACAGTGACTAACGCCTTACACTGACAGTGACTGTAATGCTTTACACTGACAGAGACTAACGCTTTACACTGACAGGGACTGTAACGCTTTACACCGACAGCGACAGCGACTGTAACTGACAGCGACTGTAATGCTTTACACCGACAGCGACTGTAACGCTTTACACTGACAGCGACTGTAACGCTTTACGCTGTGTAACGCTTTACACCGACAGCGACTGTAACGCTTTACACTGACAGCGACTGTAACGCTTTACGCTGTGTAACGCTTTACACTGACAGTGACTGTAATGCTTTACGCTGACAGCAACGCTTTACACTGACAGCGACACTAACGCTTTACACCGACAGCAACTGTAACGCTTTACACCGACAGCGACTGTAACGCTTTACACTGACAGCGACTGTAACACTTTACACGGACAGCGACTGTAACGCTTTACACCGACAGCAACGCTTTACACCGACAGCGACTGTAACGCTTTACCCCGACAATGACTGTAACGCTTTACACCGACAGCGACACTAATGCTTTACACCGACAGCGACTGTAACGCTTTATACCGACAGTGACTGTAACGCTTTGCACCGACAGCGACTGTAACGCTTTACACCGACAGCGACTGTAACGCTTTACCCCGACAACGACTGTAACCCTTTACACTGACAGCGACTGTAACGCTTTACACTGACAGCGACTGTAACGCTTTACACCGACAGCGACTGTAACGCTTTACACCGACAGCGACTGTAACGCTTTACACCGACAGCGACTGTAACGCTTTACACCGACAGCGACTGTAATTAGTAATTAGAACTAATCACAGATTTCATTGCCATGCTAAAAATGTGTTTATTGCGACTGTAATGCTTTACACTGACAGCGACTGTAACACTTTATACTGGCAGCGACTGTAACGCTTTACACTGACAGAGACTAACGCTTTACACTGACAGAGACTAACGCTTTACACTGACAGAGACTAACGCTTTACACTGACAGTGACTAACGCCTTACACTGACAGTGACTGTAATGCTTTACACTGACAGAGACTAACGCTTTACACTGACAGGGACTGTAACGCTTTACACCGACAGCGACTGTAACTGACAGCGACTGTAATGCTTTACACCGACAGCGACTGTAACGCTTTACACTGACAGCGACTGTAACGCTTTACGCTGTGTAACGCTTTACACCGACAGCGACTGTAACGCTTTACACTGACAGCGACTGTAACGCTTTACGCTGTGTAACGCTTTACACTGACAGTGACTGTAATGCTTTACGCTGACAGCAACGCTTTACACTGACAGCGACACTAACGCTTTACACCGACAGCAACTGTAACGCTTTACACCGACAGCGACTGTAACGCTTTACACTGACAGCGACTGTAACACTTTACACGGACAGCGACTGTAACGCTTTACACCGACAGCAACGCTTTACACCGACAGCGACTGTAACGCTTTACCCCGACAATGACTGTAACGCTTTACACCGACAGCGACACTAATGCTTTACACCGACAGCGACTGTAACGCTTTATACCGACAGTGATTGTAACGCTTTGCACCGACAGCGACTGTAACGCTTTACACCGACAGCGACTGTAACGCTTTACCCCGACAACGACTGTAACCCTTTACACTGACAGCGACTGTAACGCTTTACACTGACAGCGACTGTAACGCTTTACACCGACAGCGACTGTAACGCTTTACACCGACAGCGACTGTAACGCTTTACACTGACAGTGACTGTAATCATTTGTATAATACAGCCTATCTATCTCGGAGTAAGAAATGCCTCATGCCTCAGTAGTCTCACTAGGGGGTAAATTTACTAAAGTGAGAGTTTTTAGAAGTGGTGATGTTGCCCATAGCAGCCAATCAGATTCTAGCTATTATCGTCTAGAAGGTGCTAGTTAAATGTTAGGTAAAATGTGATTGGTTGCTATGGGCAACATGTCCACTTCTAAAAACTCTCACTTTAGTAAATATTCCCCTAGTTCTTCGAGACACAATAGGCGCATTCTCATATGTACGCATCTGGTGTTTGGCGGCCTCTGCTGTATATATGAATAATGGCTCCTCTTTAAAATAAGCTTCATTTTTGTTTGTACTGCTAGCGCTCTTCATCTCTGCGCAGGCCGCATTAACGTCTTCCACCTCTCTCATAGGGGAAAACTATTTTAGTTGACAAAAATTCTGTAAGTTGGAGTGACACATGAAAGCCTCTTGCTGGGGATTTTCAGTAACCTACTTTCTTTCATTTCCTCCCTGGATAAATTTCACAGAGAAATACAGCCTGACAAGCGGCATATTGAAATGTCAGGCTGGTGCCAGATTTTGTGGGAGATCTGAGGTTAATTTTGGGCAACATCTTGCTGAATGCTGCAGCACACTCAGTATATGTTAGAGTGCTCCCCACCCCAGCTGTCCTACATTCAGCTGTTCAGTCCTACTTTCTGATTGGGGCGTGGGTGCTGCCAGTGAGAGGTGCAGCTCGGTGGGCGGGTGCATACTATACCTCCCGACTGTCCAAATTTTGTTGGACAGTACTGGTTTGATGGCTCTGGTGCTCCATCCATTACGGACAGTTTTGTTCCAGTTGGGCTAGCAGTTTGGAGCTATGTCTGCAGTGAATGGGTATTGTCTGTACCTGCCTTGGGATGCACACAGTATTGAGACAGTACTTATCCTTATCTCCCATAGCCAAGCACTTACTCCCCATAGCCAAGCACTTATCCCCCATAGCCAAGCACTTATCCCCCATAGCCAAGCACTTACTCCCCATAGCCAAGCACTTATCCCCATAGCCAAGCACTTATCCGCCATAGCCAAGCACTTATCCGCCATAGCCAAGCACTTATCCCCCATAGCCAAGCACTTACTCCCCATAGCCAAGCACTTATCCCCCATAGCCAAGCACTTACTCCCCATAGCCAAGCACTTATCCCCCATAGCCTTAGCACTTATCCCCCATAGCCTTAGCACTTATCCCCCATAGCCAAGCACTTACCCCTCATAGCCAAGCACTAATCTCCCATAGCCAAGCACTTATCCCCCATAGCCAAGCACTTATCCACGATAGCCAAGCACTTATCCCCCATAGGCAAGCACTTATCCCCCATAGCCATGCACTTATCCCTCATAGCCAAGCACTTATCCCCATAGCCAAGCACTTATCCCCCATAGCCATGCACTTATCCCCCATAGCCAAGCACTTATCCCCCATAGCCAAGCACTTATCCCCCATAGCCAAGCGCTTATCCCCCATAGCCAAGCGCTTACCTCTCCTAGCCAAGCGCTAATCCCTCATAGCCAAGCGTTTATCCCCCATAGCCAAGCGCTCATCCCCCATAGCCAAGCGCTTACCTCTCATAGCCAAGCGCTAATCCCTCATAGCCAAGCGCTTACCTCTCATAGCCAAGCGCTAATCCCTCATAGCCAAGCGCTTATCCCCCATAGCCAAGCGTTTACCTCTCATAGCCAAGCGCTAATCCCTCATAGCCAAGCGCTTACCTCTCATAGCCAAGCGCTAATCCCTCATAGCCAAGCGCTAATCCCTCATAGCCAAGCGCTAATCCCTCTTAGCCAAGCGCTTATCCCCCATAGCCAAGCGCTTACCTGTCATAGCCAAACACCTATCCCCTATAGCCAAGCGCTTACCTCTCATAGCCAAGCGCTAATCCCCCATAGCCAAGCGCTTACCTCTCATAGCCAAGCGCTAATCCCCCATAGCCAAGCACTTATCCCCCATAGCCAAGCGCTTATCCCCCATAGCCAAGCACTTACCTCTCATAGCCAAGCACTAATCCCTCATAGCCAAGCACTTATCCCTCATAGCCAAGCGCTTATCTCTTATAGCCAAGCACCTATCTCTCAGCCAAGCACTTATCCCCCATAGCCAAGCGCTTATCCCCCATAGCCAAGCGCTTATCCCCCATAGCCAAGCACTTACCTCTCATAGCCAAGCACTTATCCCTCATAGCCAAGCGCTTATCTCTTATAGCTAAGCACCTATCTCTCAGCCAAGCACTTATCCCCCATAGCCAAGCGCTTATCCCCCATAGCCAAGCACTTATCTCCCATAGCCAAGCGCTTATCCCCCATAGCCAAGCGCTTACCTCTCCTAGCCAAGCGCTAATCCCTCATAGCCAAGCGTTTATCCCCCATAGCCAAGCGCTCATCCCCCATAGCCAAGCGCTTACCTCTCATAGCCAAGCGCTAATCCCTCATAGCCAAGCGCTTACCTCTCATAGCCAAGCGCTAATCCCTCATAGCCAAGCGCTTATCCCCCATAGCCAAGCGTTTACCTCTCATAGCCAAGCGCTAATCCCTCATAGCCAAGCGCTTACCTCTCATAGCCAAGCGCTAATCCCTCATAGCCAAGCGCTAATCCCTCATAGCCAAGCGCTAATCCCTCTTAGCCAAGCGCTTATCCCCCATAGCCAAGCGCTTACCTGTCATAGCCAAACACCTATCCCCTATAGCCAAGCGCTTACCTCTCATAGCCAAGCGCTAATCCCCCATAGCCAAGCGCTAATCCCCCATAGCCAAGCGCTTACCTCTCATAGCCAAGCGCTAATCCCCCATAGCCAAGCACTTATCCCCCATAGCCAAGCGCTTATCCCCCATAGCCAAGCACTTACCTCTCATAGCCAAGCACTAATCCCTCATAGCCAAGCACTTATCCCTCATAGCCAAGCGCTTATCTCTTATAGCCAAGCACCTATCTCTCAGCCAAGCACTTATCCCCCATAGCCAAGCGCTTATCCCCCATAGCCAAGCGCTTATCCCCCATAGCCAAGCACTTACCTCTCATAGCCAAGCACTTATCCCTCATAGCCAAGCGCTTATCTCTTATAGCTAAGCACCTATCTCTCAGCCAAGCACTTATCCCCCATAGCCAAGCGCTTATCCCCCATAGCCAAGCACTTATCCCCCATAGCCAAGCGCTTATCCCCCATAGCCAAGCGCTTATCCCCATAGCCAAGCGCTTACCTCTCATAGCCAAGCGCTAATCCCCCATAGCCAAGCGCTTATCCCCCATAGCCAAGCACTTATCCCCCATAGCCAAGCGCTTATCCCCCATAGCCAGGCGCTTATCCCCCATAGCCAAGCGCTTACCTCTCATAGCCAAGCGCTAATCCCCCATAGCCAAGCGCTTATCCCCCATAGCCAAGCGCTTATCCCCCAAAGCCAAGCACTTATCCCCTATAGCCAAGCGCTTACCTCTCATAGCCAAGCGCTAATCCCTCATAGCCAAGCACTAATCCCCCATAGCCAAGCACTAATCCCCCATAGCCAAGCACTTATCTCTCATATACAAGCACTTACCTCTTATAGCCAAGCACTAATCCCCCATAGCCAAGCACTTATCTCTCATAGCCAAGCACTTACCTCTTATAGCCAAGCGCTTATCCCCATAGCCAAGCACTTACCCCTCATAGCCAAGCACTTATCCCCCATAGCCAAGCACTTATCCCCCATAACCAAGCACTTATCCCCATAGCCAGGGACTTATCCCCATAGCCAGGGACTTATCCCCATAGCCAGGGACTTATCCCCATAGCCAAGCGCTTATCCCCATATCCAAGCGCTTACCTCTCATAGCCAAGCGCTAATCCCCCATAGCCAAGCGCTTATCCCCCATAGCCAAGCACTTATCCCCCATGGCCAAGCACTTATCCCCCATAGCCAAGCACTTATCCCCATAGCCAAGGACTTATCCCCCATAGCCAAGCGCTTATCCCCATAGCCAAGCGCTTACCTCTCATAGCCAAGCGCTTACCTCTCATAGCCAAGCGCTAATCCCCCATAGCCAAACGCTTATCCCCCATAGCCAAGCGCTTATCCCCCATAGCCAAGCGCTTATCCCCCATAGCCAAGCGCTTATCCCCCATAGCCAAGCACTTATCCCCCATAGCCAAGCACTTATCCCCCATAGCCAAGCGCTTACCCCTCATAGCCAAGGACTTATGCCCTATAGCCAAGCACTTATCCCCTATAGCCAAGCACTTATGCCCTATAGCCAAGCACTTATCCCCTATAGCCAAGCGCTTATCCCCTATAGCCAAGCACTTTTCAAATGAATCAAGTGATCTGTGACAACCTTTGCAGTCGCAGAATTGGAATTCGAACCCTTCCCAATTTTTAGTACAGATTGAGTCTCCGATATCCAGAATGTTTGGAACCGGGGGAATTTTGGATAGCGGAAAATTCCGTATTTTGGAATATTTGCATATTATAATGAAATATCTTGGAAATGGGACCCAAATATATACACAGAATGCATTTATGTATTACAGTATATACACCTTATACACCCAGCCTGAAGGTAATTTTATACAATACTTTTAATAACTTGTGCCTTAGACAAAGTTTGTGTACATTGAACCATCAAAAATCAAAGGTTTCATTATCTCAGTTATGCCAAAATAATTCCGTATTTCAGAATATTTTGGATATGGGAGACTCAACCTGTACTAGAAAGAAATACTTTTAAAATTATATTTAGCTCATTTAAAAAAAAAAAAAAAACACCCTAGGTTTGTTCAGAGATGTAAAACTAAGAGCAAACACGTGATATGTACAGTAGCTGAGATACTTAATTGGAATATTGTTGAATCCTTTACGTTGACCTCTTTACATTCAATTCAGTGAATGGAGCGCACAGCACTCGGAGAACTATCGCTACAGCGATCCCTACGTGGTGGTAGCAACGGATAATATCAAGAAAAAATGCTTTATTATTTAACATATGTAATTCCTCCTTTCCCAAAGTCCAGGCTTCCAGCGCAAACCAGCGTGTGAAACGGCGAGTAGGGGTCATGCGTGTGCTCCATCCATAGCCCAGCAAGGAGATACACTTAGCTTTAAGGCTGCCGCCCAGCACCAATGGGCATTTGAGTATTTAAAATGTTTGAATGGTAAATTGTGGTGGTGATAGATTTTTTTTATGGCTGCGATAATCTGTTTTATCTCCGCACATTGATAAATGTTCCATTGCACCCGGTGGATCAGTCCTTTGTTCCACTCGGCATTGTTTGCGCTCAGGAACGTTCCCACCTTGTCACTGCGAGCTGCCGACTGACCATCTCCTAGTTATCTTTCACCATACAGCTCAATAGCAGCGTCGCAACCCTGCGCAGAGTGCTCTGAGACGTGACGTATTTCATGTCCGATCTCCTTTCTGCATTTCAGTTTGTCTTGTTAAATAGTTTTCTGTCTGTAGCGTCGATGTCTGCGGCCAATTGTTTTACAGTTTCTCAGCAGCCAGCCAATCGTGGTCTCCGTTATAATAAGCTGGAGAATATTCTTCTGTTTCCTATGGTGGGTTCCCCCAGGATCTCCTGGAGGTCACTTACCCAGAAGAGCAATACACCATTCAGACGGCCGTGGTAGTCACCTCGATGTGCTGAACACATTCCTATAATTGCTTTGCTCCGGGCGATGAGAGAGATCTCCAGATGACATGTACGCTATCATTACATTACTTGCCCCTCTTTCCACCCTGGGATGCGGCAAAGTCTTTGATGTTCTTTGCTGACCTACACGAATAAGAACACAGTGGACATACGTGTGCGTGTGTATCATACTTTATTATAACATATGTCACTGGTCTGTTGAAGTTTATTGAAATGGAAATTGTGTGTCTGATAGTGTCAGATACTTTATTATTTTACAGTACAACACTAGTGCACTGCTAATATACATTAAATGTATATAAAGGGTTAACGCTCAGTTTATGAAAGGACTTAAAGCACTTGTGTCGGCGATCGGCGTGGTGGCTCCATCCCCAGGGCATTACCCCCTCCGGTGCCAACAGTCTCAGTATGACGATACCAGAGGGAAAAGCTGTAAAAATAGTTTGATTCTGTGATAATTTTTTTTTTACTAGTGTGAAACTTTATAAAAGAAATGAGGCCACGCAAACTAAACCCCATTATTTTACTGAGGAGACTTTATATATATGTATGTACTTGCTGCAAGGCTTAAATTACGATGAGGCCAATGGGGTGAAGTACAGTAATTACATTTTAAAAGTGAGTGCCGGACTTTGCCTGTGTGTGTATATATATATATATAAATTCTATTTTATTTTTGGGTGTTTAAATAGCATGTATGCTTCTCCCAACTCCCCCCCCCCCACCGCGGGACAATGCGGCCCTCGAGCGGGACAGTCTCAGAAGAAAGGGACTGTCCCGCTAAATGTGGGACAGTTGGGAGGTATGCAGTGATAAGTAGGGTCCATTACTGATGTAATCACTTTACACCACAGTAACCATTATAGTGATAACTAGGGTCCATTTCTGATGTAATCACTTTACACCACAGTAACCATTATAGTGATAACTAGGGTCCATTTCTGATGTAATCACTTTACACCTCAGTAACCATTATAGTGATAACGAGGGTCTATTACTGATGTAATCACTTTACACCTCAGTAACCATTATAGTGATAACTAGGGTCCATTTCTGATGTAATCACTTTACACCTCAGTAACCATTATAGTGATAACGAGGGTCCATTTCTGATGTAATCACTTTACACCTCAGTAACCATTATAGTGATAACTAGGGTCCATTTCTGATGTAATCACTTTACACCTCAGTAACCATTATAGTGATAACTAGGGTCCATTTCTGATGTAATCACTTTACACCTCAGTAACCATTATAGTGATAACTAGGGTCCATTTCTGATGTAATCACTTTACACCTCAGTAACCATTATAGTGATAACTAGGGTCCATTTCTGATGTAATCACTTTATACCTCAGTAACCATTATAGTGATAACGAGGGTCCATTTCTGATGTAATCACTTTACACCTCAGTAACCATTATAGTGATAACTAGGGTCCATTTCTGATGTAATCACTTTACACCTCAGTAACCATTATAGTGATAACTAGGGTCCATTTCTGATGTAATCACTTTACACCTCAGTAACCATTATAGTGATAACGAGGGTCCATTTCTGATGTAATCACTTTACACCTCAGTAACCATTATAGTGATAATAACTAGGGTCCATTTCTGATGTAATCACTTTACACCTCAGTAACCATTATAGTGATAACGAGGGTCCATTTCTGATGTAATCACTTTACACCTCAGTAACCATTATAGTGATAACGAGGGTCCATTTCTGATGTAATCACTTTACACCTCAGTAACCATTATAGTGATAATAACTAGGGTCCATTTCTGATGTAATCACTTTACACCTCAGTAACCATTATAGTGATAACTAGGGTCCATTTCTGATGTAATCACTTCACACCTCAGTAACCATTATAGTGATAATAACTAGGGTCCATTTCTGATGTAATCACTTTATACCTCAGTAACCATTATAGTGATAAGTAGGGTCCATTTCTGATGTAATCACTTTACACCACAGTAACCATTATAGTGATAATAACTAGGGTCCATTTCTGATGTAATCACTTTATACCTCAGTAACCATTATAGTGATAAGTAGGGTCCATATCTGATGTAATCACTTTACACCACAGTAACCATTATAGTGATAACTAGGGTCCATTACTGATGTAATCACTTTACACCTCAGTAACCATTATAGTGATAACTAGGGTCCATTACTGATGTAATCACTTTACACCTCAGTAACCATTATAGTGATAATAACTAGGGTCCATTTCTGATGTAATCACTTTACACCTCAGTAACCATTATAGTGATAACGAGGGTCCATTTCTGATGTAATCACTTTACACCTCAGTAACCATTATAGTGATAACTAGGGTCCATTTCTGATGTAATCACTTTACACCTCAGTAACCATTATAGTGATAACGAGGGTCCATTTCTGATGTAATCACTTTACACCTCAGTAACCATTATAGTGATAACGAGGGTCCATTTCTGATGTAATCACTTTACACCACAGTAACCATTATAGTGATAATAACTAGGGTCCATTTATGATGTAATCACTTTACACCTCAGTAACCATTATAGTGATAATAACTAGGGTCCATTTCTGATGTAATCACTTTATACCTCAGTAACCATTATAGTGATAACTAGGGTCCATTACTGATGTAATCACTTTACACCACAGTAACCATTATAGTGATAACTAGGGTCCATTTCTGATGTAATCACTTTACACCACAGTAACCATTATAGTGATAACTAGGGTCCATTACTGATGTAATCACTTTACACCTCAGTAACCATTATAGTGATAACTAGGGTCCATTACTGATGTAATCACTTTACACCTCAGTAACCATTATAGTGATAATAACTAGGGTCCATTTCTGATGTAATCACTTCACACCTCAGTAACCATTATAGTGATAACTAGGGTCCATTTCTGATGTAATCACTTTACACCTCAGTAACCATTATAGTGATAAGTAGGGTCCATTTCTGATGTAATCACTTTACACCACAGTAACCATTATAGTGATAACTAGGGTCCATTACTGATGTAATCACTTTACACCTCAGTAACCATTATAGTGATAATAACTAGGGACCATTTCTGATGTAATCACTTTACACCTCAGTAACCATTATAGTGTAAACTAGGGTCCATTACTGATGTAATCACTTCACACCTCAGTAACCATTATAGTGATAACTAGGGTCCATTTCTGATGTAATCACTTTACACCTCAGTAACCATTATAGTGATAACGAGGGTCCATTTCTGATGTAATCACTTTACACCTCAGTAACCATTATAGTGATAATAACTAGGGTCCATTTCTGATGTAATCACTTTACACCTCAGTAACCATTATAGTGATAACGAGGGTCCATTTCTGATGTAATCACTTTACACCTCAGTAACCATTATAGTGATAACTAGGGTCCATTTCTGATGTAATCACTTTACACCTCAGTAACCATTATAGTGATAACGAGGGTCCATTTCTGATGTAATCACTTTACACCTCAGTAACCATTATAGTGATAACGAGGGTCCATTTCTGATGTAATCACTTTACACCACAGTAACCATTATAGTGATAATAACTAGGGTCCATTTCTGATGTAATCACTTTACACCTCAGTAACCATTATAGTGATAACTAGGGTCCATTACTGATGTAATCACTTTACACAACAGTAACCATTATAGTGATAACTAGGGTCCATTTCTGATGTAATCACTTTACACCACAGTAACCATTATAGTGATAATAACTAGGGTCCATTTCTGATGTAATCACTTTACACCTCAGTAACCATTATAGTGATAACTAGGGTCCATTTCTGATGTAATCACTTTATACCTCAGTAACCATTATAGTGATAAGTAGGGTCCATTTCTGATATAATCACTTTACACCACAGTAACCATTATAGTGATAACTAGGGTCCATTACTGATGTAATCACTTTACACCTCAGTAACCATTATAGTGATAATAACTAGGGTCCATTTCTGATGTAATCACTTTACACCTCAGTAACCATTATAGTGTAAACTAGGGTCCATTACTGATGTAATCACTTCACACCTCAGTAACCATTATAGTGATAACTAGGGTCCATTTCTGATGTAATCACTTTACACCTCAGTAACCATTATAGTGATAATAACTAGGGTCCATTTCTGATGTAATCACTTTACACCTCAGTAACCATTATAGTGATAACTAGGGTCCATTTCTGATGTAATCACTTTACACCACAGTAACCATTATAGTGATAACTAGGGTCCATTTCTGATGTAATCACTTTACACCACAGTAACCATTATAGTGATAACTAGGGTCCATTTCTGATGTAATCACTTCACACCTCAGTAACCATTATAGTGATAATGAGGGTCCATTTCTGATGTAATCACTTTACACCTCAGTAACCATTATAGTGATAACGAGGGTCCGTTTCTGATGTAATCACTTTACACCTCAGTAACCATTATAGTGATAAGTAGGGTCCATTTCTGTTGTAATCACTTTACACCACAGTAACCATTATAGTGATAACTAGGGTCCATTACTGATGTAATCACTTTACACCTCAGTAACCATTATAGTGATAACTAGGGTCCATTACTGATGTAATCACTTTATACCTCAGTAACCATTATAGCGATAATAACTAGGGTCCATTTCTGATGTAATCACTTCACACCTCAGTAACCATTATAGTGATAACGAGGGTCCATTTCTGATGTAATCACTTCACACCTCAGTAACCATTATAGTGATAACGAGGGTACGTTTCTGATGTAATCACTTTACACCTCAGTAACCATTATAGTGATAACTAGGGTCCATTTCTGATGTAATCACTTTACACCTCAGTAACCATTATAGTGATAATAACTAGGGTCCATTTCTGATGTAATCACTTTACACCTCAGTAACCATTATAGTGATAACGAGGGTCCATTTCTGATGTAATCACTTTACACCTCAGTAACCATTATAGTGGTAACTAGGGTCCATTTCTGATGTAATCACTTTACACCTCAGTAACCATTATAGTGATAACTAGGGTCCATTTCTGATGTAATCACTTTACACCTCAGTAACCATTATAGTGATAACTAGGGTCCATTTCTGATGTAATCACTTTACACCTCAGTAACCATTATAGTGATAACTAGGGTCCATTTCTGATGTAATCACTTTACACCTCAGTAACCATTATAGTGATAACTAGGGTCCATTTCTGATGTAATCACTTTACACCTCAGTAACCATTATAGTGATAACTAGGGTCCATTTCTGATGTAATCACTTTACACCTCAGTAACCATTATAGTGATAACGAGGGTCCATTTCTGATGTAATCACTTTACACCTCAGTAACCATTATAGTGATAATAACTAGGGTCCATTTCTGATGTAATCACTTTACACCTCAGTAACCATTATAGTGATAACTAGGGTCCATTTCTGATGTAATCACTTTACACCTCAGTAACCATTATAGTGATAACGAGGGTCCATTTCTGATGTAATCACTTTACACCTCATTAACCATTATAGTGGTAACTAGGGTCCATTTCTGATGTAATCACTTTACACCTCAGTAACCATTATAGTGATAACTAGGGTCCATTTCTGATGTAATCACTTTACACCTCAGTAACCATTATAGTGATAAGTAGGGTCCATTTCTGATGTAATCACTTTACACCACAGTAACCATTATAGTGATAACTAGGGTCCATTACTGATGTAATCACTTTACACCTCAGTAACCATTATAGTGATAACTAGGGTCCATTACTGATGTAATCACTTTATACCTCAGTAACCATTATAGCGATAATAACTAGGGTCCATTTCTGATGTAATCACTTCACACCTCAGTAACCATTATAGTGATAACTAGGGTCCATTTCTGATGTAATCACTTCACACCTCAGTAACCATTATAGTGATAACTAGGGTCCATTTCTGATGTAATCACTTTACACCTCAGTAACCATTATAGTGATAACTAGGGTCCATTTCTGATGTAATCACTTTACACCTCAGTAACCATTATAGTGATAATAACTAGGGTCCATTTCTGATGTAATCACTTTACACCTCAGTAACCATTATAGTGATAACGAGGGTCCATTTCTGATGTAATCACTTTACACCTCAGTAACCATTATAGTGGTAACTAGGGTCCATTTCTGATGTAATCACTTTACACCTCAGTAACCATTATAGTGATAACTAGGGTCCATTTCTGATGTAATCACTTTACACCTCAGTAACCATTATAGTGATAACTAGGGTCCATTTCTGATGTAATCACTTTACACCTCAGTAACCATTATAGTGATAACTAGGGTCCATTTCTGATGTAATCACTTTACACCTCAGTAACCATTATAGTGATAACGAGGGTCCATTTCTGATGTAATCACTTTACACCTCAGTAACCATTATAGTGATAACGAGGGTCCATTTCTGATGTAATCACTTTACACCTCAGTAACCATTATAGTGATAACGAGGGTCCATTTCTGATGTAATCACTTTACACCTCAGTAACCATTATAGTGATAACTAGGGTCCATTTCTGATGTAATCACTTTACACCTCAGTAACCATTATAGTGATAACGAGGGTCCATTTCTGATGTAATCACTTTACACCTCATTAACCATTATAGTGGTAACTAGGGTCCATTTCTGATGTAATCACTTTACACCTCAGTAACCATTATAGTGATAACTAGGGTCCATTTCTGATGTAATCACTTTACACCTCAGTAACCATTATAGTGATAACTAGGGTCCATTTCTGATGTAATCACTTTACACCTCAGTAACCATTATAGTGATAACGAGGGTCCATTTCTGATGTAATCACTTTACACCTCATTAACCATTATAGTGGTAACTAGGGTCCATTTCTGATGTAATCACTTTACACCTCAGTAACCATTATAGTGATAACGAGGGTCCATTTCTGATGTAATCACTTTACACCTCAGTAACCATTATAGTGATAACTAGGGTCCATTTCTGATGTAATCACTTTACACCTCAGTAACCATTATAGTGATAACTAGGGTCCATTTCTGATGTAATCACTTTACACCTCAGTAACCATTATAGTGATAACTAGGGTCCATTTCTGATGTAATCACTTTACACCTCAGTAACCATTATAGTGATAACGAGGGTCCATTTCTGATGTAATCACTTTACACCTCAGTAACCATTATAGTGATAACGAGGGTCCATTTCTGATGTAATCACTTTACACCTCAGTAACCATTATAGTGATAACGAGGGTCCATTTCTGATGTAATCACTTTACACCTCAGTAACCATTATAGTGATAACTAGGGTCCATTTCTGATGTAATCACTTTACACCTCAGTAACCATTATAGTGATAACGAGGGTCCATTTCTGATGTAATCACTTTACACCTCATTAACCATTATAGTGGTAACTAGGGTCCATTTCTGATGTAATCACTTTACACCTCAGTAACCATTATAGTGATAACTAGGGTCCATTTCTGATGTAATCACTTTACACCTCAGTAACCATTATAGTGATAACTAGGGTCCATTTCTGATGTAATCACTTTACACCTCAGTAACCATTATAGTGATAACGAGGGTCCATTTCTGATGTAATCACTTTACACCTCATTAACCATTATAGTGGTAACTAGGGTCCATTTCTGATGTAATCACTTTACACCTCAGTAACCATTATAGTGATAACTAGGGTCCATTTCTGATGTAATCACTTTACACCTCAGTAACCATTATAGTGATAACTAGGGTCCATTTCTGATGTAATCACTTTACACCTCAGTAACCATTATAGTGATAACTAGGGTCCATTTCTGATGTAATCACTTTACACCTCAGTAACCATTATAGTGATAACTAGGGTCCATTTCTGATGTAATCACTTTAAACCTCAGTAACCATTATAGTGATAACTAGGGTCCATTTCTGATGTAATCACTTTACACCTCAGTAACCATTATAGTGATAACGAGGGTCCATTTCTGATGTAATCACTTTACACCTCAGTAACCATTATAGTGATAACGAGGGTCCATTTCTGATGTAATCACTTTACACCTCAGTAACCATTATAGTGATAACTAGGGTCCATTTCTGATGTAATCACTTTACACCTCAGTAACCATTATAGTGATAACGAGGGTCCATTTCTGATGTAATCACTTTACACCTCAGTAACCATTATAGTGATAACGAGGGTCCATTTCTGATGTAATCACTTTACACCCCAGTAACCATTATAGTGATAACTAGGGTCCATTTCTGATGTAATCACTTTACACCTCAGTAACCATTATAGTGATAACTAGGGTCCTTTTCTGATGTAATCACTTTACACCTCAGTAAACATTATAGTGATAACTAGGGTCCATTTCTGATGTAATCACTTTACACCTCAGTAACCATTATAGTGATAACTAGGGTCCATTTCTGATGTAATCACTTTACACCTCAGTAACCATTATAGTGATAACTAGGGTCCTTTTCTGATGTAATCACTTTACACCTCAGTAAACATTATAGTGATAACTAGGGTCCATTTCTGATGTAATCACTTTACACCTCAGTAACCATTATAGTGATAACTAGGGTCCATTTCTGATGTAATCACTTTACACCTCAGTAACCATTATAGTGATAACTAGGGTCCATTTCTGATGTAATCACTTTACACCTCAGTAACCATTATAGTGATAACTAGGGTCCATTTCTGATGTAATCACTTTACACCTCAGTAACCATTATAGTGATAACTAGGGTCCATTTCTGATGTAATCACTTTACACCTCAGTAACCATTATAGTGATAACGAGGGTCCATTTCTGATGTAATCACTTTACACCTCAGTAACCATTATAGTGATAACGAGGGTCCATTTCTGATGTAATCACTTTACACCTCAGTAACCATTATAGTGATAACGAGGGTCCATTTCTGATGTAATCACTTTACACCTCAGTAACCATTATAGTGATAACTAGGGTCCATTTCTGATGTAATCACTTTACACCTCAGTAACCATTATAGTGATAACGAGGGTCCATTTCTGATGTAATCACTTTACACCTCATTAACCATTATAGTGGTAACTAGGGTCCATTTCTGATGTAATCACTTTACACCTCAGTAACCATTATAGTGATAACTAGGGTCCATTTCTGATGTAATCACTTTACACCTCAGTAACCATTATAGTGATAACTAGGGTCCATTTCTGATGTAATCACTTTACACCTCAGTAACCATTATAGTGATAACGAGGGTCCATTTCTGATGTAATCACTTTACACCTCATTAACCATTATAGTGGTAACTAGGGTCCATTTCTGATGTAATCACTTTACACCTCAGTAACCATTATAGTGATAACGAGGGTCCATTTCTGATGTAATCACTTTACACCTCAGTAACCATTATAGTGATAACTAGGGTCCATTTCTGATGTAATCACTTTACACCTCAGTAACCATTATAGTGATAACTAGGGTCCATTTCTGATGTAATCACTTTACACCTCAGTAACCATTATAGTGATAACTAGGGTCCATTTCTGATGTAATCACTTTACACCTCAGTAACCATTATAGTGATAACGAGGGTCCATTTCTGATGTAATCACTTTACACCTCAGTAACCATTATAGTGATAACGAGGGTCCATTTCTGATGTAATCACTTTACACCTCAGTAACCATTATAGTGATAACGAGGGTCCATTTCTGATGTAATCACTTTACACCTCAGTAACCATTATAGTGATAACTAGGGTCCATTTCTGATGTAATCACTTTACACCTCAGTAACCATTATAGTGATAACGAGGGTCCATTTCTGATGTAATCACTTTACACCTCATTAACCATTATAGTGGTAACTAGGGTCCATTTCTGATGTAATCACTTTACACCTCAGTAACCATTATAGTGATAACTAGGGTCCATTTCTGATGTAATCACTTTACACCTCAGTAACCATTATAGTGATAACTAGGGTCCATTTCTGATGTAATCACTTTACACCTCAGTAACCATTATAGTGATAACTAGGGTCCATTTCTGATGTAATCACTTTACACCTCAGTAACCATTATAGTGATAACGAGGGTCCATTTCTGATGTAATCACTTTACACCTCATTAACCATTATAGTGGTAACTAGGGTCCATTTCTGATGTAATCACTTTACACCTCAGTAACCATTATAGTGATAACTAGGGTCCATTTCTGATGTAATCACTTTACACCTCAGTAACCATTATAGTGATAACTAGGGTCCATTTCTGATGTAATCACTTTACACCTCAGTAACCATTATAGTGATAACTAGGGTCCATTTCTGATGTAATCACTTTACACCTCAGTAACCATTATAGTGATAACTAGGGTCCATTTCTGATGTAATCACTTTAAACCTCAGTAACCATTATAGTGATAACTAGGGTCCATTTCTGATGTAATCACTTTACACCTCAGTAACCATTATAGTGATAACGAGGGTCCATTTCTGATGTAATCACTTTACACCTCAGTAACCATTATAGTGATAACGAGGGTCCATTTCTGATGTAATCACTTTACACCTCAGTAACCATTATAGTGATAACTAGGGTCCATTTCTGATGTAATCACTTTACACCTCAGTAACCATTATAGTGATAACGAGGGTCCATTTCTGATGTAATCACTTTACACCTCAGTAACCATTATAGTGATAACGAGGGTCCATTTCTGATGTAATCACTTTACACCCCAGTAACCATTATAGTGATAACTAGGGTCCATTTCTGATGTAATCACTTTACACCTCAGTAACCATTATAGTGATAACTAGGGTCCTTTTCTGATGTAATCACTTTACACCTCAGTAAACATTATAGTGATAACTAGGGTCCATTTCTGATGTAATCACTTTACACCTCAGTAACCATTATAGTGATAACTAGGGTCCATTTCTGATGTAATCACTTTACACCTCAGTAACCATTATAGTGATAACTAGGGTCCATTTCTGATGTAATCACTTTACACCTCAGTAACCATTATAGTGATAACGAGGGTCCATTTCTGATGTAATCACTTTACACCACAGTAACCATTATAGTGATAACGAGGGTCCATTTCTGATGTAATCACTTTACACCTCAGTAACCATTATAGTGATAACGAGGGTCCATTTCTGATGTAATCACTTTACACCTCAGTAACCATTATAGTGATAACGAGGGTCCATTTCTGATGTAATCACTTTACACCTCAGTAACCATTATAGTGATAACGAGGGTCCATTTCTGATGTAATCACTTTACACCTCAGTAACCATTATAGTGATAACGAGGGTCCATTTCTGATGTAATCACTTTACACCTCAGTAACCATTATAGTGATAACGAGGGTCCATTTCTGATGTAATCACTTTACACCTCAGTAACCATTATAGTGATAACGAGGGTCCATTTCTGATGTAATCACTTTACACCACAGTAAACATTATAGTGATAACGAGGGTCCATTTCTGATGTAATCACTTTACACCTCAGTAACCATTATAGTGATAACGAGGGTCCATTTCTGATGTAATCACTTTACACCTCAGTAACCATTATAGTGATAACGAGGGTCCATTTCTGATGTAATCACTTTACACCTCAGTAACCATTATAGTGATAACGAGGGTCCATTTCTGATGTAATCACTTTACACCTCAGTAACCATTATAGTGATAACGAGGGTCCATTTCTGATGTAATCACTTTACACCTCAGTAACCATTATAGTGATAACGAGGGTCAGTTTCTGATGTAATCACTTTACACCACAGTAACCATTATAGTGATAACGAGGGTCAGTTTCTGATGTAATCACTTTACACCTCAGTAACCATTATAGTGATAACTAGGGTCCATTTCTGATGTAATCACTTTACACCTCAGTAACCATTATAGTGATAACGAGGGTCCACTGTTAAACGTGAGTTATGAAACTTGTGTGTTACGACAAGGAATATAAATGCATATTACAACGTATTTGAAGTCGCTTTAGTTACATATGACGTTATATCATACTAGCCCACTCTCCCGGGAGGCTCACGATTTTTGGGGTAACCCCCTGCACCCCTGAAACATTAGGCAAATCTCACGCATACCACACGCTTCCTAGTGAAGTTGGCAAGATGGGGAAATTTTCTGAGACATTTGCGGGTCCGTATGGAAGGGGCGTGGCTAAATGGTGCATATCGCTTCATTTAGCCCCGCCTCCAATCACAGGGGGTTCCTGTAAAGGGGTCATGGTCTAATCCCGTCTATTGTCTGGCCCCACCCCCCAAAGATAAGAGAAGCAGGTCCTCTCTCAGGCTGCTCCTGGAAAGGTGCCCTGCAAAGTCGCTAAGTATGCGTTACATACTGCCATCCGCAGACTATTGCACAGTGACGTGCGGTGAGGTGAATGGCTGGGGAGACACACATGGAGATGGGTCTGAGTGCTGGGAGCCTGTCTCACCCCCTACTCACTGTAACTCTCCCCTCACTACACTAAGCTTCAATGTCCATTGATTCTCCTACCTGCATCTTTTCTTGTGGCTACTGACTGAGCTCCGATGTCTAAACACTGCAGTGCACTTCCTGGGCACATGACATATCCAAGGTGTCCATCAATGCTCACAGCATGCCCCCCCATACTCAGAGGCATGCCTCTATTAGTTCTCTTTGTGTGGCCCCGCCCCCAGCTCTGCAACCAGTGTCTGACTATACTGAAGCGAGGCTGAGCTGTTTCTGGCTCATCTCCCCTCTCCCTGCAGTCCCAAGGAGCTCCACAAAAGCTGGTGAGTGTTAACTACAGATGTGTCCTCATACATCCAGCCTCCTTGCATGTTAAACCGCCCTTCTAATCATGTCATGCTGTGGCGTTACTTGGTAGCGCTGAGCGTCTTTTTGTGCAACCTTTTACCTTCAAATGCATCTTATTCACACAGTGATGCGAATAGCTAGCACAAGCAGCTTCTGCGGATTTATCTGCATGCGAAACGCTGATACGGTGTTACAGCCGCTGACACTGTAATGTAGCATTTCACATGCAGATACATCCGCAGATGTTTGTGCTAGCTGTTCACATCAATGTGTGAATAGCACGCATTTGAAGGTAAAAAGTCGCACAAAAGACGTTCTGCGCTACCGAGGCACACGGAGCTCCCGCGTTGTGTGGCACGACTCCCCTGCCTACCCTGACTGCATGTGCCTGCTTTTGCAGCAGCTGATACATCCGTACTTCTGTATCTCACGGAGATTTACTTCCCCTGATTGGAAGTTGCCATAATACACATGCAGTTCAATAGTTATAAATGATCACATGGTATAGCCAGACAAAAGAAGAGACAGTATAATATATTTTAATATTTAATGAAAACATCCCATCCCCTATAAGAACGAGGTGTTTTTCTTTTTTCTTTTTCTTAAAACCACTATGGTTGCCTTTTAGCAAATACACAGTTTTGATAATATATCCTAATTAATTCATAATGCTAGTAATGACTTCCAGTTTGCTACATAGAGTGTAGCGAGAATGAGAGCCTTTGGGACACTCCTCCTCTCAGCACATGTACACGCCCCCTGACTCTCACATGACTACGTGGGAGATCCATGACTGACTGGCTGTAACTCAGACATTAGGCTGCACAAAGAATGGCCAATTGGCGGTCCTGTATCAATCTTTCGGATTGAAAAAAGATAGCTACATCTGGATTTAATGCAGAAACGATTGTGATAACAACATTGAACTTCTTCACAATTGATATTATTTTGACGCATGCGATGTTGGGAAGTTAGGTAAAAATTACGCGTGCGCAAATAATAAAATAAAGACCAATGTGTGCGCAGTGGAACAAGGGTTGTCGGGGATCAGGTAAGGACATCGCTGCTTGTACATTTGTGATTTTTTTTTTTGGATCTACTGTATTCTATTAATACATCACATCTCCAGAATCGATCCAAGCGTAACGGTGCATTGAGCATGAATATCAATTTTTTTTAAAACAATTGGAGATGGGTGTCCGTCCCTAGATTACCCATGCACTCAGGTGCAGGAGCAGCAACCGATATTCTCAGCAGAGAGAGGGACATTGATTCTGCAAAAAGAAGACAGAGTTAAAGAAGAGCCGGCTGTTAAATACAAAAGAAATCAATAGAAAAGGTTATGTGAGATCGCACCTTTACAATGTACAGCGAGGGCACTCTGGAGTCAATTGAATTAGCTGCGAGTTGGGTCCTGTGAGCTGATGTCATGGAGAACTCGCACTGCGCATCACATTTGCAATTCAATTCCAAACTCTCATTAACTTTTCAGAGGAAATTAACGGTTTTTGTTGCACACCTCCCTGAGCAGGTAGAAAAATGGGGAAAGTCTTTTTTTTTTTTAAGGTAAAAATGTTGAGACATAGTGCAGGACCTCTGGTACATCCCTCCCAATGAATAATCCTGCACTTGGAGGGGTTTAAATAAAATAATTTGGTCAATAAAGACATGTCAGTTTTCAGGTGAATTTTGCGAAAAAAAGCTCAATAATGGGTTAAATGATGGGGGACAGGTGTGTGAAGGTATAATTGGGACAGGTAAGTGGAGGTGCAAATGATGTGGGACAGGTGTGTGGAGGTGTAAATGATGTGGGACAGGTACGTTGAGGAGTAAATGATGTGGGACAGGTACGGGGAGGTGTAAATGATGTGGGACAGGTGCGTGGAGGTGTAAATGATGTGGGGCAGGTACGTGGAGGAGTAAATGATGTGGGACAGGTACGGGGAGGTGTAAATGATGTGGGACAGGTATGTGGAGGTGTAAATGATGTGGGAGAGGTACGTGGAGGTGTAAATGATGGGGGACAGGTACATGGAGGTGTAAATGATGGGGGACCATTTTGTTGAGGTGTAAATGATGTGAAACAGGTGTGAGGAGGTGTAAATGATGGGGGACAGGTATGGGGAGGTGTAAATGATGTGGGACAGGTGTGTGGAGGTGTAAATGATGGGGGACAGCTGCGTGGAGGTGTAAATGATCGGGGACAGGTGCGTGAAGATGTAAATGATGTGGGACAGGTGTGTGGAAGTGTAAATGATGTGGGACAGGTGTGTGGAAGTGTAAATGATGGGGGACAGGTGTGTGGAGGTGTAAATGATGGGGGACAGGTGTGTGGAGGTGTAAATGATGTGGGACAGGTGTGTGGAAGTGTAAATGATGGGGGACAGGTGTGTGGAGGTGTAAATGATGGGGGACAGGTGTGTGGAGGTGTAAATGATGGGGGACAGGTGTGTGGAGGTGTAAATGATGGGGACAGGTGTGTGGAGGTGTAAATGATGTGGGACAGGTATGTGGGGGTGTAAATGATGTGGGACAGGTGCGTGGAGGTGTAAATGATGGGGGACAGTATGTGGAGGAGTAAATTATGTGGGACAGGTAAGTGGAGGTGTAAATGATGGGGGACAGGTGCGTGGAGGAGTAAATGATGGGGGACAGGTACATGGAGGAGTAAATGATGTGGGACAGGTGCTTGGTGGAGTAAATGATGGGGGACAGGTACGTGGAGGTGTACATGATGTGGGACAGGTGCGTGGAGGTGTAAATGATGTAGGACAGGTGCGTGGAGGAGTAAATGATGGGGGGCAGGTACGTGGGGGAGTAAATGATGGGGGACAGGTGCGTGGAGGAGTAAATGATGGGAGAGTAAATGATGTAGGACAGGTGCGTGGAGGAGTAAATGATGGGGGACAGTATGTGGAGGAGTAAATTATGTGGGACAGGTAAGTGGAGGTGTAAATGATGGGGGACAGGTGCGTGGAGGAGTAAATGATGGGGGACAGGTACATGGAGGAGTAAATGATGTGGGACAGGTACGTGGAGGAGTAAATGATGGGAGGCAGGTACGTGGGGGAGTAAATGATGGGGGACAGGTACGTGGAGGTGTACATGATGTGGGACAGGTGCGTGGAGGTGTAAATGATGTAGGACAGGTGCGTGGAGGAGTAAATGATGGGGGGCAGGTACGTGGGGGAGTAAATGATGGGGGACAGGTGCGTGGAGGAGTAAATGATGGGAGAGTAAATGATGGGGGACAGGTGCGTGGAGGTGTAAATGATGTGGGACAGGTGCGTGGAGGAGTAAATGATGGGGGACAGGTGCGTGGAGGAGTAAATGATGGGAGAGTAAATGATGTGGGACAGGTGCGTGGAGGTGTAAATGATGTAGGACAGGTACGTGGAGGTGTAAATGATGGGGACAGGTGTGTGGAGGTGTAAATGATGTGGGACAGGTATGTGGGGGTGTAAATGATGTGGGACAGGTGCGTGGAGGTGTAAATGATGGGGGACAGTATGTGGAGGAGTAAATTATGTGGGACAGGTAAGTGGAGGTGTAAATGATGGGGGACAGGTGCGTGGAGGAGTAAATGATGGGGGACAGGTACATGGAGGAGTAAATGATGTGGGACAGGTGCTTGGTGGAGTAAATGATGGGGGACAGGTACGTGGAGGTGTACATGATGTGGGACAGGTGCGTGGAGGTGTAAATGATGTAGGACAGTTGCGTGGAGGAGTAAATGATGGGGGGCAGGTACGTGGGGGAGTAAATGATGGGGGACAGGTGCGTGGAGGAGTAAATGATGGGAGAGTAAATGATGTAGGACAGGTGCGTGGAGGAGTAAATGATGGGGGACAGTATGTGGAGGAGTAAATTATGTGGGACAGGTAAGTGGAGGTGTAAATGATGGGGGACAGGTGCGTGGAGGAGTAAATGATGGGGGACAGGTACATGGAGGAGTAAATGATGTGGGACAGGTGCTTGGTGGAGTAAATGATGGGGGACAGGTACGTGGAGGAGTAAATGATGGGGGGCAGGTACGTGGGGGAGTAAATGATGGGGGACAGGTACGTGGAGGTGTACATGATGTGGGACAGGTGCGTGGAGGTGTAAATGATGTAGGACAGGTGCGTGGAGGAGTAAATGATGGGGGGCAGGTACGTGGGGGAGTAAATGATGGGGGACAGGTGCGTGGAGGAGTAAATGATGGGAGAGTAAATGATGGGGGACAGGTGCGTGGAGGTGTAAATGATGTGGGACAGGTGCGTGGAGGAGTAAATGATGGGGGACAGGTGCGTGGAGGAGTAAATGATGGGAGAGTAAATGATGGGGGACAGGTGCGTGGAGGTGTAAATGATGTGGGACAGGTGCGTGGAGGTGTAAATGATGTAGGACAGGTACGTGGAGGTGTAAATGATGGGGGACAGGTGCGTGGAGGTATTGTAATTATGGTCCTGCTATCTCAATTGTTACTTTTTTGTGGGTCCATGATTAGAGGGGGTTTAATAGAGGAGGGTGCCAGTGTGCAGGCTCCAGGCGGGCCCCCTCCTCCCCGGCAGCACAATAGTCTCTGGTGTTGTGCCGTACTCCGGGAACATGGTGCCCGTGCCACTTTCCTGGACACTTCTCTATTGGGCATGCGCAAAACACCAGGGAAATAGCCGCTGCGCCATTTTTCCAGTGACTTCTGTTGTTCTACAGTGGCGGCCAACGCGGGACTCCGGAGAATGACATATAATTCTGGGTGTGGGGTGTGAGCCCCCCTGGATACATTATAGATACAACCAATGTCCACAATGATTTCCTTACTGTTTCATATACCTTTCTCCGGTCGCTTTTTATAGTAAAGTTGCGCAACAACGCTGCGAGTGCGACGAATTGGCATCTGTACTTGAATCTTGCATTTGACGGGTGCGCGCTTTCAGGCGATTCATGAAACAAACTCGCTCCTAGTTCAGTTGCCCCCTCTGTGTTTGCCGTTATAGTGCTCCTGCAGGTGTACATACAGCAATAAGGGGCATTTATGTAAATTGGTGCACAGAAATGATTGTGCCATAGTTTATAGCAGCCGTTCAGACGATTGCTTTCATTGTATAAACTGTCCTAGGAAACCAGCAGTCTAGCAATGAGTTACAGCACCTGGCTCCTGTCCTCCACGTCTCATACATTTCCAGAATAAATATTGTATAAATTCCCTGTGCATAGACCGGCTCTACGGATGCTGCTCTGTGTTTTACCTGGTGATGACTCTTACCGTGGATACAGTTATTGTTTGCTGAACCAGTATTCCCGTGAACGCAGCCTAACAATTCACAAGTCACATCCCGGAGGCACAAGACACCGAACGGCTGCCTCCAATGTATTCCGGTGATCGGTCCACTTTAAGTTGTCTTTGGTGCATATTTTCTGCTCCATATCACAATCTATATTATAGCAAGTTCATTGGAATTTGCTGGAATGAGATACTGCATCGATGTCTCCTGGAGACGGTTTTATTGCTCGCTAATTGCTCGGAAAGTGACTGATTTAGTCCGCCAGCGAACCGGTAGAACACAGCCCATCATCACTGCTATTTATTTGTAACTTGGTTACAAATTAGACGCATTTCTAGGATTGATGGAGCTGATTCCCCGGCTGATTGGCGCACTACAACGGCATAATCGCAATGTTTTATCTGCATTTTCATTTTTCAGAGAGAGATAGTCCTTCAGAATGCCACAGTGAAAGGTTGCTGAGGGCGCCGGGATTGCAGATCAATTATATAAGTAGCTTGCTCCAATTTATCATCTGCTGATAGCATCTATGTGGATTGGAAAGAGCATGCTAGTGAGTATAACAGGACATAGACAGGAGGCAGACGCTGTGTGCAGAGCAGAGATAGAGGCATGCAGCAAAGGGGCGTAGGGTGGGGGCCGGATGGGGGCCACTGCCCAGGTATTCTAATGAAATTGTAATCATCGTAACACATTTGTGAATTCCAATGTTCCTGCCAGTCAGATCCATTTCCAATGAGAGATGTGATGTGGGATTAATGTTTGTACGGCTCACTCTGTATTCATTTCCTGTATGGTCGTGTTATCGGCACCACAAGGTTATCTCCGTAAGTGCCGAAGATGGAAAGGCTGGGACTCTTCCGCGCCCGCCTGCAAACTATAAATTTGCGCCCTCCGTCAGGGACAGGCAGCTGTCTCCCTTTAACGCACTGCTCGGCAGGTCCTCCGTTTCTCCTCTTCTGGGACACAGCACAACATACACAAAGGAGCGAGTGTGCGTGTTCGGCGTCACGACTTCGCATACGTGTAAATTGCCGGTCTACATGCTAATGCTGGCAGTGGCGCTGCTTATAACAACCTACCAAGGCAGGAGAACGAACTAGCTCCTCCCGCTCAGGGGCAGGCAATGCCGGGCAAGGAAATCAGGGGCAGGCAATGCCGGGCAAGGAAATCAGGGGCAAGCAATGCCGGCCAAGGAAATCGGGGGCAGGCAATGCCAGGCAATGAAATCAGGGGCAGGCAATGCCGGGCAAGGAAATCAGGCGTAGGCAATGCCGGGCAAGGAAATCAGGGGCAGGCAATGCCGGGCAAGGAATTCAGGGGCAGGCAATGCTGGGCAAGGAAATCAGTTCCTGCCTGGCCGGCCCCAGACATAAATTACATTTACATTCAGGCAGATCAGTGATCAAACTAAGTCCGGGACCACCCATTAGCCAGATCGCTGATCCGCCTGAATTTAATTGTCATTTATGTCCACGGCCGCCCAATCCACACCTTGGTTTCACCCTGCTAGGCCCGCACATGACACTGCCTCACCCTCCTGCCACAGGCGCAGCTGTAAGGCTCTTGGGGAACTGGCCCTATTTGATGGCAGCTCTTTGTGGTCCAGGAGAGGGGTCTGCTCCCTTGGACATTTGCATAGTGATGGAGTTATTAAAACCTTTGATACTCTTAAGACTGAATTTGGGGTACAGAATTTTATGTTATTCCGCTATTTACAGCTTAGACATGCTCCACAATTTGCTCCTGATCCTGTTAAAACTCTGTTGCAAGTAACTAGTGGTAAGAGATTGATATCCAGAATTTACACCTACCTCATTACTGTTCACTCAGATGACGCCCTAGCACCGCTTAGACTTAAATGGGGGGAGGATTTGGGACCAATAGAAGACGAAGAGTGGACTTTAATGTTGAATAGCCCTCTGTCTGCCACCACCTCAGTGCGATTTCAACAGATTAAATTTTTCTTATTACATAGGGTGTATCTTACCCCCATGCGATTGAGTAGATTTGGGTCTGGTGCCTCTGATAGGTGTCCTAAATGTTCTACTCCACAGTGCTCGTTCTGGCATCTCCTCTGGGAGTGTTCTGCTGTCCAAGTGTTTTGGTCCCGAGTCACCAGTTGTCTCACTAGAACAGGAGGAGGAGTAATTCCCCTTTTATTCCCTAAAATGTGTATATTTGTTTTGGGTCTCTTGGACAGGGTTAATCACTGAACGGTCCAGTACATGCATTGACTTTGGCAAAGGTTTGTATTGCCTGCACTTGGATGGCATCTAGGGGCCCTACTTTTGCTGAGTGGCGTGGGCTGATGAATAAAGTTGTGGGGCATGTACGATTTCTATATACTAAGCGACATTGTATTCACAAATATGAGGGTATTTGGGGCCCATGGATTGCTACTTCCCATTATGTTGCTGGAGGGAGTGGGATTTCAGACGTTGATGGATTGGTGCCCGGCGGGGCGGCATGATAATGTTTTGATTTTCTAAATCTTTATTTGTACATTTTCTATTGCTATTTGATGGTTGAAAATTATTGTGCAGATATTTTAATTATGATTCTATTTTTATGGGTTTATATGACAATGGCTGTATATTACAAATGTTTTTTTTTTCTTTTCTTTTTTGTTTATCGGGGTGGGGGGGATTTTGTTTATTGTATTGGTTTTGTTGTTTGTTATGGAAACAAAAATTTTCATAAACTCAATTTAAAAAAAAAGACGTACTCAGCTAAACTTATGTGGAGGAGACAGGGTTTATAGCAGTTTCATCATACTTGCCTACCCTCCCGATTTGGTCATGAGCCTCCCGAAAATCGTGTGCCCCTCCCGGGAAGCCAGGCAATCCTCCCGGCTGCCGCCCACTTCTCCTATCCCCCCGCAATAACCCCTGCAACCCACGAAGGGGGCGGAGGCTATGGCGCGATTCGTGTCATTTTGGCCCCGCCCCCTGCTTCACAAAGCCTATATTATCGGCATTGTGTAGCGGGGCGGGGCCAAATGGACGTTATCACGTGGCCCCGCCCACAAGTGCCTGTCACCCGCCCAGCCAAACCTCCTTTTCCCGGCCACGACCTCCCTCCCGGAAGCAGCAGCCAGAAAGTCGGCAGGTATGCGTTACATCCTTCGGACGAGTCTTTAGACGCTTATTTTATTAATTTCTGAAATAGTTGCACTGATTTCTTCCTGTTTCCGGAACCAGTTATCAGAATTAGAAATGATACAAAATCTATAGGTCCTGCCGCTATGATTCCCATCAGACAAGCAGCATCGCCTGGATGTGATGGCACCACGCGGGCCAGACCATACGTCTCCGCTGTAATGCATGCCCTAGGAGAAATCTGTGATTAGTAGGAGTGTGCCAAACGTCTGGGCTCTGCGCAGCCACCAAGGACCCAGCTTTGCATTTTATGGAGCCACAAAGGAGTCCTGGGGATGGGAAGAGCAGGTTGTAATTTAAAAGATGGAAACTGCTCTCATAGCTGGGATAAGAATGCAAAAATGTCATTAAGTAAAATATTGTCGCTGTTCATGCGGGATATGATGAGAGCGTGCAGGAGATCCAGCCGTGCCTTGATATCATTTTAATGGCAGATTAAAGGCACAACAGGCTTTTGCTAAAGATAATATAATCTGATAAAACAAAAAGGTGCCAAGATCCAGCACAAACTACCGGGCAAGGTCCACCGCCCAGTTACGTCCTAGACCTGATTGTGGAGGACAGTGATTAGCCCAGTCTTGGACAGATTGGTAAATGGACACGCTGTACAGAGAAAGGTGAGGGATACATACCATATAGCACCCTGTGATGACCTGTGCCTCGTGCCTCAGTGATGTTACTGATCCTTCGGACGCTGTAGACTGAATGGCTGAATACACGGTGCGATAAAGCAGCCGATCAGACGGAATGGTACGATTTGGCTGATCTATCGTACTGTGTATGGGCCAGTGCGGGCACCAGTGGGGTCGTTCATCGCACCCCCAGATCTTACTGCAGGTTCAGTCGATCTGGGGCTGCGATGTGCGATCCCATGCAGCGCTATGGGGGAGGGTGGGAGCCGGCATATCGGGTGGGCGGCCACCCAATCGCACCGTGTGTGGGGACCGCCCGATACGTCGTATACCCCGTCGTTCCGCACGGTGCATATCGCACAGTGTATGACCGGCTTTCGCTATAAATCCATTTACGGCAGGTGAAAATGTGACTGGCGTAAGATTTGGCGCACTGCGTGTGTTCACTTCTTGCGGCCATAGCGTGAGCTGGGCGTATCTTACACTGTCTTAGCTCTTCATAAGTGGTAGATACGCTCTGGGGCCACACCCACTGTGGTGCGCCCATGACCCTAGCGTTATGCGACTATGACCCCATGTCTGGGGGGGGGGAGTGGCAGCGTCCAGGTTTATTATTAATAATTGCTGGTAGATACAGTACAGATGTCAGATATGCTTTAAATGTAAAATATAGTCCTGCTTCATCCATCAATCACACTGGGCCCCACCACCTTTCCATCGTATAATATCCAATGTAACAAAGCTCCAAGTATCGCTACCAGTATGACACAGGGGCCTCAGCTATATCATCGTTTATGTCCGTCCTTCTCTGCTTCCTTTTGCTGCGTGGGAAATGAATACACCGCCAGGCTTGGGGGACCTCTTATCCCTCCACGTCCCGTAGGCTAGAGTTCCGCCCGTGCATTCTGCGGCCATACTGTGACTCTCAGCACAAGTGGGACTGAATCCCCGGGGGGATGACGTGACTGCTCCTAGTATATCATGGGGACGGCTGACACAGAACGTGTGAGAAGGGAATGTCCCCAGGCTCAACATTTCCACTCACGTCGTCACACTCTCTGAGCATCATATTTGCAAAGTCAAACAATTGCTGCATCTTACACCCCCCATCCCCCCATTCAGGTCACAGTAACATCTCTGGTAAATGCACCTTCAGCCAATGACATCAGGCAGGGCTTCATAGAATATGAAAATTTTTAACGCAAGGGAAAGTTTTAATGAGAAAACCTATTTTAGAAAAGCTAACAAACTGGGAGATGGCACAACAAAGCCCCTCGTCTCATTGCTCGTGTTCCAAGCTTGTATTCTGCTCTTCTGTTCCTCTTTCATTAATATGGGAGCGATGCCGCCAGTGTTTAATGGGATAACTCAGCTAGGAACTTTAAATCCCTGCAGTGTATTTAATTGCCCTGTCACAGTTTCTCACCTGCACATTCCATTTGTCCCCCATAAACTTTTAAACGGGCAACATGAAGAATGAAAGCAAACCTGACACCAGGGAGTATTATCTGTATACGGACATATCTGTAAGAACTGCCCAGTGCAGGGTTACTGATTTATGTGTGGACTCGGGCTGGCAGCTTTGACTAGTGCCTAAAGGCCTGCCCCCCATAGGGGCTCCAGATGCAAGCTCTAGGACTGTGCATGGCTTTTTCATTGCTGACTATTTGCAGCCACTAGTGGTCACTTTGGAGATCAGCCTATTCATCATCGAAGGTGGTATGGCCCCCCGATCATAGGCAAACGCAGGGGGAGTTTCCGTCTGCCTGGGAACCCCCCTCCCCAGCACAGCACAGCACACACCATGACCGCAGTAGAAATAGTAATATAATACAATGTTACTAGCGCTGCATGTTCTTCTCAGTATCACAAATGAAATAATTAGCACCACCTGTGGATCTTTTAATATGTGTCAGCCAGTAATAAATAACCTGTGCACCAACTAGGAGATGTGGAAAACATGCACTGTTAGGAGTGCACTGCTATAACCATCAATAGGGTTAATTATTAATACTGTATAATAATACACTATCCAGGACATAAGGAGACCGATATGTACATATATGTCCAGGGCAGTGCTAGGTTCTTATGCTGCTCCCCCAGACTCCCAGACTTGCTCCCATGCTCTGGAATGGAGCTCACATTTGAAAAAAAACATTCTGCTCACACAGGATGGACCTACTGCCGCATCTAATGGCTTACTGTGAACACTGGTCCTGTATATGCTGGATATATGACACACAATACACTATGTATGACACATATAATGGGTTACTGTGAACACTGGTCCTGTATATGCTGGATATATGACACACAATACACTATGTATGACACATATAATGGGTTACTGTGAACACTGGTCCTGTATATGCTGGAATTATGACACACAATACATTATGTATGACACATATAATGGGTTACTGTGAATACTGGTCCTGTATATGCTGGAATTATGACACACAATACACTATGTATGACACATATAATGGGTTACTGTGATCACTGGTCCTGTATATGCTGGAATTATGACACACAATACACTATGTATGACACATATAATGGGTTACTGTGAACACTGGTCCTGTATATGCTGGATATATGACACACAATACACTATGTATGACACATATAATGGGTTACTGTGAACACTGGTCCTGTATATGCTGGAATTATGACACACAATACACTATGTATGACACATATAATGGGTTACTGTGAATACTGGTCCTGTATATGCTGGAATTATGACACACAATACACTATGTATGACACATATAATGGGTTACTGTGATCACTGGTCCTGTATATGCTGGATATATGACACACAATACACTATGTATGACACATATAATGGGTTACTGTGAACACTGGTCCTGTATATGCTGGAATTATGACACACAATACACTATGTATGACACATATAATGGGTTACTGTGAACACTGGTCCTGTATATGCTGGAATTATGACACACAATACACTATGTATGACACATATAATGGGTTACTGTGATCACTGGTCCTGTATATGCTGGAATTATGACACACAATACAATATGTATGACACATACGTATAATGGGTTACTGTGATCGCTGGTCATGTATATGCTGGAATTATGACACACAATACACTATGTATGACACATATAATAGGTTACTGTGATCGCTGGTCCTGTATATGCTGGAATTATGACACACAATACACTAAGTATGACACATATAATGGGTTACTGTGATCACTGGTCCTGTATATGCTGGAATTATGACACACAGTACACTATGTATGACACATATAATGGGTTACTGTGATCACTGGTCCTGTATATGCTGGAATTATGACACACAATACACTATGTATGACACATATAATGGGTTACTGTGATCACTGGTCCTGTATATGCTGGAATTATGATACACAATACACTATGTATGACACATATAATGGGTTACTGTGATCACTGGTCCTGTATATGCTGGAATTATGATACACAATACACTATGTATGACACATACGTATAATGGGTTACTGTGATCTCTGGTCCTGTATATGCTGGAATTATGACACACAATACACTATGTATGACACATATAATAGGTTACTGTGATCGCTGGTCCTGTATATGCTGGAATTATGACACACAATACACTAAGTATGACACATATAATGGGTTACTGTGATCACTGGTCCTGTATATGCTGGAATTATGACACACAATACACTATGTATGACATATAATGGGTTACTGTGATCACTGGTCCTGTATATGCTGGAATTATGACACACAATACACTATGTATGACACATATAATGGGTTACTGTGATCACTGGTCCTGTATATGCTGGAATTATGATACACAATACACTATGTATGACACATATAATGGGTTACTGTGATCACTGGTCCTGTATATGCTGGAATTATGATACACAATACACTATGTATGACACATACGTATAATGGGTTACTGTGATCTCTGGTCCTGTATATGCTGGAATTATCACACACAATACACTATGTATGACACATATAATGGGTTACTGTGATCGCTGGTCCTGTATATGCTGGATATATGACACACAATACACTATGTATGACACATATAATGGGTTACTGTCATCGCTGGTCCTGTATATGCTGGAATTATGACACGCAATACACTATGTATGACACATATAATGGGTTACTGTGATCACTGGTCCTGTATATGCTGGGATTATGACACACAATACACTATGTATGACACATATAATGGGTTACTGTGATCGCTGGTCCTGTATATGCTGGAATTATGACACACAATACACTATGTATGACACATATAATGGGTTACTGTGATCACTGGTCCTGTATATGCTGGAATTATGACACACAATACACTATGTATGACACATATAATGTGTTACTGTGATCACTGGTCCTGTATATGCTGGAATTATGACACACAATACACTATGTATGACACATATAATGGGTTACTGTGATCACTGGTCCTGTATATGCTGGAATTATGACACACAATACACTATGTATGACACATATAATGGGTTACTGTGATCACTGGTCCTGTATATGCTGGAATTATGACACACAATACACTATGTATGACACATATAATGGGTTACTGTGATCGCTGGTCCTGTATATGCTGGAATTATGACACACAATACACTATGTATGACACATATATTGGGTTACTGTGATCGCTGGTCATGTATATGGTGGAATTATGACACACAGTACACTATGTATGACACATATAATGGGTTACTGTGATCACTGGTCCTGTATATGCTGGAATTATGACACACAATACACTATGTATGACACATATAATGGTTACTGTGATCGCTGGTCCTGTATATGCTGGAATTATGACACACAATACACTATGTATGACACATATAATGGGTTACTGTGAGCACTGGTCCTGTATATGCTGGAATTATGACACACAATACACTATGTATGACACATATAATGGGTTACTGTGATCACTGGTCCTGTATATGCTGGAATTATGACACACAATACATTATGTATGACACATATAATGGGTTACTGTGATCGCTGGTCCTGTATATGCTGGAATTATGACACACAATACACTATGTATGACACATATAATGGGTTACTGTGATCGCTGGTCCTGTATATGCTGGAATTATGACACACAATACACTATGTATGACACATATAATGGTTACTGTGATCGCTGGTCCTGTATATGCTGGAATTATGACACACAATACACTATGTATGACACATATAATGGGTTACTGTGATCACTGGTCCTGTATATGCTGGAATTATGACACACAATACACTATGTATGACACATAGAATGGGTTACTGTGATCCCTGGTCCTGTATATGCTGGAATTATGACACACAATACACTATGTATGAGGCATATAATGGGTTACTGTGATCGCTGGTCCTGTATATGCTGGAATTATGACACACTATACACTATGTATGACACATATAATGGGTTACTGTGATCACTGGTCCTGTATATGCTGGAATTATGACACACAATACACTATGTATGACACATATAATGGGTTACTGTGATCACTGGTCCTGTATATGCTGGAATTATGACACACAATACATTATGTATGACACATATAATGGGTTACTGTGATCGCTGGTCCTGTATATGCTGGAATTATGACACACAATACACTATGTATGACACATATAATGGGTTACTGTGATCGCTGGTCCTGTATATGCTGGAATTATGACACACAATACACTATGTATGACACATATAATGGTTACTGTGATCGCTGGTCCTGTATATGCTGGAATTATGACACACAATACACTATGTATGACACATATAATGGGTTACTGTGATCACTGGTCCTGTATATGCTGGAATTATGACACACAATACACTATGTATGACACATAGAATGGGTTACTGTGATCCCTGGTCCTGTATATGCTGGAATTATGACACACAATACACTATGTATGATACATATAATGGGTTACTGTGATCACTGGTCCTGTATATGCTGGAATTATGACACACAATACACTATGTATGACACATATAATGGGTTACTGTGATCACTGGTCCTGTATATGCTGGAATTATGACACATAATACACTATGTATGACACATATAATGGTTACTGTGATCACTGGTCCTGTATATGCTGGAATTATGACACATAATACACTATGTATGACACATATAATGGTTACTGTGATCACTGGTCCTGTATATGCTGGAATTATGACACACAATACACTATGTATGACGCATATAATGGTTACTGTGATCACTGGTCCTGTATATGCTGGAATTATGACACACAATACACTATGTATGACGCATATAATGTGTTACTGTGAGCACTGGTCCTGTATATGCTGGAATTATGACACACAATACACTATGTATGACACAAATAATGGGTTACTGTGATCGCTGGTCCTGAATATGCTGGAATTATGACACACAATACACTATGTATGACACATATAATGGGATACTGTGATCGCTGGTCCTGTATATGCTGGAATTATGACATACAATACACTATGTATGACACATATAATGGGTTACTGTGATCGCTGGTCCTGTATATGCTGGAATTATGACAAACAATACACTATGTATGACACATGTAATGGGTTACTGTGATCGCTGGTCCTGTATATGCTGGAATTATGACACACAATACACTATGTATGACACATATAATTGGTTACTGTGATCGCTGGTCCTGTATATGCTGGAATTATGACACACAATACACTATGTATGACACATATAATGGGTTACTGTGATCACTGGTCCTGTATATGCTGGAATTATGACACACAATACACTATGTATGACACATATAATGGGTTACTGTGATCACTGGTCCTGTATATGCTGGAATTATGACACACAATACACTATGTATGACACATATAATGGTTACTGTGATCGCTGGTCCTGTATATGCTGGAATTATGACACACAATACACTATGTATGATACATATAATGGGTTACTGTGATCACTGGTCCTGTATATGCTGTAATTATTACACACAATACACTATGTATGACACATATAATGGGTTACTGTGATCGCTGCTACTGTATATGCTGGAATTATGACACACAATACACTATGTATGACACATATAATGGGTTACTGTGATCACTGGTCCTGTATATGCTGGAATTATGACACACTATACACTATGTATGACACATATAATGGGTTACTGTGATCGCTGGGCCTGTATATGCTGAAATTATGACACACAATACACTATGTATGACACATATAATGGGTTACTGTGATCACTGGTCCTGTATATGCTGGAATTATGACACACAATACACTACATATGACACATATAATGGGTTACTGTGATCACTGGTCCTGTATATGCTGGAATTATGACACACAATACACTATGTATGACACATATAATGGGTTACTGTGATCACTGGTCCTGTATATGCTGGAATTATGACACACAATACACTATGTATGACACATATAATGCGTTACTGTGATCACTGGTCCTGTATATGCTGGAATTATGACACACAATACACTATGTATGACACATATAATGGGTTACTGTGATCACTGGTCCTGTATATGCTGGAATTATGACACACAATACACTATGTATGACACATATAATGGGTTACTGTGAGCACTGGTCCTGTATATGCTGGAATTATGACACACAATACACTATATATGACACATATAATGGGTTACTGTGATCACTGGTCCTGTATATGCTGGAATTATGACACAATACACTATGTATGACACATATAACGGATTACTGTGATCGCTGGTCCTGTATATGCTGGAATTATGACACACAATACACTATGTATGACACATATAATGGGTTACTGTGATCGCTGGTCCTGTATATGCTGGAATTATGACACACAATACACTATGTATGACGCATATAATGTGTTACTGTGAGCACTGGTCCTGTATATGCTGGAATTATGACACACAATACACTATGTATGACACATATAATGGGTTACTGTGATCACTGGTCCTGTATATGCTGGGATTATTACACACAATACACTATGTATGACACATATAATGGGTTACTGTGATCGCTGGTCCTGTATATGCTGGAATTATGACACACAATACACTATGTATGACACATATAATCTGTTACTGTGACCGCTGGTCCTGTATATACTGGAATTATGACACAATACACTATGTATGACACATATAATGGGTTACTGTGATCACTGGTCCTGTATATGCTGGAATTATGACACACAATACACTATGTATGACACATATAATGGGTTACTGTGATCACTGGTCCTGTATATGCTGGAATTATGACACACAATACACTATGTATGACACATATAATGGGTTACTGTGATCACTGGTCCTGTATATGCTGGAATTATGACACACAATACACTTTATATGATGCATATTATAGCTGGATAAGTGCTAATTATACCCTCTTCATGGACTGGCCACACTCACTCTAAAATCAAGCATTTGGAAATCCCCCTCTAGAAATCCTGCATCTGTCACTGCCGATGATGAATTATTGAACTCGTTGCTAGGGATACTTAAGCATCTGACTCGCAATGGGGGGAAAGTGACACCGGAGCAATTCATCATTGCTCCGGTGAGGGGACAACTGCTCCAAAAAGCAGCTGTCCCCGTGGTTAGTATCGCAGCTACTTCTGTAGCTGTGTTACTTGCCTGCTTCCCGTCGTCCCTGCTACGCGTGCATGACCTCAGATTACTTGTGCGCAAAGCTGCCAGGGAGCTGGTGAGCGGTGGAGGCATCCGCTCGGATCCCTTTTCGCATCGCCGGAACTCCTTCCCATAGGAAGGAGCGGCTATCCGAGAACAAGCGCGGTCTGAAGAATACCAAGTTGTTCCTATCTAACCCCTCATGATAAATGGTCCGGTAACTTAAATATGCATCTACGCATGGTTACCGGACCATTTATCGATTGATGAATAGGCAGCTCAGATTGGATCACTATAAAGGCTGCCCTTTTAAAGGGACACTTTGGGTAAGACATTACCATTATGAGTTACTGAATTTAGGTACATATCGGCAGGCGGCCATGATTGGTGCTGGAAAATAAAAGGGATCTCTGTTACCCACATGCAGTAAGACACTTCCTGTGCCAATATATATGACTCCATTAGAAAAATCGTCTACTTTGAAAATTGGGTTAGTATGCCTTTAATACAGCTACATTAGGGATATGTTTAGTCAGATAACCTGTGAGGTCAGCTAAGCTCATAATGCAAGCTGACTTATGTGAAGGAGCAAATAATATAATTGCAGACATCACAACTGTAACTGGACGTTATAATCAAACCTTTCGCATTTCCTGACTGAGTAAAACAGAAGGGGTGGAGCTTACATGGGAGTAGGCGTGGTTAGTTAGAAAGTAGGAGTTGTTGGGTAGGTTGTGTGTGTTGATGCCTTGTTGGCATACATTGGATTTGGGGCGAAGGCTGCTAAGCACTTTTTAGTTTACATACAGAAAAGAGAATCCTCTCACCTCAGGGCCCTTTCATACAGGGTGGGACTGATAGTAGAAGGGATGTGGCCAGTCTAGTGATGGGGGACCCTTTCCAAGTGCTTCACAAAATCCAGCCTGCTGCATGGACCCGTCCGTTCACCCGATTGGGGCCTCTTCTTGGTCTTTGTGCTCAGTGAGTCACTCTGAGCTGAGGCCGGGCCGGTTGGGCGGTACAGAGGAGCAGGGTGCACGCCCCCGAGCAGCCCCAGTACTATAAACGTAATGTTAAACTGATTTATGCTACAGTACTTAAGGGTATTAAACAATTAATCCTACTGGCAGAGCCATACGGTATGCCAGCAGTTTCAGGAGCTCATCAGAAGAGAAGATATTTAGATAATGTGTTCTTCATGGGGTTATGACAACTTCTGGTCAGCAATCCCCTGAAAGGACGCTGTAGTCACCTATTTTATCAGAAAATGGTTGATAGCATCACACTAAGGGGCATATGTATCAAAGCTTGATGTGAGATAAATTTGTGAAATGTATATGACCAACCAATCAGCTTGTAACTTACATTTTGCAGGCTGTGTTTAAAAAAATGATAGTTAGGAGCTGATTGGTTGGTGATATATAGCTCACAATTTTATCTCACATCAAGCTTTGATACATAAGCCCCTAATTACACAGAAATGTCAATTCAAACTTCTCAAGGTCGGTCAAGGTACATGCTGGGACAAAGTAGGTGCCGGCTCAGAGCTTCCCAGTCACGGCCAATTACCACAGGAGCTCGTTCTTTTCTGGTAGGTCACTATAGGTCACCACAATTTGGGACTGCTCTTGGTATGGGACTTTTGCATGTAAATCCATTTGCGAACCCTGACAGATCTGGCCAGTGACACCCACATCCCCGTGAAGCCACACCCCTTTCAGGGCCTGAGAATCGGGGCATTTCCACCAATAATCTGGGCTGCTCTGTACACCAGAGTGTGTTTGATACAATCCTTTTAGGCCTCTTTCATTTTGTGCTGTAGCAGAGGTCTCTCCGGTCTCTTGCAGGGGGAGCAAGGGTTAACACCAGGAACAAAATAAAAAGTGTCGGAAAATAAATGTAATTGTTAAAACAGTGATAATGACAGATGCCGAGGATGTTATTTGCGTACAGTATAATTGGGAGTATCTGGAGACAGGATATTTTCATACCAGTGAAGTGACTGAAGTTAGCAGAACATGACAGATCATTATTTTATGCACAGCTAAAGGGGTTACAGATACATTGGTCTGATCGCCCGCAGCAAGACAAATGCATGAAGTAAGCAGATTGTGCCACGTGATACCGCAGCAGGTGCCAAAAATGTCAAACGTGGCACTGTTCTCCCCCGTCCTGCAGAGTATAATCTCCTGGGTTCCTTAAATGTCAGCATGTTCTCTATTGTGATATTTGGGATGTATAGTGCGGCAGTGACTCTGCACTACGCCTGGGCATGGGGTTGTGCGGTTCTCTGTAAGGCCATGATTACATGAGCATATATGCTCCGCTGTGAGTTGTGTCCTTCTATGGTACATAGCCAACAGAACACACACAGCCGGCAGTTGCCCAAGTTGCCTAGTGGATGATCCAGCATTGCCGACACAGACAGTCCGGGTGGGATCCCGACTCCTACACACAAACTGCTGACGTATGTTACAGACTGGACCATGGACCAGCGTTACTCTCTATACTGTAGGCCCGTATTCAAATAGTTTTGCACCCGCGATACTTTGTCGCATGCCGGAATTTTCAGCTACTTTGCGTGTTTTGTACGCGAAAACTTATCAGGTGCTTATCACCCGCTATTCGCCGTATTCAATTCCAAAAGACGATAAAAACGCGTCCCGGCGAAACTCAAACAGGCGAAAATTGCTGTCAGAGATGGGGAAATCAGCCCAACACCCCCCAAAAGATGCACTAACATTGGGGATCAGTAAAGATGTCCCCGATTAGCCCCCCTGAAGCTATTTGGGGTACTTAAGTGCTTTCATTTGCCTCTTTATAGCGTCTTTGCACAAGTGGTGAAGAACAGCATTAAGCAGTATATGTTCTTGAATATTAGTAGTCCTGTCATATTTGGGGTATTTGAAAATGGCTTCAAGCATGGTTTAAAATTGCTAAAGTGAAGTTTTAAGTGATGCTAAAAACGCACCTTCAGCAAGCACCTGTAATCCAAAAAACACCTCCCCCATACTTCCAGACCCCCCCAGAAGTCTATTTCGCTACTTTTTGCGTGTGTACCCCCACTTTGTATTTCTTCGCCCCCATTTTCAAAGTAATTTTGTGCGGTGTTCCTCTTTTTTTTTTTTTACGCAGTTATCCTTTGGGGGGGCTGTCCCAAGGGTGCAGAGTGCTTTCTGCACCTTTGCACCCCAAAACCGCAATTCTGCACTTTTTTCCACCTGCTATTCATAGGCGAAACTTTTCCGCCGATTACATTGCATTGACTTTTCACGTACGCAAAAAATCTTTGGAATTGAATACGGGGATGAGTTTTCGCGGATTCTGACTTTTCGCCTCTAATTGAATACGGCCCATAATCAGAGAGGGGAGCGGTCTAACAACTTATGGAAGGGCAAAGTCTGAGTTTGTTAGAGTTAGTTATTGTAGTTATTGTGTCTATTTGTTTCGCTGTGTTGCCTGGTTGGATGCAGCTGTATCCAACCATCCTGCACCTTGACCCGTTTGTTGTGAAGCCTGGCCCATTTGCTGTTAAGTATATACTGCGTAAAAAATAATTAGATTTGAATCATCACGCAACTGTGGGAGGAGACCGATTGTGCAAATCACGCCGTAATGGCCCCACCTGCCGCTGTAAGGTCTCATTTTATCTTTCAGCTGCATACACGTTTAACTTTCATTAATAATACATTAAATGCATCATTTAACACCAGCGGACGTCGTCTAACAAGCTGTGGTTATCAAGTGACAACTGAGAGACTTGAGACATTGGATGAGGATTGTCTCAGATAAACCATCAGGACAGAGGTGCAAGGGAGGGCAATAGCTTATAGGAGAAATCGAAAACTGTAAAATGCAAATATGTCAGGTGTCTATACTCCAAACCAGGTCTGAATGGGGCCCCAGAAATACTCTGTGATACTCAAAGTTAGAAATTGCAGTTAATTTTGCTTGGATGTGACCTTAGTGCCAGTCCTGGTTTCACTACTACAATCAATACAATTACTTTAAATGGGACCCATTCACCTGAGATGCACCATGTGCAGGTGCACTCACCACCTGTATTGCATCAGCCCCCACATCGCCAGACTGCCCTACTGATAGGAGAGGGGGCACAAATTTGTGACCCCTTTGCTGCAGTGAAATCTGGCCTGGAGCCGCACTGCGATCAGCAATAGATTATAGGTATTTGGCAAATCATCACAAGTTCTAGAGTTTGCCACGAGACTCATCTCTGAAATTTGGTGAAACCAATTCACCCTTACTGCACACTTCCTAAATACTTACCTCATATATCCCCGAGGGGAAAAGTGGGACAAATTAGGCTGCAGCCAGATCCACCAGGACAGCCGTCTGCCTTCACCACACCTGCAACGCCTTAGGACATGGTCTTTCTGCCCGCGGGGAAGGATACCTGTTGGTGGCAGCATAATCTCTCAGTTCCAGTTCCAGTGTATTTTCTTCTACATTACATTTTGCTCAATAAATCCAGATAGATGGTTTATTACTGCATATTGCTTTTTCCTTAGATAATGTGGACAGTAGAGTAGGAGAATATTTAATTTTCATTCACCAGAATCACCATATTTTCCATTCCTAATATGTAAATGGCATAAATGCACACTAATTTGGCTATTTCTACATATATCCATTTTGCTTTGAAATACATGTTAAAGTTGAATGAAAAGTTATCCTTTAAATAATGGCATAGCAGCAATGTGACATTCAATGCGTACTGAGAAAGAGATATTGATTGTGGATGTATTTTGCGATGTTTATTTCAGAGCTCACAATACAGGTATCTGCCTGCTCATTTGTGGTACAATAATAACCTGTAATTACATAATACTGAACCTTTGTTAATCCTTATCTTTGGAGTTCAAAACTTACATGATGAGCTTATCCGAGGCAGCAGCAATGGTCTGCTATAAAACAGCTCCTTGTGGGTTCTGGCCCAGATCAAATGCTCAATAAAATAAGTCTGAATAATTGTTGTGGTCACACGTCCCCTGCTTATTTATTATTATTTTTTTCAGACATTGATGAATGTGCAGCCAAAATGCATTACTGCCAGGCTAACACGGTGTGCATCAATTTACCGGGATCTTACCGCTGTGACTGCGTGCCGGGCTACACCCGTGTAGATGACTTCTCCTGTACAGGTAGGAGGAGAGCTTGGGACGCTGAGCGCAGCGTTTGGCATGTTTGCATTGTGACTTGTTACTCCATAGTATGTCTGCAGATAAGAAACAGATTTAGAGAACGCCGATAGTCAAATAATTCAATTATAAATGAGATTTATAAAAAGGACAGAACCATGAGTGACACACAGGAGGGCAGAACTGGTATATAGTACTTGTATTTATTTTCAAATAAAAGTTCATGTATGTATATGTATATCTACATACCTGCTAAAACTTTCCATTTGTTTAGTGATCTGGGTATTGTGGGACATCTCCTCCATGAGATTACTGTATACGTAGGATTGTGTTTAAGGGATGTACTATGGGTGCTCAAAAAACAATGCTATATGCTGTATAAGCTTAGGCAAAACCTTGTCATGGCAAATAGCAGGATGTAAAAGGAATGTATCGGTAGCAGGGTCAGACTGGCCCACAGGTATACAGGGAAAACCCCCTGAGGGCCCGACCCCCTCCTCTAGGGGTCAGTAACTTGGTGAATAAGGAAACTGGATGAATTTGGGTGCTTGGATTGTTTCTATGGAAACTATATAAAGATTAGCTTTTTTCCCCAATCAAAGTGGGTAATCCTGACACGGCCCACCCCTCCTTTATAAACGGGCCCTTTCCTTTGCATGTCCTCTGTCATGGTTGGCCCGCTGTGATGACCTCACCCTCTCTGGAGGTTGGCCATACCCCTTATGCTTTTACATTTATTTAAAAAAATTCTTTAGATAAACCCAAATATTTAAAACGACAAGCGCCATAATTAATAGGCGCCTAGAACACTGAAATTGTTCCGGCCCGTGGGGCAGGTGGCACCCTGCCCCCTGGCCCAGTCCACCCCTGGTGCTATTACTGGGTATGCTGCAGCCACTTGTATCACAGCACAGACTGAGTGATGGCTCTGTTATGTCAGTGCTATTACTGGGTGTGCTGCAGCCACTTGTATCACAGCCATACATGCCGATGTTTCACTCCCTCCTTCCGGGAGGGAGCTGTCGGGCTTTCTCGGCGGGGGGCGGGTCGCGGTGAAAAGGGGGCGTGGCCCGGGGGTGATGTGCATTTTGGGGCGGAGCATGGGGCGTGTCATCGCGATCGCGGCTCCGCCACCTCTTTACAATGCCAGTTTTAAAGGCATTGTGAGGCAGGGGGCGGGGCCGTGATGATGCGATTCAGCGCGAATCGCGTCACTGGCCCCTCCGCTGCCGGGATTTTTATAGTAAGTGCAGGGGGGGGCGGACGTGTCGCTGATAGCGGGAGGCTTGCTTGCTTTCCCGGGAGGTTGGGAGCGGCACCCGATTTTCGGGAGGCTCCCGACCAAATCGGTAGGGTAGGCAAGTATGATCACAGCACAGACTGAGTGATGGCTCTGTTATGTCAGTGCTATTACTGGGTATGCTGCAGCCACTTGTATCACGGCACAGACTGAGTGATGGCTCTGTTATATCAGCGCTATTACTGGGTGTGCTGCAGCCACTTGTATCACAGCACAGACTGAGTGATGGCTCTGTTATGTCAGTGCTATTACTGGGTGTGCTGCAGCCACTTGTATCACAGCACAGACTGAGTGATGGCTCTGTTATGTCAGCGCTATTACTGGGTGTGCTGCAGCCACTTGTATCACGGCACAGACTGAGTGATGGCTCTGTTATGTCAGTGCTATTACTGGGTATACTGAATGATGGCTGTTATGTCAGTGCTATTACTGGGTATACTGAATGATGGCTGTTATGTCAGTGCTATTACTGGGTATACAGAATGATGGCTGTTATGTCAGTGCTATTACTGGGTATACAGAATGATGGCTGTTATGTCAGTGCTATTACTGGGTATACAGAATAATGGCTGTTATGTCAGAGCTATTACTGGGTATACAGAATGATGGCTGTTATGTCAGTGCTATTACTGGGTATACTGAATGATGGCTGTTATGTCAGTGCTATTACTGGGTATACAGAATGATGGCTGTTATGTCAGTGCTATTACTGGGTATACAGAATGATGGCTGTTATGTCAGTGCTATTACTGGGTATACAGAATGATGGCTGTTATGTCAGTGCTATTACTGGGTATACAGAATGATGGCTGTTATGTCAGTGCTATTACTGGGTATACAGAATGATGGCTGTTATGTCAGTGCTATTACTGGGTATACAGAATGATGGCTGTTATGTCAGTGCTATTACTGGGTATACAGAATGATGGCTGTTATGTCAGTGCTATTACTGGGTATACAGAATGATGGCTGTTATGTCAGTGCTATTACTGGGTATACAGAATGATGGCTGTTATGTCAGTGCTATTACTGGGTATACTGAGTGATGGCTGTTATGTCAGTGCTATTACTGGGTATACAGAATGATGGCTGTTATGTCAGTGCTATTACTGGGTATACTGAATGATGGCTGTTATGTCAGTGCTATTACTGGGTATACAGAATGATGGCTGTTATGTCAGTGCTATTACTGGGTATACAGAATGATGGCTGTTATGTCAGTGCTATTACTGGGTATACAGAATGATGGCTGTTATGTCAGTGCTATTACTGGGTATACAGAATGATGGCTGTTATGTCAGTGCTATTACTGGGTATACAGAATGATGGCTGTTATGTCAGTGCTATTACTGGGTATACAGAATGATGGCTGTTATGTCAGTGCTATTACTGGGTGTGCTGCAGCCACTTGAAGAACAGTCAGCGATGTACAATGAATGAACTCTAGCAGAGAAGCTGCTCACACTCCTAATGAACTGCAGTGTTTTAATGACCGTGTTTCCTCTCCTCACCTCTTCCCTTACGCTGCCTCAGACGCGGTGAGGTCCGCCGAGACTCGCAGGCCGTCTGTTTCCTTCCAGGGCTTGTGCAGCGGGTGCCAAATGCCCAGACTGATACTGTGATTAGTGAAGCGTCTCCTAAACAGAATTCCTTCATTTTAATGATGTTAGCTCAGTTTTAAAGCCTTCCTGAGGGAATGGTGTTTATAGAGCAACGTTCAGACTGTGAGCCCCATCAATGAAGGGGAAATTAAACACAACGCGTTTCTCCTGATTGCTGTTTATCTGGCCGGCTCTCCGTGCCAACACGCACGATGCTTAGCGGCAGCCTTTTTACATTGCCCTTTGCCAGAGCAGATGACGCCATAGAATAGAGGGTACAGAAAAATATATTCTGCTGTAAAATCTATTAAATTACAGATTAACGCTCTTGCGCTCATCGTATATGTGGTTTGCGCTATGACTCTTTTTAGTTGTTTGATGGTTCCTTTATGATAAAAAGAAAATCTCAGGAGCGTTCTGCTTTCGCCTGTTCTGTCCTCCATCTTAGTAACTTGGCCGTCTGCGATGCGTTTTAGTGATGAGAAGAGACGTATGTAGCTGACGCTTGTGAGCACACATGCTGGGTTGGTCCTCGCACTGTTTACCAATTGTTACTGTAAGATCCTTTCCAAAAAATCTAGTTTCCTTCTCAGAAATACACTACAATATTGGCAACTCCCTACCAAGGGGTCTATGTACTAAGCCTTACAGGAGATTAACCAATGAGCTCCTCACTGTCATTTTTCAAACACAGCCTGTAACATGACAGTTAGGAGCTGATTGGTTGGTACTTTCTCTTTCCACTTTTTCTCTCTCCAAGGGCGGGGTGTACTAAACATTGCATCCGCCTCTTATCGTGTACATACCATGATTGACTACTGCGGAATGTACTTAGAAATGCGATTTAAATCGCAAAGGACAGCTCTCACGATATGAAGCCCATAAGCTTCTATTGGGTAACGCCACCTGAAGATGGCGCTACCCACCAGGATGAAGCACCAGAATACATCTCATTCCGGGGAATCGGTATGAAACACCTCCGGCCGCATGGCGGTTCGATTCCCGGCAGTGCCTGGCCGACAGATGCAGAGTTCCCGACAGCGCTGGAAATCCCGATTGTCCTAAAGTAAGTATCTACTAAGCTAACTCCCTAACCCACCTTAGGGGTGCCTAAACATAACCTCCCCCCCAAGTGCCTAATCCTAACCCCCCTTCCCCGCTGCCTAAACCTAAGTACCCCGGGGGGTGCCTAACCCTAACCCTCTCTCCCACTAGCCTAACCCTAACCCTCCCGGAGGGGTGCCTAACCCTAAGTCCCCCCGCCCAGGGTGCCCTAAATTAACCCTCCCCCCCGCGGCTGTCCGCTCACGGTGCCCGGCATCCCTTCGATCGGGATGCCGGGCGCCTGTCTCCCGGTGTCGGGGAAATGTCAGGCATCTACATCTAGACACCCGGCATTTTTCACTTTAGTACATCCTGCCCCAAGGCTTAGTACATCTCCCCCACAGCCTGGCCATCCCACCTAGACGTGATGAGGTCTGACGGCTGCTGTCATCCAATAACTGTTCATCATACCAGAGGCAATGGTGGTGCTAAAACGTCAATGTCTTCTATTATTATAAGGCGTTTCTGAGTCACCGAGGGAGGGGGGGATGACTGGGGGAGGGGGGGATAACCGGGGAAGGGGGGATGACCGGGGGAGGGGGGATGACCAGAGGAGGAGGGATGACCGGGGGAGGGGGGATGACCGGGGGAGGGGGGATGACCGGGGGAGGGGATGACCTGGGGAGGGGGGATGACCGGAGGAGGGGGGGATGACCGGGGGAGGGGGGATGACCGGAGGAGGGGGGGATGACCGGGGAAGGGGGGATGACCGGGGGAGGGGGGATGATTGATGCACAGATAGGAAGGATCTTGGACATTGATTGATTTCTAGTGAGTGGGCTTCACACTATAATATATGCCAGGGTGGAGGTCTTATTAACATGTCTGCTCGGAAGCGACTGACTGTACTCTACATACAAATAACTTCTATCCGCTATATAAGATTCCCAATGAAAGGCCGGTCCCAGGGCTAGTCTGATGCTGCAATATATTATATTATACATAAATACAACTTTGAAATGAATACAAAGTAATGACATTAGTGTCACCACAAACTATCACTCTTAAAGCCATCCCTACCTAATGATATATGTGTGCATGAGCCGGTAATGCGTATCATTGCCTGGAGCAACGCTATACCTATTACCATGGCTGTCCGTATTTTCCAGGGAGAGCCGTATACTGTTTTCTCCTCAGCATGATGGTGTTCTCCCCTCTTTGCTGTATAATTGCTGGGCTGACGGTCTCAGATCTCTACCAGTGAACGCGGAGCTGTCAATCAGCTCATGATACAGACGCTTCAGCGAGAGGGTCAGAAACAATTTGCGCAGGTTTGTGGTCTGCAGTCACCCGGGGATATAGAGAGACACATACAGTATGTGTGACCACCAACACTTCCATGGCAGGACAGATATGATATTGGACCTTGGGTGTGGTCTATCTATCGTGTGACTTTATAACGTGGAGCAGAGCACAAAGTTGGGGATGATATTTTCCTGATTTTTCTTTGTAAACGTTGGGACATGTGCTGAATACAGTGACGTATCTATAATGGGTACAGGATGTGCTGTGCAAATGGGTGTAGGGTGGTCCAACGCCACACACCCTGCAGTCAGGACTGATACTGTGCCCATGCTGAGTCCTGCCCCCCTATACTGGCATCCAGTGGCACCATTTTCCTGGCAATATCGTTGTAACGCTGGTGCCTGTACAGGAGCTTTGCTTTCCTGTCTCTGCATATCGCATCTTTCTGGGTATACCCAGGAAAGATGGTTCCGCCGAGAACTGGTATTAGGGGAAGGGGATGGCACTGCACTGTGTGTGTGTGGGGGGGCATGAAACATGCCCCTGATCTCCCTTAAAATGCCCATGCCATTACAGAAAGCAGAACCAGCTTAAAGCCTAATGGAGCCCTAGAAAACACACTTATCCCCCCCCCCCCCCCCCTGTTTGTCAAAAACAGGTCCCTCCGTGCTCACAGGGCCCTGGGCAGAAGCCCGGGCTGCATAATTAATGATCCAGCTGAGGACGTGCGCGTTGCCATGGTGTGATTGACTACTGGATCTTAGCCAATGGAATGAGCAGGATTTGAGGAGTCCGTACCAACGAGGTTGCAGGATCTCAGTCAAATGCAGCTTAATTAATACTTATAATAAAGTTTACATACATTGATAAAAATACATGTTCTAAAACGCTGGAGAAGAGTAATAAATGTGACAAATGAGTAATATACCGTATATAGGGACCATACGGCCCCCGATGACTTAATCACCTCGCCGCAGGGGGATACTAATCACAGGAGCAATTCATCATTGTTCCCGTGTGGGGACAGCTGCTCTGAAAGCAGCTATCCCCGCGATTAGTAGCACAGCTGCAGAAGTAGCAACGTTACTCACCTGTCCCCGTCACCGGCTTCTGCGCACGTGTGACCTGAGGTCATGCATGCGCAAAGCCTCCGAGGAGGCAGCGGAGGGATCCAGTCAGATCTCTCTTCGCATCCCTGGATCTGGTCAGATCTCTCTTCGCATTCCTGGATCTGGTCAGATCTCTCTTCGCACTCCTGGATCTGGAGATGGCGCTTGTTCTCGCAGGCAAACTCCAGAAACGTTGAAAGTTTTCTGAGTTTGCTGAGTATCAGGTGGTCCTATCTGACCCTTGATGATGAAAGGCCCGTTACCTTAAATATAGCGTTTCCTCCTGTGTAACGGGGCAGTTTAGTTATGATGAATAGGTCCCACAGGCTTGTATGTCAGTGTCACAGAGGCCATTTTCCTTAAATAACGTTATTTTAGTATTCATGAAGATACTTCACACAGGAGAAATCACTGATATCTCCTTGCTAAGTCCCCCTGCGTTAATTTCCACACTCCCCATACATTAGTACATTAGTACATTAGTACATTAGTATGGGTGCATTAGTACATTAGTATATTAGTACATTAGTACATTAGTATGGGTACATTAGTACATTAGTATATTAGTACATTAGTATGGGTACATTAGTACATTAGTATATTAGTACATTAGTATGGGTACATTAGTACATTAGTATGGGTACATTAGTACATTAGTATGGGTATATTAGTACATTAGTATGGGTACATTAGTATATTAGTATGGGTATATTAGTATGGGTATATTAGTACATTAGTATGGGTATATTAGTACATTAGTATGGGTACATTAGTATATTAGTATGGGTATATTAGTACATTAGTATGGGTACATTAGTTTGGGTACATTAGTATATTAGTATATTATTACATTAGTATGGATACATTAGTATGGGTATATTAGTACATTAGTATGGGTACATTAGTACATTAGTATATTAGTACATTAGTATGGGTATATTAGTACATTAGTATGGGTACATTTATTACATTAGTATATTAGTATGGGTACATTAGTACATTAGTATATTAGTATATTAGTACATTAGTATGGGTACATTAGTACATTAGTATATTAGTACATTAGTATGGGTACATTAGTACATTAGTATATTAGTATATTAGTATGGGGACATTAGTACATTAGTATATTAGTACATTAGTATGGGGACATTAGTACATTAGTATATTAGTATATTAGTATATTAGTACATTAGTATGGGTACATTAGTACATTAGTATATTAGTACATTAGTATGGGTACATTAGTACATTAGTATGGGTACATTAGTACATTAGTACATTAGTATGGGTACATTAGTACATTAGTATGGGCACATTAGTACATTAGTATGGGTACATTAGTACATTAGTATATTAGTACATTAGTATGGGTACATTAGTACATTAGTATGGGTACATTAGTACATTAGTATGGGTACATTAGTACATTAGTACATTAGTATGGGGATATGGAAATTATGGTATTCATCAAATTCCGAAAATTATGTATTTTCGGAATATGATGGAGTTACTATCCGCCTCTGTGAGGTGGCGAATATCAGGTAACACTTACCTGTGTCAGCGTGTGCAGGTCCCCCGGCGTCTTCCTCCGGCGCTCTGGTCTCTCCTCTGGCTCCGTCTGCTATGCGGTCATGTGGTCTCCCCAGCAGAACACAATAAAGTTTCGAAAAAAAAAAAAAAGTTTTTTTTTTCTTCTAAACAGTACTGTTTGCTGCTGGGGAGACCACATGACCGCATAGCAGACGGAGCGGTAGGCTGCTGCGCGGGCAGGTAAGTGCGGGACGGGGGGGGGGGAGGTGAGCGGGAGGAAACACACAAACTTACCGCAGGTGTAGGCAGTGCTGCGAATGCGCTGGGTTTACGAATGTAACAGAGCATGTGCCGCACTGATTACAGCTGCGATAAGGTAGTGTAGAGAGGGAAAAGTATCTATTTCCCGAAAAGCTGTCATCTCAAAAAATTCAGATTTTGGGAATAGATAGTTATAGGGAGGAGGAATGATGACTTCCTCCTGTAATTAGGTAGAACTCCATGCACACTCTAAACCTAATTACCTCCATCGATATTTTAGTTATGATGAATAGGCCCCACAATCTCCACTGTTGTTGGCTGATTGTGGATAATACTGTGCTTTATATAAGGAGAACAGAGAGTTGTCTCTCCTTTTTATTATACACATATAGAAATGGGGGTACACAGACATTTTCTGGGTCATAATGTACATTATTCATTCATCCACGTCAAGGATTAATACATAGTACAGTTCCTGCTTCCATTCACCAGCTCCCAGTATTACTGGGAAGTTATGATGCGTACACACAGTACGACGGGAGGACGATCAGATAACGATCGTTATCTGATCGTCCTGCATGTGTTGAATGATCGTTATCGAACATCCAACACATGCGGCAAGGCCATTACAACTATAACGACCTGCGAGTCACGATCGCGGGTCCCTATAGTAAACAGGCTAAACTGGTCGATAACGGCCAGGTACGCCTGCTTGCACGGACTACCGATGATGGTCGATAACGACCATACGTGACCGCGCATCGACCACCGGTTGGTCGTTAGCAGGGGGCAGAGGCTTTCAGATTTAAACGCTAACGATAGGATTGTTATCGTACAAATCTGACAGCTTATCTGACCTTCAGTTTTGCATTGAACCTAAATGCAGCGACTTGTAGTAGCAGTTAATGCCTGAAATTGTAAATGAAGCCAGTGGCTCCAGTCTATCTATATGAAGTCCTTTCCCTTGCTAAATACCACGCATCCACATTATTCACAATCCAAGGATTTCCCACCCCCCGCTAGCTGTAATGGAGCTGCAATAATATTGAGATTTGATGTGACATATAAATTATGAATAAAGATTTGAGTGCTCTTCCCAATAACCTGCAGCCTGTTTCCCTATTACTGGTTATTTAAGGCACTCTGAGCTACATAGCGCCTCCCCTTCCAGTCTCATCTCTCCCTGTCTGCTTATTTATAAAGTAGTTTTTTCAATAACTTCAACTTGATTTGTATACCATTTTATGTAAGCTAGCACAATGTCTAAGCTGTACAGGAATGTGGAGGTGTGTAAATGATGTGGGACCATTATGTAGAGGTGTACATGATGTGGGACAGGTATGTGAGGGTGCAAATGATGTGGGACATGTAGTATGTAGGTGTAAATGATGTGGGAAAGGTGTAAATGATGTGGGACAGGTGTGTGGAGATGTGTAAATGATGTGGGACAGGTATGTAGAGGTGTAAATGATGTGAGACAGGGGTGTGGAGATGTGCTAGTGATGTGGCACAGGATTGTAGAGATGTACATGATGTGGGACAGGTATATTTGTAGGTGTAAATGATGTGGGACAGGTATGTGGAGGTGTAAATGATGTGGGACAGGTGTGTGGAGGTGTAAATGATGTGGGACAGGTGTGTGGAGGTGTACATTATGTGGAACAGGTATGTGGAGGTGTAAATGATGTGGGACAGGTGTGTGGAGTTGTGTAAATGATGTGGGACAGGTGTGTGGAGGTGTAAATGATGTGGGACAGGTATGTAGAGGTGTAAATGATGTAGGACAGGTATGTAGAGGTGTCCATTATGTGGAACAGGTATGTGGAGGTGTAAATGATGTATTACAGGTATGTAGAGGTGTACATTATGTGGAACAGGTATGTGGAGGTGTAAATGATGTGGGACAGGTGTGTGGAGGTGTAAATGATGTGGGACAGGTATGGGGAGGTGTAAATGATGTAGGACAGGTATGTAGAGGTGTACATTATGTGGAACAGGTATGTGGAGGTGTAAATGATGTGGGACAGGTGTGTGGAGTTGTGTAAATGATGTGGGACAGGTGTGTGGAGGTGTAAATGATGTGGGACAGGTATGTAGAGGTGTACATTATGTGGAACAGGTATGTGGAGGTGTAAATGATGTGAGACAGGGGTGTGGAGATGTGCTAGTGATGTGGCACAGGATTGTAGAGATGTACATGATGTGGGACAGGTATATTTGTAGGTGTAAATGATGTGGGACAGGTATGTGGAGGTGTAAATGATGTGGGACAGGTGTGTGGAGGTGTAAATGATGTGGGACAGGTGTGTGGAGGTGTAAATGATGTGGGACAGGTATGTGGAGTTGTGTAAATGATGTGGGACAGGTGTGTGGAGTTGTGTAAATGATGTGGGACAGGTGTGTGGAGGTGTACATTATGTGGAACAGGTATGTGGAGGTGTAAATGATGTGGGACAGGTGTGTGGAGTTGTGTAAATGATGTGGGACAGGTGTGTGGAGGTGTAAATGATGTGGGGCAGGTATGTAGAAGTGTAAATGATGTGGGACAGGTATGTAGAGGTGTCCATTATGTGGAACAGGTATGTGGAGGTGTAAATGATGTAGGACAGGTATGTAGAGGTGTACATTATGTGGAACAGGTATGTGGAGGTGTAAATGATGTGGGACAGGTGTGTGGAGTTGTGTAAATGATGTGGGACAGGTATGGGGAGGTGTAAATGATGTAGGACAGGTATGTAGAGGTTTACATTATGTGGAACAGGTATGTGGAGGTGTAAATGATGTGGGACAGGTGTGTGGAGTTGTGTAAATGATGTGGGACAGGTGTGTGGAGGTGTAAATGATGTGGGACAGGTATGTAGAGGTGTACATTATGTGGAACAGGTATGTGGAGGTGTAAATGATGTGGGACAGGTGTGTGGAGTTGTGTAAATGATGTGGGACAGGTGTGTGGAGGTGTAAATGATGTGGGACAGGTATGTAGAGGTGTAAATGATGTAGGACAGGTATGTAGAGGTGTCCATTATGTGGAACAGGTATATGGAGGTGTAAATGATGTAGGACAGGTATGTAGAGGTGTACATTATGTGGAACAGGTATGTGGAGGTGTAAATGATGTGGGACAGGTGTGTGGAGTTGTGTAAATGATGTGGGACAGGTATGGGGAGGTGTAAATGATGTGGGACAGGTATGTAGAGGTGTACATTATGTGGAACAGGTATGTGGAGGTGTAAATGATGTGGGACAGGTATGTGGAGATGTGTAAATGATGTGGGACAGGTATGTAGAGGTGTAAATGATGTGAGACAGGTGTGTGGAGATGTGCTAATGATGTGGGACAGGTATGTAGAGGTGTAAATGATGTGAGACAGGTGTGTGGAGATGTGTTTATGATGTGGGACAGGTATATAGAGGTGTACATGATGTGGGACAGGTGTGTGGAGGTGTAAATGATGTGGGACAGGTATGTAGAGGTGTACATGATGTGGGACAGGTGTGTGGAGAAGGGTAAATGATGTGGGACAGGTGTGTGGAGTTGTGTAAATGATGTGGGACAGGTATTTGTAGGTGTACATGATGTGGGACAGGTTTGTGTATGTGTAAATGATGTGGGACAGGTATGTAGAGGTGTAAATGATGTGGGACAGGTGTGTGGAGATGTGTAAATGATGTGGGACAGCTATATTTGTAGGTGTAAATGATGTGGGACAGGTATGTGGAGGTGTAAATGATGTAGGACAGGTATGTGGGGGTGTAAATTATGTAGGACAGGTATGTGGAGGTGTAAATGATGTGGGACAGGTATTTGTAGGTGTAAATGATGCGGGTCAGGTATGTGGAGGTGTAAATGATGTGGGACAGGTATGTGGAGGTATAAATGATGTGGGTCAGGTATGTGGAGGTGTAAATGATGTGGGACAGGTATGTGGAGGTGTACATGATGTGGGATATGTATGTGGAGGTGTAAATAGTAGGGGACATGTATGTTGGGTGATGTATTGATGGGAAAAGGAATTTTAGAATTTGCAGCTGGGAGTTGCAAGTGTTTTTTATTTTGTATTTTTCCCACTACAGAGACATTTTAAGGTACCACAAATAGACACTTTTACTTACACTTGCAGACTATAATTTTTCCATCATTTTTAAAAATGGTGAAAATCAGCCCTGTGACACCATGTAACAGCCTCTAATACTTTGCTTATGGCCACTGATAGCCTCCTGCACTGTCCTGCTGTGTAATGTGTCACTGTGCTGTGTGCTCCCCCCTCTATATTGTGTACTTCCCATAACTCGCACACTGCAGAATTAACGCATGACATCTGTGACTGGCCACTTCTAATTGAATTGTGCGGGTACCGCGAGCACAGGGTAGGAAACCCACGGCTATTTAAATTAACCGCATAGCATCAACCCTGCTTTTTTCTTTATGTATTCTCTGTTTAGTCACCAGAAATCATAAACTTACCAAAGAAATGGCGTAGGTATGCGAAAGATGTCCTACATGGGGTCACCAGGTCTACATATCGGGCACAATGCTGATTGACAAGCATCTGCCAATTGGTGGACCAGAGCAGGTGACGCAGGTAGTTCTGTAGCGTAGATCAGCGTGGTGAAGAGTTACATTACTGGACACGGGGAGAGTGGTCCCTTTATGAATTCATTGTACATAGCGGAGAAGCCTCTCATGGTGACATACATGATGGCTTCGCTGTTATTGTAGCGTTTTCTAGAACGTACCGATTTTCTCTAGCCCGTGGGCAGGATGTGGAGAATTAGGGGTTTCCTCATGAATTGTGGGATAAGTGCAAGCGTGCACCAAATCTAGGTAAATGCTCCGCACGGTGCTAGTTTCTTCATGGTGGAAGACTCTCAATGGGCTCCGCATCGACTGTTCCCGTGTTGGTACCTTTACACTGCCATATTAATGGCTGATATAATGGCACTCCGGTATGATGAGCCAAAGGTACTTTCGTATATATTTCCCTTGTGCAACTGATATTTCTTCAAGCTTCTAGGTCCTTTCAAAGAGCCCATTTCATCGGTTTCAGGGAAGTACTTTTAATATTTTTACATTTTCTGTTCTGCTTTTGTTTCAATCGGCACATTTAATTTTTTGCCTTATATTTTCAGTCTCCTTTTTCCCCTTCTGTCCAGCACTTGGCGCAGTCTACAGAAGTCACATTGTAGCTCATTTATTACATCGTACACTTCACCAGCTTGCTAAGAATTCGCCATTACCCTCGACCTATATTCATCAGTGAAGTTATGCTGATGACTCTCTCGTTTCATGCGCTTGTTGTGAGAACTGAATTATAATTTACTCATATAAAAGAGCTGGGATGGAGCGACAGCATTCATACAGGGCTCAAGTGTATTTTACATCTAAGAATTTACCAATGTTTTCCCTGCTAGTAAAAAGCACCAGATTGAGCTGTGAGTCCATTACTGGTGGATGGTTATACATTGTGACAAAAGCACTGGTAAGGTCATACACGGGAGATATGTTTGTCCCAGGTTTCTGACCTATATGTATTAAAAACAATTAAAAGACAGGAAAATGTCTGTGATTGCAAAACAGACCTGATAGTGTTTGGGCTTTACAAAGAAAATGGATCTCAGACTGCACACCCTGGGTACACGGACACTGCTCTGGGGTGGCTTAGCTGGGCTAGTTTGGGGGTGTCCTGCGCTCTGGATTTGAGCCATAGTATGTTAGGGACCTGCCCGACAAGAGGTTACCCGGATATGGTGGGCAGGCCCATAACCTTGGCCAAGATTATGCCAAAAACCTCTACTGTATTTATTGAAAAATGTATTTATTTATATATAATCAGTTAATTTGGAGTTGTGCACCTGTATTTCTTCTTAGTGTTTGGGCTTTAGTAAAAGCCGGATAATCTGAAGATGGTTGAAACTACTGGGGCTAAACTCTGAAAAGCTTAGCTTTTTGGAGTTTAGTAAATAGAGGTCAGATCGTAGTCCCCATTGATAATACTGGGGACTGCGATCTGCAGCGCTAATAAGCACTTTGCCGGAGACTTCTGAGAAATCTTCAGCATTGCGCTATTACTACATAGCAACAATACATAAAATGATGCATAATTTTAGGTAAAAAGCGGCTTAATACATAGGCCCCTTGGAGTTTGAAGGTTACACCTTATCTATATATGGAGTTATATTTTGTTGAAAGTATCGTTTATTTTGTAGGTCAAGTGATAATTGAGGTTTTACTAGTAATCTAGTAATCTACTTTTTTTATAGTGTACAATTTGGAGACTTTAATAAAATAAGAACTGTGCAGGTTATTATGAGGGACTAGGTACAGTAGGTGAACCATCAAACAGAGACCCGAGTCCAGGTATCATTGTACTAACTCTATTACCGATGTGACCCATAATATCCTCCTATACCTCCATATAGCCTTATATGTCACCACATAGCCAGTATACCTCCTTATACCCTCCTATACCTCCATATAGCCTTATACGTCACCACATAGCCAGTATACCTCCTTATACCCTCCTATACCTCCATATAGCCCTATATGTCACCACATAGCCAGTATACCTCCTTATATGCTCCTATACCTCTATATAGCCCTATATGTCACCACATAGCCAGTATACCTCCTTATACCCTCCTATACCTCTATATAGCCTTATATGTCACCACATAGCCAGTACATCTCCTTATACCCTCCTATACCTCTATATAGCCCTACATGTCACCACATAGCCAGTATACCTCCTTATATGCTCCTATACCTCTATATAGCCCTATATGTTACCACATAGCCAGTATACCTCCTTATACCCTCCTATACCTCTATATAGCCCTACATGTCACCATATAGCCAGTATACCTCCTTATACCCTCCTATACCTCCATATAGCCCTATATGTCACCACATAGCCAGTACACCTCCTTATACCCTCCTATACCTCCATATAGCCCTATATGTTACAACATAGCCAGTATACCTCCTTATACCATCCTATACCTCCATATAGCCTTATACGTTACCACATAGCCAGTACATCGCCTTATACCCTCCTATACCTCTATATAGCCCTATATGTCACCACATAGCCAGTATACCTCCTTATACCCTCCATATACTTCCATATAGTGGATATGCCCCATATGGATCCTTATAGCATACACAGTGCCAGTATGTAGCCAATATGCCGACAGTCGTGCATGCCCCTCAAGTTGACATTCACGAGACTGGTGAATTTATTATGTCAACATGGACAAAATGTCAACAGAATGGCATTAGTGGTTAGGGTTAGATGTCGACATTGTGGCAGTGTCGACTTGTTACTAGTCAACATTGTGCATGTCAACATGTACTCTGTTGACATACAGTACATATACACATTATGTAGTCAACATAATCATCAACAAAATCCAAGTATCTCCCTCAATCAAGATTTATCAATAAATAATTTTCATCAATAATTCAAAAACATTGCACTTCTACAGTATGTGTACGAAGCTTTGTCTTACTTTAGGCAAAGTGCATTTAGAAATGTCATTCTGAGACCCTTTACCTTGTTTCATTAATCTCAAATATGTGGGCGCACATGGAGGTGTATGGCGGTGACATCTGACGGGACGTGTCGTGGATGGCACATGGGCGTGTATGGTGGGTGACAGCTGATGGGAAGTGTAGTGAATGGCACATGGAGGTGTATGGCTGGTGACAGCTGATGGGAAGTGTCGTGGATGGCACATGGAGGTGTATGGTGGGTGACAGCTGATGGGACGTGTCGTGGATGGCACATGGAGGTGTATGGCGGGTGACAGCTGATGGGATGTGTCGTGGATGGCACATGGAGGTGTATGGCGGGTGACAGCTGATGGGACATGTAGTGGATGGCACATGGAGGTGTATGGCGGTAACAGCTGATGGGACGTGTAGTGGATGGCACATGGAGGTGTATGGCGGGTGACAGCTGATGGGACGTGTCGTGGATGGCACATGGAGGTGTATGGCGGATGAAAGCGGATGGGACGTGTCGTGGATGGCACATGGAGGTGTATGGCAGGTGACAGCTGATGGGACGTGTAGTGGATGGCACATGGAGGTGTATAGCGGGTGACGGCTGATGGGACGTGTCGTGGATGGCACATGGGGGTGTATGGTGGGTGACAGCTGATGGGACGTGTCGTGGATGGCACATGGAGGTGTATGGCGGGTGACAGCTGATGGGACGTGTAGTGGATGGCACATGGAGGTATATGGCGGGTGACAGCTGATGGGACATGTCGTGGATGGCACATGGAGGTGTATGGTGGGTGACAGCTGATGGGACGTGTCGTGGATGGCACATGGAGGTGTATGGCGGGTGACAGCTGATGGGACGTATCTTGGATGGCACATGTAGGTCTATGGTGGGTGACAGCTGATGGGACGTGTCGTGGATGGCATATGGAGGTGTATGGCGGTGACAGCTGATGGGATGTGTCATGGATGGCATATGGAGGTATATGGCGGTGACAGCTGATGGGATGTGTAGTGGATGGCACATGGAGGTGTATGGCGGGTGACAGCTGATGGGACGTGTCGTGGATGGCACATGGAGGTGTATGGTGGGTGACAGCTGATGGGACGTGTCGTGGATGGCATATGGAGGTGTATGGCGGTGACATCTGATGGGACGTGTCGTGGATGGCACATGGAGGTATATGGCGGGTGACAGCTGATGGGACATGTCGTGGATGGCACATGGAGGTGTATGGCGGGTGACAGCTGATGGGACGTGTCATGGATGGCATATGGAGGTATATGGCGGTGACAGCTGATGGGATGTGTAGTGGATGGCACATGGAGGTGTATAGCGGGTGACAGCTGATGGGACGTGTCGTGGATGGCACATGGAGGTGTATGGTGGGTGACAGCTGATGGGACGTGTCGTGGATGGCACATGGAGGTGTATGGTGGGTGACAGCTGATGGGACATGTAGTGGATGGCACATGGAGGTGTATGGTGGGTGACAGCTGTTGGGACATGTCGTGGATGGCACATGGGAGGTGTATGGCAGGTGACAGCTGATGGGACATGTAGTGGATGGCACATGTAGGTGTATGGCGGGTGACAGCTGATGGGACGTGTCATGGATGGCACCTGGAGGTGTATGGCGGGTGACAGCTGATGGGACGTGTAGTGGATGGCACATGGGGGTGTATGGTGGGTGACAGCTGATGGGACGTGTCATGGATGGCACATGGAGGTGTATGGTGGGTGACAGCTGATGGGACGTGTCGTGGATGTCACATGGAGGTGTATGGCGGGTGACAGCTGATGGGACGTGTAGTGGATGGCACGTGGAGGTGTATGGTGGGTGACAGCTGATGGGACGTGTCGTGGATGGCACATGGAGGTGTATGGCGGGTGACAGCTGATGGGACGTGTAGTGGATGGCACATGGATGTGTATGGCGGGTGACAGCTGATGGGACGTGTAGTGGATGGCACATGGAGGTGTATGGCGGGTGACAGCTGATGGGACGTGTAGTGGATGGCACATGGATGTGTATGGCGGGTGACAGCTGATGGGACGTGTAGTGGATGGCACATGGAGGTGTATGGCGGGTGACAGCTGATGGGACGTGTTGTGGATGGCACATGAAGGTGTATGGCGGTGACAGCTGATGGGGGTGTAGTGGATGGCACATGGAGGTGTATGGCGGACCCCTCTCCAAGTGCCAGGGGTCGTAGGTGAAAGGAGCCTTTATCTATTATAGTTTCAGTTCTGATAAGCCTCTTTACTGTATGTGTTTAGGAATTATTAGTACTGTTTTATGTAATGCAAATTGTAGGTTTTATGAGGCCTATTTATCAAGTCAAAATCAAATGATGACAGTATTTTCATAACTGCCCTATTCACTAAGGGCTGGATGCGGGAGAATATCTTTTAGCTTCCCGCTCAGTAAAGCAGAATACCGCAGTACTCATCATTCTCAATGGAGACTGAGCTGTGCGCATATTTGCCAAGTACCTTAGAAGTGTAACCTTTCAGTACTGGTCCCCGGTAACGAGCGCCATCTCAGGAGCTGCTAGGATCTGAGGCCTGTAGGTTACGGTATCGCTGGAATGGAATCTTCGGATCCTTTCTCGCCGTTCTCAGCAGCCTGGAGCGTGCGCTATTGCAGTACAAGCACCTCCTTTGGTGCTGCCATAAGAAAGCGGAGGAGATGTTAATGGGCAACACACATTCGGCCCTTCCGAGCCCCCATTTGCACCCCCTAGGTCTTTCCTGCTCATTGCCATATATGTGTGTTATACTGTGCATTGCAGATTTTTTATTGTAGATAGTTGGTCTCTTTCATTGATTAAATCTATTCATTCAAATTACTGTTGAGATTATGAGTAATGTGCAGCCTATGGAGTCTGGTTGCCTATCACTGAGTCCTCAGCGTCGTGACTTGTATGGTCTAATGTCCTGATAATTCATCTGTTATTGCTGCAAATAGCGTCAATAACAGATGTCCAGTAACGAAGATGAGAATGAGTGCAGGAATAGGCCCCTTGGACTGTCAGTAACCTATACAGATAATACGCTGATAGCTTAGTGACTCTGTGCCCAGGAATAGGCCCCTTGGACTGTCAGTAACCTATACAGATAATATGCTGATAGCTTAGGCCCCTTGGACTGTCAGTAACCTATACAGATAATACGCTGATAGCTTAGTGACTCCGTGCCCAGGAATAGGCCCCTTGGTCTGTCAGTAACCTATACAGATAATACGCTGATAGCTTAGTGACTCTGTGCCCAGGAATAGGCCCCTTGGTCTGTCAGTAACCTATACAGATAATACGCTGATAGCTTAGTGACTCTGTGCCCAGGAATAGGCCCCTTGGACTGTCAGTAACCTATACAGATAATATGCTGATAGCTTAGTGACTCCGTGCCCAGGAATAGGCCCCTTGGTCTGTCAGTAACCTATACAGATAATATGCTGATAGCTTAGTGACTCTGTGCCCAGGAATAGGCCCCTTGGACTGTCAGTAACCTATACAGATAATACGCTGATAGCTTAGTGACTGTGCCCAGGAATAGGCCCCTTGGTCTGTCAGTAACCTATACAGATAATACGCTGATAGCTTAGTGACTCTGTGCCCAGGAATAGGCCCCTTGGACTGTCAGTAACCTATACAGATAATATGCTGATAGCTTAGTGACTCCGTGCCCAGGAATAGGCCCCTTGGTCTGTCAGTAACCTATACAGATAATATGCTGATAGCTTAGTGACTCTGTGCCCAGGAATAGGCCCCTTGGACTGTCAGTAACCTATACAGATAATACGCTGATAGCTTAGTGACTGTGCCCAGGAATAGGCCCCTTGGTCTGTCAGTAACTATACAGATAATACGCTGATAGCTTAGTGACTCTGTGCCCAGGAATAGGCCCCTTGGACTGTCAGTAACCTATACAGATAATACGCTGATAGCTTAGTGACTCTGTGCCCAGGAATAGGCCCCTTGGTCTGTCAGTAACCTATACAGATAATACGCTGATAGCTTAGTGACTGTGCCCAGGAATAGGCCCCTTGGACTGTCAGTAACCTATACAGATAATGTGCTGATAGCTTAGTGACTGTGCCCAGGAATAGGCCCCTTGGTCTGTCAGTAACCTATACAGATAATATGCTGATAGCTTAGTGACTGTGCCCAGGAATAGGCCCCTTGGACTGTCAGTAACCTATACAGATAATACGCTGATAGCTTAGTGACTGTGCCCAGGAATAGGCCCCTTGGACTGTCAGTAACCTATACAGATAATACGCTGATAGCTTAGTGACTCTGTGCCCAGGAATAGGCCCCTTGGACTGTCAGTAACCTATACAGATAATACGCTGATAGCTTAGTGACTCTGTGCTCAGGAATAGGCCCCTTGGTCTGTCAGTAACCTATACAGATAATACGCTGATAGCTTAGTGACTGTGCCCAGGAATAGGCCCCTTGGACTGTCAGTAACCTATACAGATAATACGCTGATAGCTTAGTGACTGTGCCCAGGAATAGGCCCCTTGGTCTGTCAGTAACCTATACAGATAATATGCTGATAGCTTAGTGACTCTGTGCCCAGGAATAGGCCCCTTGGACTGTCAGTAACCTATACAGATAATACGCTGATAGCTTAGTGACTGTGTGCCCAGGAATAGGCCCCTTGGTCTGTCAGTAACCTATACAGATAATACGCTGTAAGCTTAGTGACTCTGTGCCCAGGAATAGGCCCCTGGGACTGTCAGTAACCTATACAGATAATATGCTGACAGCTTAGTGACTCTGTGCCCAGGAATAGGCCCCTTGGACTGTCAGTAACCTATACAGATAATACGCTGATAGCTTAGTGACTCTGTGCCCAGGAATAGGCCCCTTGGACTGTCAGTAACCTATACAGATAATACGCTGATAGCTTAGTGACTGTGCCCAGGAATAGGCCCCTTGGTCTGTCAGTAACCTATACAGATAATACGCTGATAGCTTAGTGACTGTGCCCAGGAATAGGCCCCTTGGACTGTCAGTAACCTATACAGATAATACGCTGATAGCTTAGTGACTCTGTGCCCAGGAATAGGCCCCTTGGTCTGTCAGTAACCTATACAGATAATACGCTGATAGCTTAGTGACTCTGTGCCCAGGAATAGGCCCCTTGGTCTGTCAGTAACCTATACAGATAATACGCTGATAGCTTAGTGACTCTGTGCCCAGGAATAGGCCCCTTGGTCTGTCAGTAACCTATACAGATAATACGCTGATAGCTTAGTGACTCCGTGCCCAGGAATAGGCCCCTTGGTCTGTCAGTAACCTATACAGATAATACGCTGATAGCTTAGTGACTCTGTGCCCAGGAATAGGCCCCTTGGTCTGTCAGTAACCTATACAGATAATATGCTGATAGCTTAGTGACTGTGCCCAGGAATAGGCCCCTTGGTCTGTCAGTAACCTATACAGATAATATGCTGATAGCTTAGTGACTGTGCCCAGGAATAGGCCCCTTGGACTGTCAGTAACCTATACAGATAATACGCTGATAGCTTAGTGACTCTGTGCCCAGGAATAGGCCCCTTGGTCTGTCAGTAACCTATACAGATAATAAGCTGATAGCTTAGTGACTCTGGGCCCAGGAATAGGCCCCTTGGTCTGTCAGTAACCTATACAGATAATACGCTGATAGCTTAGTGACTGTGCCCAGGAATAGGCCCCTTGGACTGTCAGTAACCTATACAGATAATACGCTGATAGCTTAGTGACTGTGCCCAGGAATAGGCCCCTTGGACTGTCAGTAACCTATACAGATAATATGCTGACAGCTTAGTGACTGTGCCCAGGAATAGGCCCCTTGGTCTGTCAGTAACCTATACAGATAATATGCTGATAGCTTAGTGACTCTGTGCCCAGGAATAGGCCCCTTGGTCTGTCAGTAACCTATACAGATAATACGCTGATAGCTTAGGCCCCTTGGACTGTCAGTAACCTATACAGATAATGTGCTGATAGCTTAGTGACTCCGTGCCCAGGAATAGGCCCCTTGGACTGTCAGTAACCTATACAGATAATACGCTGATAGCTTAGTGACTCTGTGCCCAGGAATAGGCCCCTTGGACTGTCAGTAACCTATACAGATAATGTGCTGATAGCTTAGTGACTTTGTGCCCAGGAGTAGGCCCCTTGGTCTGTCAGTAACCTATACAGATAATACGCTGATAGCTTAGTGACTCTGTTCCCAGGAATAGGCCCCTTGGACTGTCAGTAACCTATTCAGATAATAAGCTGATAGCTTAGTGACTCTGGGCCCAGGAATAGGCCCCTTGGTCTGTCAGTAACCTATACAGATAATATGCTGATAGCTTAGTGACTCTGTGCCCAGGAATAGGCCCCTTGGACTGTCAGTAACCTATACAGATAATACGCTGATAGCTTAGTGACTGTGTGCCCAGGAATAGGCCCCTTGGTCTGTCAGTAACCTATACAGATAATACGCTGTAAGCTTAGTGACTCTGTGCCCAGGAATAGGCCCCTGGGACTGTCAGTAACCTATACAGATAATATGCTGACAGCTTAGTGACTCTGTGCCCAGGAATAGGCCCCTTGGACTGTCAGTAACCTATACAGATAATACGCTGATAGCTTAGTGACTCTGTGCCCAGGAATAGGCCCCTTGGACTGTCAGTAACCTATACAGATAATACGCTGATAGCTTAGTGACTGTGCCCAGGAATAGGCCCCTTGGTCTGTCAGTAACCTATACAGATAATACGCTGATAGCTTAGTGACTGTGCCCAGGAATAGGCCCCTTGGACTGTCAGTAACCTATACAGATAATACGCTGATAGCTTAGTGACTCTGTGCCCAGGAATAGGCCCCTTGGTCTGTCAGTAACCTATACAGATAATACGCTGATAGCTTAGTGACTCTGTGCCCAGGAATAGGCCCCTTGGTCTGTCAGTAACCTATACAGATAATACGCTGATAGCTTAGTGACTCTGTGCCCAGGAATAGGCCCCTTGGTCTGTCAGTAACCTATACAGATAATACGCTGATAGCTTAGTGACTCCGTGCCCAGGAATAGGCCCCTTGGTCTGTCAGTAACCTATACAGATAATACGCTGATAGCTTAGTGACTCTGTGCCCAGGAATAGGCCCCTTGGTCTGTCAGTAACCTATACAGATAATATGCTGATAGCTTAGTGACTGTGCCCAGGAATAGGCCCCTTGGTCTGTCAGTAACCTATACAGATAATATGCTGATAGCTTAGTGACTGTGCCCAGGAATAGGCCCCTTGGACTGTCAGTAACCTATACAGATAATACGCTGATAGCTTAGTGACTCTGTGCCCAGGAATAGGCCCCTTGGTCTGTCAGTAACCTATACAGATAATAAGCTGATAGCTTAGTGACTCTGGGCCCAGGAATAGGCCCCTTGGTCTGTCAGTAACCTATACAGATAATACGCTGATAGCTTAGTGACTGTGCCCAGGAATAGGCCCCTTGGACTGTCAGTAACCTATACAGATAATACGCTGATAGCTTAGTGACTGTGCCCAGGAATAGGCCCCTTGGACTGTCAGTAACCTATACAGATAATATGCTGACAGCTTAGTGACTGTGCCCAGGAATAGGCCCCTTGGTCTGTCAGTAACCTATACAGATAATATGCTGATAGCTTAGTGACTCTGTGCCCAGGAATAGGCCCCTTGGTCTGTCAGTAACCTATACAGATAATACGCTGATAGCTTAGGCCCCTTGGACTGTCAGTAACCTATACAGATAATGTGCTGATAGCTTAGTGACTCCGTGCCCAGGAATAGGCCCCTTGGACTGTCAGTAACCTATACAGATAATACGCTGATAGCTTAGTGACTCTGTGCCCAGGAATAGGCCCCTTGGACTGTCAGTAACCTATACAGATAATGTGCTGATAGCTTAGTGACTTTGTGCCCAGGAGTAGGCCCCTTGGTCTGTCAGTAACCTATACAGATAATACGCTGATAGCTTAGTGACTCTGTTCCCAGGAATAGGCCCCTTGGACTGTCAGTAACCTATTCAGATAATAAGCTGATAGCTTAGTGACTCTGGGCCCAGGAATAGGCCCCTTGGTCTGTCAGTAACCTATACAGATAATACGCTGATAGCTTAGTGACTGTGCCCAGGAATAGGCCCCTTGGACTGTCAGTAACCTATACAGATAATACGCTGATAGCTTAGTGACTGTGCCCAGGAATAGGCCCCTTGGACTGTCAGTAACCTATACAGATAATATGCTGACAGCTTAGTGACTGTGCCCAGGAATAGGCCCCTTGGTCTGTCAGTAACCTATACAGATAATACGCTGATAGCTTAGGCCCCTTGGACTGTCAGTAACCTATACAGATAATATGCTGATAGCTTAGTGACTCTGTGCCCAGGAATAGGCCCCTTGGTCTGTCAGTAACCTATACAGATAATACGCTGATAGATTAGGCCCCTTGGACTGTCAGTAACCTATACAGATAATATGCTGATAGCTTAGTGACTCTGTGCCCAGGAATAGGCCCCTTGGACTGTCAGTAACCTATACAGATATTATGCTGATAGCTTTGTGACTCTGTGCCCAGGAATAGGCCCCTGGGACTGTCAGTAACCTATACAGATAATACGCTGATAGCTTAGTGACTCTGTGCCCAGGAATAGGCCCCTTGGTCTGTCAGTAACCTATACAGATAATACGCTGATAGCTTAGTGACTCTGTGCTCAGGAATAGGCCCCTTGGACTGTCAGTAACCTATACAGATAATACGCTGATAGCTTAGTGACTCCGTGCCCAGGAATAGGCCCCTTGGTCTGTCAGTAACCTATACAGATAATACGCTGATAGCTTAGTGACTCTGTGCCCAGGAATAGGCCCCTTGGTCTGTCAGTAACCTATACAGATAATATGCTGATAGCGTAGTGACTCTGTGCTCAGGAATAGGCCCCTTGGACTGTCAGTAACCTATACAGATAATACGCTGATAGCTTAGTGACTTTGTACAGTGCTGACAGGATCAGTGAATCAGTATCACCCTGTTTCTTCCTATGTGATATTACAGAGCGCGTCTCTCACTCAGATACTGTAAGCATGACCTTTATTATGTCCTTCTGGCTGGCCGGGCTGAGGACAGAAGTGTTCTGTGATTGTAGACAGGGCCAGCACTCTGGGACCCGGATCCGTCTGCTGGTGTCCGAGCCATACATCTGTGTCAGGCACAGGCTTGTGTTCCTGGTGTCAGGAGGCTGCGTCTTGGCTCTCGATCAAACTGGCGATCGCTGCCTTTGCTTGGGAAAGAGAAGCGGAAAGTTGTCCAAGTGATTTAAATGCACAGACATTTCTGTGTGTCCCCCGGCGGCCCGCTGACCAGGCTCAGGGCACCGCCGGTAATGTGCAGGATCATGCAACCAGCCTGCAACACACACTCACACCTCTCCGCGTCTGACGCCAGTGACATTGAACAGGTTTCTGAAAGAAACTACTGCAGTCAGCAAAAGCAAAGTTTAGAAGCCTTAAAGTGCAGCTCCGTCCTCCGCATCAGATGCATTATACATGTCTTCTCCCCTCCTTGTATAATGCAGCTAGAATTGTTCCTTTCGGGTTGAGTGACCTTCAATTCGCCTGACCGCTCTACAGTCATATGGGGACGTTGATCATGGCTGCCATTGTGTTGCCTGATCTTAAGGTGCATACACACGTAACGATTTTTTGAACGATTTGTCGATAACGATGTCGTTATCTTTAAATCGTTCCAAAAAATCGTTCAGTTTATGAGTTATAACGATGAATGATAATCATAAATGCGGACTCCCGTTTGTAGTTTTCATTCATTGTCCATTTCAGAGTGTCCAACATGACGATTTTCATTAAGGGAAAGAACATTATTCGTTCATCGTTCCAAAAATCGTTCATTACACTTGAAAAAATGGTTCACTTTTTCAAAGGAAAATCTGACAGAAAATCGTTAGTTACTAAATCGTTACATGTGTGCGCACCTTTACTATTTGGTGTCGTCCCCTTGTTCATGCCCATGTGTAGGCTTCATGACTAAACGATATGACAGCTACCATTCTTATTATAGGATCTCATCAAATGAATTATAATATTATATATAACATCATTTTGTACATTTAAAACATTTCTGCACTTAGAATAAAAAACAAAATACATATGTGTGTGTGTGTATATATTATATATATATATATATATATATATATATATATATATATATATATAGCAAGTGTCGCCCGAACACAAAGTGTATAATAACATAAGCCATGAATACATCTTCTGTGGAACTGGCGAATGGCTGGAGAGCTGATGGGGTCTTTGCCGTGGAAGATTGGTAAATTGATAACTGCTTTAGTCATTGTGGCATTTCATTAATAAGTGTATATGTGGTCTTAGTGTAACCTTTTGTGTCACATTTATGTAATAAAATTGCCTGCTGATAAAAAATGATGTCATCACGTTGTCATGCAAGTCAATCTGACCCCTCTCACCAGTCTCAGAGATGCACAGGAGAGAGTGAGGGTGGTGACAGAGAGAGACAGTGGGGAAGGTAGAGGTGAGGAGAAAGTGTTTGGGAGAGGGGGGATAGAGAGAAAGAGAGACTGGGGAAGACGGAGAGAAGGAGAGTGGTGGAGAGAATAAAGAAATAAAAGCTGGGCAACCCTGGCCATCACAGATAGTAATCTATAATGTCCATTATTTGATACCATATTATTACTGTTGCTTTGTAAAGCTGGACTCTGGTGCATGCAGGACATACATAACACAGGGACAAGGCATACTGGCCAAATGCAGATACAACAAAAGGTAGGGAGGGCCCTGCTCATTTAGGGCCTGATTCAGAGCCGGACACTATTTGCGGACGGTCGTTCAGGAAAAGGGGGTGGCTATTCAAATGAACCGTTCGCTCTTTGCGGTCTGTTGACGCCTCCATGTCTGAACGAGCGAACAAAACTTGTGGTCGTTTTTTGGATAACTACGCCCCCTGGCCGCTCGCATCCTACGTCATGTACGCTATTTATTAGTTTAATCGAGTACATCGACCAGCGTATGAACTGCTCGCTATTCTTGTGGTTGGTTTTTCCTACCACAATCTTGCGAGCAGTTCTGACTATAAAATAAGCCAGTGACGGGGTCAATGACGCTGCTGTATTAATTATGCACACCCATAAAACGCCCGTTTTGACCTTTAAGCACGCCTGCGTTCGGATCTCCACTCCCCGTTTTCAAGCACCTTTCCCTGTTAGCACCCACATACGCCTCCTCCTGTCACTCAAAATAGCAGGCATTCGCTATTTAGCGAACAAACGATTTTCGACCGCACTGACTGGTTGGCGCATGCGTATTAAAATCCGTACGCATGCGCAGTTGGGCAAACATCACTCGGAACGAACGAGCGGCCGCTTACGAGCGGCTCTGAATCAGGCCCTTAGTTCTTAAATTAACCATGGGAGTGAGGGGACAGCAATACGTTTATCACTATCCTACAAGTTAATGCGTTTATTAGTAAAAAATGTAGCCAGCGACTCTCCCAGTACAGACAGGTCAGTACGGGTCACATAAAGTCTGCGGTATTAGCACAACAATAGGCGGACACAATATTCTTGCTGTGAGGGCCGCAGCTTTGTAATCTGTCTCCAGTGTATTATAAAGCAGTTATTATCCCTAGAACACAACGGTTCTCTCTTTCTTCTGCTTTGTGGATGTGATCCCTGGAGTTATATGTTAGAATGATGTAGAATGAAGCCGTCGTACAGCAGATGTAACAGGATGACTGTGGGCATTCCGGCTGTAGAACGCCCCTCGGTACCCTCGTCACTCTGTGCGCTGTGTGAGATGAGAACTACAAGTCGCTCTCATCTTCTTGAAGGTCAAGACATCAAGACATGATATGAGATCAGAATGTTACACAAGTGCCTTAAAAGAACGTCTTAAATCCAGTTATTTTCCAGCTGGCCAGTGATGGGACTTACAGAGAAATCTATCACCGGCCTCCTATGGCAGCTTAATCTCTACCATCGTCCAGATATTCTCTTCATTACCTTGTGGGTAACGCTGCGTGCCTACTATTCATGGCTTATTTCTTACATCACAAGCGACAAACATGCTTTGCTTTACATTTGATTGTGCAAATAGACCAGAATCTTTAGATGATCAGTTTTGGGGTTCTAGAATTATCTCTATCATCGGTAAAAGTGCAATGTTTAAGTTGAAAATGCCACATTGTACGGACAGTATTTTAATGGTTTTCCATTGAAACTCAAACACATTAATATTCACGGTTCAATGTACAATAACAAAAAACACCTTAAAAACACTATAAAATGTAATATTTAATCTTGGACCGCCAACATTTTATCTTTTATTTGTATGTATTGTTTTAACTGTGAGCGGCAAACTGGAACCTCGAACAGTCGTCCGAAACCCAACCAGCCTAAAAAAGTTCACGGTCGGCTCTTAAACCGGCCAACTGTGCTGGAACTTCAAATTCAGTTTGAGCTTTTGTAATTTTAGTTTTGTATTTTGTAATCTGTAAATGTTAACGTTTGAATGGATTTAAGCTTTAGCTAGTTTCTATGGCGGGGCTAATAAGTCGCTTATAGTGCTCACCATTGAGGAGAGGGTTCAGGTTTGTCTTCACTTCCCCATATTTTCTGTGTTAGTCTTGAGCTTTGCTATTATATTATAATCCTTTTACAATGCAACACTTTGGTTTAGTGATGATTGGTACTTTGGGGCATATTCAATTAGCCGCGAAAAGTCGGAAAGGTTTCGCCTGCCGTACTTTTAGCAGACTTCGCATGTTTTGGAGGTGAAAACTTTTCGTGTGCGGCCCCGCTATTCGTCCTATTCAATTCCAAAGGACGCGAAAACAGAACCCAGCGAAACTCAAACAGGCGAAAAGTGCTGTCAGATTTGGGGAAATCAGCCTGACACCCCCCAAAAGATGCACTAACATTGGGGATCACTATAGATACCCCCGAATAGCCCTGCTGAAGGTATTTGGGGTACTTAAATGCTCTCACGAACTGCTAATTAGCAGCTTTGCACAAGTGGTGAAGAATAGCATTTATCAGGGGGTCTATTGGATGTTCACGTTTAATTCCCTCCATCCAGATGGCCTCAATCTATAGAATTAATTTCCATTGTTTAACAGCAGCTATACTTGCAGACTCCCCAAAAGATTATTTTGCTACTTTTTAAGTTTGTACCCCAACTTTGGGTTTTACTTCGCCCCCTTTTTCAATGTCATTTTTTGGGGTGTTCTTTAAAAATGTTTAGGATATTTTTGACGCTGGTAACCTTTGAGGACCTGTCATAAGGGTGCAGGGTGGTTTTCCCACCTTTGCACCCAAAAAGAGCAATTCAGCACTTTTTTCTGCCTGGTTTCATAGGCGAATCTTTTTCGCCTATACCAATGCATATATCTGCGTGGGCGAAAAGTCTTTGAATTGAATACAGGGATAAGTTTTCGCCTGGTGAAATGACATAATCAGGGAAACATTTTCGTCGAAAACGGCTTAGCGCGGCTAATTGAATGTGTTTGATGTCATTGGGGGTGTTGTCAGGTCCAGGCAGCCAGTTACAGGTGCCGTGGGTGAGTGGCGGTGGCGCCCATAGGGCTCTGCTTTCTGTGTGGCCGCACAGCTCACGCCCCCCTAGTTACAGCCCTACAGTAACGATGCCCCTGGGTAACACCGTGCTGCACTGCAAATGGGGCAGATGTAACATGTGCAGAGAGAGTTAGATTTGGGAGGCGCGTGTCCAATCTTAACTCTAAATTGCAGTGTAACCATAAATCTGTCCAGCGTGTGTGGGCTATATGCAGGGGCGTATCTATAATGGGCACACAGACCCCACACCCTGCACCCATAGTCCTATACTTACCTCTCTGTAGTGCCGAGCTGGCGCCGCAGAGCATCAAAAATCACTGGGAAAATGGCGGCGGACATTTTTCAAGTGACTTGCGCATACGCAGTACTACTGTCCCCGGGAAAACACAAGAGCCATTTTCCTGGAGACCCGCGCATGCGCAGTAGATTCTGGCACTAAGCTAGAATCTACAGTGCACCGCGGAACCGCCAGAGAGAGGAGGGGGCCCACACTGAGTCTGCATGTGGGCCCCCTCCTCTCATAAAACGCCCCTGACTATATGCAACAGCAGCCAGTATTTACCCCACTTACCAATATAATATATGTATCCCCCCCCCCCACTGTAGTGGAGTATGGTTTGTCCTGGTGCACAGTTACTCCTTTACACTGAAGGGCTGCAGCCCCCCCACCTTTCATTATGGTCACGTTGTACTTGGTTACATGCATGTGATGGCCGGTAGTAACTGGGTAAGTGCCGTGTTGTGGAAGCCGCCTGATAGTCTCCGCTGATATATTTGTGCTGCTGCCTTAGGCCACATGCGCCTGTGAGGAAATACTACACTTGGTTGCCAGGTGGAGCCATTGCCTTCATGCAGCGGAGAAAGGACCACTACACAGGAAGATGCAACCGCTCCATGCACTAGGACCCAGTGCCAACCTTCTAGTTCCTAGGACATTGGAGGCTGCATACTGAGAGGTGACACTAGTTCCTAGGACATTGGATTCTGCATATTGAGAGGTGAAACTAGTTCCTAGGACATTGGAGGCTGCATGTTGAGCGCTGACACTAGTTCCTAGGACATTGGAGGCTGCATATTGAGCAGTGACACTAGTTCCTAGGACATTGGAGGCTGCATGTTGAGCAGTGACACTAGTTCCTAGAACATTGGAGGCTGCATATTGAGCAGTGACACTAGTTACTAGGACATTAGAGGCTGCATTTTGAGCAGTGACACTAGTTCCTATGACATTGGAGGCTGCATGTTGAGCAGTGACACTAGTTCCTAGCAGGCATGGACTGTGTCTAATAAGTAGCACCACGGACATGCACGCCTTTAACCATATGCCTTTCTTCACCATTTAGATGTGTCCTTGGTTGCATGTCAGAGACCTCACTAATACTCTTGTCTCTGCTTTTCCCATCAGAAAATCTTTCTTGCGCCATTGACGTTTTGTACGCCCACCCCATACCATTGCAGCCGTTGTTTTCTTTCTTTCTTTATTTTTTATATACCAGATTAAAAATGAATAAACAATGAAATGAAAAATTAGCAAAAACACATTTTCCAAGACTCTCATCTTCCTTTTAAAGTGTACGAAAATGGATTTGCCGGCACAACACTAACAGCGCTAATTGATAAAAGTAATTCTCATATCTCTTGTAAACGATGATAGTGGTAAGAGCAGAAAAACGTTCTTGAATTATATTAGGAAATAATTGTTTTCTGCAAAGCTATTATTACCCAAAGAACGTCGACACCGATCCGCAGCCCATGGTTGCCACAGTTTTAATTAATGTTGCTTTTTATAATCAGGAAATCTTACAGCACATTAATGTTGCTTAATAAAATATTTTGCCCGTTTTCATGTTCCTCACTTGCTAATTAATTTGTGGCCACGTAGATCTGACTGGTGCTAAAGGACTTGGTTCAAAGAAAAGAAGATAAAAACAAAAGCAAATGTACTTATAGTATAAGGACAGAATTCAGCGGCGCGGCAGTGGTGCGAGGTCTGTGATTGTGTTATACTGTACAGAAGACATATTCCTATCATCTTAGTGACAGACCTAGTGGTGTCTTGGTGGAAGTTAATCACAGTTGAAATCGTATTTATCTTTCGGCCCTTTCCTCTGTGGCAAGTATTCATTTACTGACCATTTATTGCAGCGATAAAAAAATCCTTTATTGGAGCAATTTTACAAAAGTATATTGTTGGGAAATGTGATACTCAGTTATATTAGCGATACTGACCCTTCACTGCGCTATTCTTTGCAGATGTCCTCATACATTGGTGATACTGACCCTTCACCGCGCTATTCTTTGCAGATGTCCTCATACATTGGTGATACTGACCCTTTGCCACGCCATTCTTTGCAGATGTGCTCATACATTGGCGATACTGACCCTTCACCGCGCCATTCTTTGCAGATGTGCTCATACATTGGTGATACTGACCCTTCACCGCGCCATTCTTTGCAGATGTACTCATACATTGGTGATACTAACCCTTCACCGCACCATTCTTTGCAGATCTACTCATACATTGCTGATACTGACCCTTCACCGCGCTATTCTTTGTAGATGTACTCATACATTGGTGATACTGACCCTTCACCGCGCCATTCTTTGCAGATCTACTCATACATTGCTGATACTGACCCTTCACCGCGCTATTCTTTGTAGATGTACTCATACATTGGTGATACTGACCCTTCACCGCGCTATTCTTTGTAGATGTACTCATACATTGGTGATACTGACCCTTCACCGCACCATTCTTTGCAGATGTGCTCATACATTGGTGATACTGACCCTTCACCGCGCTATTCTTTGTAGATGTGCTCATACATTGGTGATACTGACCCTCCACCGTGCCATTCTTTGTAGATTTACTCATACATTGGTGATACTGACCCTTTGCCGCACCATTCTTTGCAGATGTGCTCATTGGTGATACTGACCCTTCGCCGAGTCATTATTTGTAGATGTGCTCATACATTGGTGATACTGACCCTTTGCCGCGCCATTCTTTTCAGATGTACTCATACATTGGCGATACTGATCCTTTGCCATGCTATTCTTTGTAGATGTACTCATACATTGGTGATACTGACCTCTTCACCGCGTCATTCTTTGCAGATGTGCTCATACATTGGTGATACTGACCCTTCACCGCGCTATTCTTTGTAGATGTAGTCATACATTGTTGATACTGACCCTTCACCGCGCCATTCTTTGTAGATGTACTCATACATTGGTGATACTGACCCTTTGCCGTGCTATTCTTTGCAGATGTACTCATACATTGGCGATACTGATCCTTTGCCATGCTATTCTTTGTAGATGTACTCATACATTGGTGATACTGACCTCTTCACCGCGTCATTCTTTGCAGATGTGCTCATACATTGGTGATACTGACCCTTCACCGCGCTATTCTTTGTAGATGTAGTCATACATTGTTGATACTGACCCTTCACCGCGCCATTCTTTGTAGATGTAGTCATACATTGTTGATACTGACCCTTCACCGCGCCATGCTTTGTAGATGTACTCATACATTGGTGATACTGACCCTTTGCCGTGCTATTCTTTGCAGATGTATTCATACATTTGTGATACTGACCCTTCACCGCGCCATTCTTTGCAGATGTGCTCATACATTGGTGATACTGACCCTTTGCCGCGCCATTCTTTGGAGATGTACTCATACATTGGTGATACTGACCCTTCACCGCGCCATTCTTTGCAGATGCCCTCATACAATGGTGATACTGACCCTTCACCGCGCCGTTCTTTGTAGATGTACTCATACATTGGTGATACTGACCCTTCACCGCGCCATTCTTTGGAGATGTACTCATACATTGGTGATACTGACCCTTCACCGCGCCATTCTTTGTAGATGTGCTCAATGGTGATACTGACCCTTTTCCACGGCATTCTTTGTAGATGTACTCATACATTGGCGATACTGATCCTTTGCCGCGCCATTCTTTGTAGATGTGAATCATTGGCGATACTGACCCATTGCCGCGCCATTCTTTGCAGATGTACTCATACATTGGCGATACTGACCCTTCACCACGCCATTCTTTGTAGATGTACTCATACATTGTTGATATTAACCCTTCACCGCGCCATTCTTTGTAGATGTACTCATACATTGGTGATACTGACCCTTTGCCGCGCTATTCTTTGCAGATGTATTCATACATTTGTGATACTGACCCTTCGCCACGCCATTCTTTGCAGATGCCCTCATACATTGGTGATACTGACCCTTCGCAGTTTGCTGCCTCATCTATGTGTAGATTAGCTGAATGCCCAGAGTTGATCTTTTAGATCCTGAACTACTTCTACCAATACTACTACTAATAATAATTAAATAAGAATAATAGTTGAAAAAATGATACACATATAAAAACATTTTTAATAATATTTTTTAAAAATGCTTTATTCTAAGAACAAAACTATTTTTAAAACTAATTTCACCTGTTATCACCATGGCGATAAACAGAGAAGAAATAAATCGGATACAGAAGTGACCGGTCAGTAATAAGCAGAAGGTCAGGTGACACACGGCCGGAGCGCGGTGATGGAGCTAATGGTGCCATAATGATAGGTGGTAAATTGATGTGAGTGTATGCAGGACTCACAGGTTATTCCACGGAGCGTCCTGTAAGTGCTGTGCTGGGCAGTTAGTGACAGAGTGGGCGCAATTTCTACACATAGAGGTTATTGAAATAAATATCGTCTAAGTGCTGTACAGGGTGGCGTGTACAATTATTACACGATGTGTATAAGAGCAAACACGGAATAATATATACAGGACTGAATATGAACAGAGGATGTATATGTAATCCTATATAAGTACTAGTAATAACACCACTTGCCGGTTAAGTAGTGTGACCGACACTATGTTTCATAGCGTTACTTATACAAACGCATTGCTGTACGAAATCCTTCCAGTTTCCTTGTATTCTAATAAAATAGTGACATTTATTGCATGAGACTGACAGCCGTGAGTGGTGAAGTGAATGATAATAAATTTATATATTACATTTAAAATACTGTGGGCGGTAGTCAGTTAGTTTCGCAGCTGCGATATAGTTTTGCATGTCGGACTTTTTGCCTACATCGCGTATTTTAGCCGTGGAAACTTATCGTGCGCGTACACACTATTCGCCCTATTCATTTCCAAAAGACGCAAAAACGGCGACACGCGAAGTCAGAACAGGCGAAAAGTGGTGTCAGAATCAGGGAAATTAGTCTGAAGCCCCCAAAAAGATTGGGGATCAATGTAGTAGTGCCCGATTAGCCCTACCGTGTTTCCCCGATAATGAGACACTGTCTTATTTTTTTTTTTGGTAAAAAAAAACTCCATAGGGCTTATTTTAATTAACATTGACAGCAATTTCAACAATTCAATACAATTCTTTACTTACCTTTTATTTTTGTTTCTCTTTTTCTCTCCTCTCCTGTGCGGCGCTGCTGTAAATGACGCTGCCATGCACGCCAGCTGCCGCGCGCTCACTGTGAGAGAGTGAGACGCTGCAGCTGTGATTGGATGCCACTGTTAAATCTTTAACATCGGCATCCATTTCATGTGGGGGGCGGAGCTGGGGGCATTTTAGTGTAGCGCAGGCAGTGACCGGACAAAATGGGGATTTTGTTAGGGCTTATTTTCGGGGTAGGGCTTATTTTGGACCGTTTTCCAAAAGTTCAGGGTAGGTCTTATTATCGGGGAAACACGGTAATAAAACTGTTTGGGGTACTTAAGTTCGCACAATTGGCACTAATTAGCGTCTTTGCACGAGTGGTGAAGAATGGCATAAAGCAGTATTTTTTGGAGAATATAAATAGTCCTGGCATTTTGGGGTACCTGAAAATGGGGGCAAGCATCTTTTAATATCTCTAATGTGTAGTTTTATTAAAAGTGAAATTCCTCCCGCATAAAAGCAACTGCAATCCCAAAAACACTTCACCCCTTCTTACAGCACCCCCAGATTCTTATTTCGCTAGTTTGGAACAGGACCTGTTGGAAATAAATACAATTCGGAGAGCTAAAAGTACTGTAACAGTTATGTGCTGCACCAAGGGCCTGATTCAGAGCGGACGCTCTGAAAGAGCGCTCGCTCTGAATCAGGGCGTTTTTTTTTTTTTGGTGCGGCCCACAGCTATTGCGAGCGGCCAGGTGATGGTCACGATGGTCTCGACCATCGGGGCTTGCGACGAGACCCTTGCGGTAGGGTCTCGTTCCTGCAAGCCCCAGTGAGCTTCTGGCTCTTAATAGAGCCGGAAGCTCACCACTGACATCACTCGTTCCGTCGGGTCGCCTCTGTTTGGCCAGCCACGCCCCCTGCCTGCCTCCAAAACCGTGCGAGCTGTCGATCAAAATCGACAGCCGCCCCTTTTGGTGCAAGAGCCGGAGCGACGGAGCTCCCGTCGCTAGCCGGATCTCGCGCATGCGCACCTCAGAGCCGGCTCCGGCGTGTGCATGTGCAGTGGCCAAACATTGAACCGCTCACGAGCGCATAGCGCTTGCGAGCAAGTCTGAATCAGGCCCCAAGTGTTTAGCAGAGAGATGAAAAATGACTAAGCTGCATACACACAACGATTTACTAAATGAATGATTTTAGTAAACGATTTTCGTTAATTTTTTCAAGGGAAAAATGAACAAAAATCGTTTACTAAAATCATTCATTTACTAAATGTAATGAACGATTTTTTTGAACTACAAACGGTTTTTTGCATATTCCCTTAAGGAAAATCGTTGAGTTGGTCAGTCTGACTGAACTACAAACTACAAACGTGAATGCGCATGAACAATAATCGTTCATCGTTTTAACTCAGAAAGTGAACGATTTTGTCAACGATTGAATGATAAACGATATCGTTATCGATAATCGTTCAAAAAATCGTTGTGTGTGTATGCACCTTTATTATTACTAACATGCTTAGATACAGTAATTGCAGACCTCCCGACTGTCCTGATATAATGCCGGCATACTGGGCCTGATTCAGAGTCGGTCGCTATTTGCGCTCGCTCGTCCCGAAAATAGGGGTGGCTATTCAAATGAACCGTTCGCTGTTTGCGGTCTGTTCTCGCCTCTAGGTCTGAATGAGCGAACAAAACTTGCGGTCGTTTTTTGGGAAACTACGCCCCCAGGCCGCTCACATCCTACGTCATGTCCGCTATTTATTAGATTAATCGAGTACATCGAACAGGGTATGAGCTGCTCGCTATTGTTGTGGTTGGTTTTTGCTACCACAATTTTGCGAGCAGTTCTGGCTAAAAAATAACCCAGTGACGTGGGCAATGACGCTGCTGTTTTAATTATGCACACCCATAAAACGCCGTTTTGACCTTTAAGCACGCCTGTGATCGGATCTCCACTCCCCGTTTTCAAGCACCTTCCCCTGTTACCACCCACATACGCCTCCTCCTGTCACTCAAATTAGCAGGCATTCGCTGTTTTGCGAACACATGAATTTCGGCCGCACTGACTGGTTCGCGCATGCGTATAACGATCCGTACGCATGCGCAGATGAGCGAACATCGGTCAGAACGAACGAGCGGCCGCTTACGAGTGGCTCTGAATCAGGCCCACTATGCAGTGAATTAAAGGAAGTATTGTTACTCCCTCATTATCAGGCCTTGTCCCAGTGCATAACTTCTCTACCGCACCAACATTAACCTATTTGTGTACTTTTATTTACTGGGTGAGAAAACCCATACAATGCCTGGGGAGAACATACAGACTCCACACAAATATTGCAACAAAATAGAAAACTAAGCTGCTTGCTACGGTAAATGTATTGTAGGGGGAGGGGGGAGCCCAGACTGATATGATTTCACACTCACTTTTAATACATGTCAGATGTGATCTCCGAGCGCAGTAGTCAGGTCATAATAAACAGCAAGCTGGCATTTCCCCTTGTGCCAGTCTCTTCAGTATGGGCCAGGCCAGCAAGCTGTGTATTGTGCTGGGCTGACTACTGGGTATGACAATTAATGTCACCCATCGTACCCTGTAGATGGCTTCTAGCAACCTGTTGGTTAGGGTGGTCTAACATTCTCCCCCTGACGGAAGCCAATACTTACTCAATCAATGACTCAGTCTGCATTGTAAAACCACCAGATATATGGAGGTATGAATTTTATAGGCGCCCCCAGAAGATGGTCACTCTTTATATTGTATGCCAGTCACTAGACTACTATCTGACGCAGGGACGGGCGCAGCCGCTAACGTGTCTACATCTTTTGGCTGCCGCCAGTCTGTGACTTCATGCAGATTCCCTGGTGTGCGTCAGTGCGCAGGAATGTGCAAGGACTGAGTTGCCTGTAGACGCTGTGATACCGCCTGGTGCATCTTTACATGCCACCATCAATTGCACCATTAAAACGTGCACCAGCTCTATGGCAGAAGCAGCGCTTCCATCTGACCACGGCCTCCTACGCCTGCGTCCGTGCATCTGTGTACAGAGCCACTCTCACTGACGTGACCACGCACTCCCGTAACACGCCTATTACACAGACCATGTTTGCGTGCATGTCACCGCCCAGGGACACCCTGCGCTTTTACACAACATTTGTGATACAGGGTGGGGTGTACAGCTCTACGCATCGCCATTTTGGATGCGGTACATCCCGCCACTTATTGGGTGCTTAGCGGCATTAATAATGCTGTTGTGCACTTTGAATTGCGCAAAGGACAGCAGATTCAAAATGACCTGTCATTTGTGGTGATACAACTTCTGGGTTTATGACCCAGAATTCCTTCGGGAGTCCTATTGCACATGCGCTGGGTGATGTTGGCGTTGCTCTGGAAAGTATTGCATTCCGGAACATGGTACATATGGGATATGCGTCCAGAACACATTTTGATTGTAGCACATCCCGCCCACAGTGAGTCTCCATCGCAAAGGCGTCTTTGTGTGTATACTGTGTATGTGTAACGCATGCACTCTACGTGTTTTTAAGAACGTTTACGCATATGTAGTTGCAAAAAATTGCTCAATTACTTGAACATTGGCATTGCTAGCGGCTCTGATCAGGGTCTAAGACTCTAAGATGCTTGTAAATGATTATTTGGATGCTCTCTGTATTGTACAGCAGTCAAAACTATGCACTCTGTATTTACCATTAACTAAGATGCTCTCTGTATTGTATATTGATCACCAAGATCCTCTTTGTATTATTATATATCATTTTCTAAGATGCTCCCTGTATTGTATATTGATTACTAAGATATTACTGTATGTGTAGTACATATTGATTATTAAGATGTTCCCTGTATTATATATCGATTTCTAAGATGCTCTCTGTATTGTATATTGATTACTAAGATGCCATGTATAGTGTATATTAATTACGAAGATGCTCTCTTTATTATATTGATTACTAAGATGCTCTCTGTATTATATATGTGGATTACTAAGATGCTATGTGTAGTGTATATTAATTACTCAGATGCTCTCTGTATTATATATTGATTACTAAGATGCCATGTGTAGTGTATATTAATTACTCAGATGCTCTCTGTATTATAAATTGATTACTAAGATGCCATGTGTAGTGTATATTGATCACTAGGATGATCTCTGTATTGTATGGCAGTTACAAGGATGCTGCATGTGTCTATCAGTCACTACAGTGTATCCTGAGCCCTCTAGTAGTGTGAGCCTCCCAGGCTACAAGTTGCCTCCAAGAACTATATAACAGCATAATGCAGATCATAGTGATTGAGTGAACACGGTATTATGCATATATAAAGTATTTTAGAGAGCGCTCCTGCTGGTGACCTGCATGTTAGTGTCTCGGGTCTGCAGCGGTTAAGTCTCTGTGAGAAAGTAACTTGGATAATGTTCGGATTTCTTTTTCCATGAGAGAGTTGGACTCATTTCACCACTGTCAGATGGAACTTAGCGTCGTTCTGAAACCGCAACTCCCAGATGGAGGACGAGATTTATTTTTTCCTTTGAATGTGTCAGGGAATGATTTTAAAATGTGACCAAGTGGTAAGATGAGGCTCTGTGTTGCCAAATCCTGAGAGTTGGGAACAAGGAACCAGTCAGGGTATGAGGGACGGCGCTGGAGGTTAACACCTTATTTTAATGCACTTGGCTCATCACTGTGTTCTGACACGTTTTGAAGGACACAAGCAAATCAATACCCTAAACTGCTGTTTTCTGCAAAGTATCAATGTAAACGGTTTTCTGTCAACAACTGTTTCAAAGTTCCCGGCTCCTTGACCAAAGCTGACATTTCCTAGGGGCTGGCTGATGTCGGGCACGAGATGCATTGCTGAGAACTTTGTCACTGTACATACCTCCTACCAATAGCCAACATATGTAGCACCACACTGCAGCATATAATAGTAATATAAATGACATGTATATCATCACACAGCAGCATATAATAGTACTATAAATGACATGTATATCATCACACAGCAGCATATATTAGTATTATAAATGACACCTGTAGCACCACACTGCAGCATATAATAGTACTATAAATGATATGTATATCATCACACTGCAGCATATAATAGTACTATAAATGATATGTATATCATCACACAGCAGCATATAATAGTACTATAAATGACATGAATATAACCACACAGCAGCATATAATAGTACTATAAATGACACCTGTAGCATCACACAGCAGCATATAATAGTACTATAATTGACATCTGTAGCATCACACAGCAGCATATAATAGTACTATAAATGACATGTATATCATCACACAGCAGCATATAATAGTACTATAAATGACACGTATATCATCACACAGCAGCATATAATAGTACTATAAATGACATGTATATCATCACACAGCAGCATATAATAGTACTATAAATGACATGTATATCATCACACAGCAGCATATAATAGTACTATAAATGACATGTATATCATCACACAGGAGCATATAATAGTACTATAAATGACACCTGTAGCATCACACAGCAGCATATAATAGTACTATAAATGACATCTGTAGCATCACACAGCAGCATATAATAGTACTATAAATGATATGTATATCATCACACTGCAGCATATAATAGTACTATAAATGATATGTATATCATCACACTGCAGCATATAATAGTACTATAAATGACATGAATATAACCACACAGCAGCATATAATAGTACTATAAATGACACCTGTAGCATCACACAGCAGCATATAATAGTACTATAATTGACATCTGTAGCATCACACAGCAGCATATAATAGTACTATAAATGACATGTATATCATCACACAGCAGCATATAATAGTACTATAAATGACACGTATATCATCACACAGCAGCATATAATAGTACTATAAATGACATGTATATCATCACACAGCAGCATATAATAGTACTATAAATGACATGTATATCATCACACAGCAGCATATAATAGTACTATAAATGACATGTATATCATCACACAGGAGCATATAATAGTACTATAAATGACACCTGTAGCATCACACAGCAGCATATAATAGTACTATAAATGACATCTGTAGCATCACACAGCAGCATATAATAGTACTATAAATGACATCTGTAGCACCACACAGCAGCATATAATAGTAATATAAATGACATGTATATCATCACACAGCAGCATATATTAGTATTATAAATGACACCTGTAGCACCACACTGCAGCATATAATAGTACTATAAATGATATGTATATCATCACACTGCAGCATATAATAGTACTATAAATGATATGTATATCATCACACAGCAGCATATAATAGTACTATAAATGACATGAATATAACCACACAGCAGCATATAATAGTACTATAAATGACACCTGTAGCATCACACAGCAGCATATAATAGTACTATAATTGACATCTGTAGCATCACACAGCAGCATATAATAGTACTATAAATGACATGTATATCATCACACAGCAGCATATAATAGTACTATAAATGACACGTATATCATCACACAGCAGCATATAATAGTACTATAAATGACATGTATATCATCACACAGCAGCATATAATAGTACTATAAATGACATGTATATCATCACACAGCAGCATATAATAGTACTATAAATGACATGTATATCATCACACAGGAGCATATAATAGTACTATAAATGACACCTGTAGCATCACACAGCAGCATATAATAGTACTATAAATGACATCTGTAGCATCACACAGCAGCATATAATAGTACTATAAATGACATCTGTAGCACCACACAGCAGCATATAATAGTAATATAAATGACATGTATATCATCACACAGCAGCATATATTAGTATTATAAATGACACCTGTAGCACCACACTGCAGCATATAATAGTACTATAAATGATATGTATATCATCACACTGCAGCATATAATAGTACTATAAATGATATGTATATCATCACACAGCAGCATATAATAGTACTATAAATGACATGAATATAACCACACAGCAGCATATAATAGTACTATAAATGACACCTGTAGCATCACACAGCAGCATATAATAGTACTATAATTGACATCTGTAGCATCACACAGCAGCATATAATAGTACTATAAATGACATGTATATCATCACACAGCAGCATATAATAGTACTATAAATGACACGTATATCATCACACAGCAGCATATAATAGTACTATAAATGACATGTATATCATCACACAGCAGCATATAATAGTACTATAAATGACATGTATATCATCACACAGCAGCATATAATAGTACTATAAATGACATGTATATCATCACACAGGAGCATATAATAGTACTATAAATGACACCTGTAGCATCACACAGCAGCATATAATAGTACTATAAATGACATCTGTAGCATCACACAGCAGCATATAATAGTACTATAAATGACATCTGTAGCATCACACAGCAGCATATAATAGTACTATAAATGACATGTATATCATCACACTGCAGCATATAATAGTACTATAAATGACACGTATATCATCACACAGCAGCATATAATAGTACTATAAATGACACGTATATCATCACACAGCAGCATATAATAGTACTATAAATGACATGTATATCATCACACAGCAGCATATAATAGTACTATAAATGACACATATATCATCACACAGCAGCATATAATAGTACTATAAATGACACGTATATCATCACACAGCAGCATATAATAGTACTATAAATGACACGTATATCATCACACAGCAGCATATAATAGTACTATAAATGACACGTATATCATCACACAGCAGCATATAATAGTACTATAAATGACACGTATATCATCACACAGCAGCATATAATAGTACTATAAATGACACGTATATCATCACACAGCAGCATATAATAGTACTATAAATGACACCTTTAGCATCACACAGCAGCATATAATAGTACTATAAATGACATCTGTAGCATCAGACAGCAGCATATAATAGTACTATAAATGACATCTGTAGCATCACACAGCAGCATATAATATTACTATAAATGACATGTATATCATCACACAGCAGCATATAATAGTACTATAAATGACACGTATATCATCACACAGCAGCATATAATAGTACTATAAATGACATGTATATCATCACACAGCAGCATATAATAGTACTATAAATGACAAGTATATCATCACACAGCAGCATATAATAGTACTATAAATGACACGTATATCATCACACAGCAGCATATAATAGTACTATAAATGACACGTATATCATCACACAGCAGCATATAATAGTACTATAAATGACATGTATATCATCACACAGCAGCATATAATAGCACTATAAATGACATGTATATCATCACACAGCAGCATATAATAGTACTATAAATGACATGTATATCATCACACAGCAGCATATAATAGTACTATAAATGACATGTATATCATCACACAGCAGCATATAATAGTACTATAAATGACATGTATATAACCACACAGCAGCATATAATAGTATTATAAATGACACCTGTAGCATCACACTGCAGCATATAATAGTACTATAAATGACATCTGTAGCATCACACTGCAGCATATAATAGTACTATAAATGACATGTATATCATCACACAGCAGCATATAATAGTACTATAAATGACATGTATATCATCCCACAGCAGCATATAATAGTACTATAAATGACATGTGTAGCTTTACACAGCAGCATATAATAGTATTATAAATGACACCTGTAGCATCACACAGCAGCATATAATAGTACTATAAATGACATGTATATCATCATACAGCAGCATATAATAGTACTATAAATGACATGTATATCATCACACAGCAGCATATAATAGTACTATAAATGACACCTGTAGCATCACACAGCAGCATATAATAGTACTATAAATGACACATATATCATCACACTGCAGCATATAATAGTACTATAAATGACATGTATATCATCACACTGCAGCATGTAATAGTACTATAAATGACATGTATATCATCATACAGCAGCATATAATAGTACTATGAATGACATCTGTAGCATCACACTGCAGCATATAATAGTACTATAAATGACATGTATATCATCACGCAGCAGCATATAATAGTACTATAAATGACATCTGTAGCTTTACACAGCAGCATATAATAGTACTATAAATGACACCTGTAGCATCACACAGCAGCATATAATAGTACTATATATAAATGACACCTGTAGCATCACACAGCAGCATATAATAGTATTATAAATGACACCAGTAGCATCACACAGCAGCATATAATAGTACTATAAATGACATGTATATCATCATACAGCAGCATATAATAGTACTATAAATGACATGTATATCATCATACAGCAGCATATAATAGTACTATGAATGACATCTGTAGCATCACACTGCAGCATATAATAGTACTATAAATGACATGTATATCATCACGCAGCAGCATATAATAGTACTATAAATGACATCTGTAGCTTTACACAGCAGCATATAATAGTACTATAAATGACACCTGTAGCATCACACAGCAGCATATAATAGTACTATATATAAATGACACCTGTAGCATCACACAGCAGCATATAATAGTATTATAAATGACACCAGTAGCATCACACAGCAGCATATAATAGTACTATAAATGACATGTATATCATCACACTGCAGCATGTAATAGTACTATAAATGACATGTATATCATCATACAGCAGCATATAATAGTACTATAAATGACACCTGTAGCATCACACTGCAGAATATAATAGTACTATAAATGACACCTGGAAGTGCACACAGCAGCATATAATAGTACTATAAATGACATCTGTAGCATCACACAGCAGCATATAATAGTACTATATATAAATGACACCTGTAGCATCACACTGCAGCATATAATAGCACTGTAAATGACACCTGTAGCATCACACAGCAGCATATAATAATACTATAAATGACATGTGTATCATCACACAGCAGCATATAATAGTACTATAAATGACATGTATATCATCACACAGCAGCATATAATAGTACTATAAATGACACGTATATCATCACACAGCAGCATATAATAGTACTATAAATGACATGTATATCATCACACAGCAGCATATAATAGTACTATAAATGACATGTATATCATCACACAGCAGCATATAATAGTACTATAAATGACACCTGTAGCATCACACTGCAGCATATAATAGTACTATAAATGACACCTGTAGCATCACACTGCAGCATATAATAGTACTATAAATGACACCTGTAGCATCACACAGCAGCATATAATAGCACTGTAAATGACATGTATATCATCACACAGCAGCATATAATAGTACTATAAATGACACCTGTAGCATCACACTGCAGCATATAATAGCACTGTAAATGACATGTATATCATCACACAGCAGCATATAATAGTACTATAAATGACATGTATATCCATATAATAGTACTATAAATGACACCTGTAGCATCACACAGCAGCATATAATAGCACTGTAAATGACATGTATATCATCACACAGCAGCATATAATAGTACTATAAATGACACCTGTAGCATCACACTGCAGCATATAATAGCACTGTAAATGACACCTGTAGCATCACACAGCAGCATATAATAATACTATAAATGACATGTATATCATCACACAGCAGCATATAATAGTACTATAAATGACACGTATATCATCACACAGCAGCATATAATAGTACTATAAATGACATGTATATCATCACACAGCAGCATATAATAGTACTATAAATGACATGTATATCATCACACAGCAGCATATAATAGTACTATAAATGACATGTATATCATCACACAGCAGCATATAATAGTACTATAAATGACATGTATATCATCACACAGTAGCATATAATAGTACTATAAATGACATGTATATCATCACACAGCAGCATATAATAGTACTATAAATTACATGTATATAACCACACAGCAGCATATAATAGTACTATAAATGACATCTGTAGCATCACACAGCAGCATATAATAGTACTAAAAATGACATCTGTAGCATCACACTGCAGCATGTAATAGTACTATAAATGACATGTATATCATCACACAGCAGCATATAATAGTACTATAAATGACATGTATATCATCCCACAGCAGCATATAATAGTACTATAAATGACACCTGTAGCATCACACAGCAGCATATAATAGTACTATAAATGACATGTATATCATCACACAGCAGCATATAATAGTACTATAAATGACACCTGTAGCATCACACAGCAGCATATAATAGTACTATAAATGACATCTGTAGCACCACACAGCAGCATATAATAGTACTATAAATGACATGTATATCATCACACAGCAGCATATAATAGTACTATAAATGACATGTATATCATCACACAGCAGCATATAATAGTACTATAAATGACACGTATATCATCACACAGCAGCATATAATAGTACTATAAATGACATGTATATCATCACACTGCAGCATATAATAGTACTATAAATGACATGTATATCATCACACAGCAGCATATAATAGTACTATAAATGACACCTGTAGCATCACACAGCAGCATATAATAGTACTATAAATGACATCTGTAGCATCACACAGCAACATATAATAGTACTATAAATGACATCTGTAACATCACACAGCAGCATATAATAGTACTATAAATGACATGTATATCTTCACACAGCAGCATATAATAGTACTATGAATGACATGTATATCATCACACAGCAGCATATAATAGTACTATAAATGACACCTGTAGCATCACACTGCAGCATATAATAGTACTATAAATGACACCTGTAGCATCACACTGCAGCATATAATAGTACTATAAATGACATCTGTAGCATCACACTGCAGCATATAATAGTACTATAAATGACACCTGTAGCATCACACAGCAGCATATAATAGCACTGTAAATGACATGTATATCATCACACAGCAGCATATAATAGTACTATAAATGACACCTGTAGCATCACACTGCAGCATATAATAGCACTGTAAATGACACCTGTAGCATCACACAGCAGCATATAATAATACTATAAATGACATGTATATCATCACACAGCAGCATATAATAGTACTATAAATTACATGTATATCATCACACAGCAGCATATAATAGTACTATAAATGACATTTATATCATCACACAGCAGCATATAATAGTACTATAAATGACATGTATATCCATATAATAGTACTATAAATGACATGTATATCATCACACAGCAGCATATAATAGTACTATAAATGACACGTATATCATCACACAGCAGCATATAATAGTACTATAAATGACATGTATATCATCACACAGCAGCATATAATAGTACTATAAATGACATGTATATCATCACACAGCAGCATATAATAGTACTATAAATGACATGTATATCATCACACAGCAGCATATAATAGTACTATAAATGACATGTATATAACCACACAGCAGCATATAATAGTACTATAAATGACATCTGTAGCATCACACAGCAGCATATAATAGTACTAAAAATGACATCTGTAGCATCACACTGCAGCATATAATAGTACTATAAATGACATGTATATCATCACACAGCTGCATATAATAGTACTATAAATGACATGTATATCATCCCACAGCAGCATATAATAGTACTATAAATGACACCTGTAGCATCACACAGCAGCATATAATAGTACTATAAATGACATCTGTAGCATCACACAGCAACATATAATAGTACTATAAATGACATCTGTAACATCACACAGCAGCATATAATAGTACTATAAATGACATGTATATCTTCACACAGCAGCATATAATAGTACTATGAATGACATGTATATCATCACACAGCAGCATATAATAGTACTATAAATGACACCTGTAGCATCACACTGCAGCATATAATAGTACTATAAATGACACCTGTAGCATCACACTGCAGCATATAATAGTACTATAAATGACATCTGTAGCATCACACTGCAGCATATAATAGTACTATAAATGACACCTGTAGCATCACACAGCAGCATATAATAGCACTGTAAATGACATGTATATCATCACACAGCAGCATATAATAGTACTATAAATGACACCTGTAGCATCACACTGCAGCATATAATAGCACTGTAAATGACACCTGTAGCATCACACAGCAGCATATAATAATACTATAAATGACATGTATATCATCACACAGCAGCATATAATAGTACTATAAATGACATGTATATCATCACACCGCAGCATATAATAGTACTATAAATGACATGTATATCATCACACAGCAGCATATAATAGTACTATAAATGACATGTATATCCATATAATAGTACTATAAATGACACCTGTAGCATCACACAGCAGCATATAATAGCACTGTAAATGACATGTATATCATCACACAGCAGCATATAATTGTACTATAAATGACACCTGTAGCATCACACTGCAGCATATAATAGCACTTTAAATGACACCTGTAGCATCACACAGCAGCATATAATAATACTATAAATTACATGTATATCATCACACAGCAGCATATAATAGTACTATAAATGACACGTATATCATCACACAGCAGCATATAATAGTACTATAAATGACATGTATATCATCACACAGCAGCATATAATAGTACTATAAATGACATGTATATCATCACACAGCAGCATATAATAGTACTATAAATGACATGTGTATCATCACACAGCAGCATATAATAGTACTATAAATGACACCTGTAGCATCACACAGCAGCATATAATAGTACTATAAATGACATCTGTAGCACCACACAGCAGCATATAATAGTACTATAAATGACATGTATATCATCACGCAGCAACATATAATAGTACTATAAATGACATGTATATCATCACACAGCAGCATATAATAGTACTATAAATGACACGTATATCATCACACAGCAGCATATAATAGTACTATAAATGACATGTATATCATCACACTGCAGCATATAATAGTACTATAAATGACATGTATATCATCACACAGCAGCATATAATAGTACTATAAATGACACCTGTAGCATCACACAGCAGCATATAATAGTACTATAAATGACATCTGTAGCATCACACAGCAGCATATAATAGTACTATAAATGACATCTGTAACATCACACAGCAGCATATAATAGTACTATAAATGACATGTATATCTTCACACAGCAGCATATAATAGTACTATGAATGACATGTATATCATCACACAGCAGCATATAATAGTACTATAAATAACATGTATATTATCACACAGCAGCATATAATAGTACTATAAATGACACGTATATCATCACACAGCAGCATATAATAGTACTATAAATGACATGTATATCATCACACAGCAGCATATCATAGTACTATAAATGACATGTATATCATCACACAGCAGCATATAATAGTACTATAAATGACATGTATATCATCACACAGCAGCATATAATAGTACTATAAATGACATGTATATCATCACACAGCAGCATTTAATAGTACTATAAATGACATGAATATAACCACACAGCAGCATATAATAGTACTATAAATGACATCTGTAGCATCACACTGCAGCATATAATAGTACTATAAATGACATGTATATCATCATACAGCAGTATATAATAGTACTATAAATGACATGTATATCATCACACTGCAGCATATAATAGTACTATAAATGACATGTATATCATCACACTGCAGCATATAATAGTACTATAAATGACATGTATATCATCATACAGCAGTATATAATAGTACTATAAATGACATGTATATCATCACACTGCAGCATATAATAATACTATAAATGACATGTATATCATCATACAGCAGCATATAATAGTATTATAAATGGCACCTGTAGTATCACACAGCAGCATATAATAGTACTATAAATGACATGTATATCATCATACAGCAGCATATAATAGTACTATAAATGACATGTGTAGCTTTTCACAGCAGCATATAATAGTACTATAAATGACACCTGTAGCATCACACTGCAGCATATAATAGCACTGTAAATTACACCTGTAGCATCACACTGCAGCATATAATAGTACTATAAATGACATCTGTAGCATCACACTGCAGCATATAATAGTACTATAAATGACACCTGTAGCATCACACAGCAGCATATAATAGCACTGTAAATGACATGTATCATCACACAGCAGCATATAATAGTACTATAAATGACACCTGTAGCATCACACTGCAGCATATAATAGTACTATATATTACACCTGTAGCATCACACAGCAGCATATAATAGTACTTTATATTACACCTGTAGCATCACACAGCAGCATATAATAGCACTGTAAATGACATGTATATCATCACACAGCAACATATAATAGTGCTATAAATGCCATGTATATCAGCACACAGCAGCATATAATAGTACTATAAATGACACCTGTAGCATCACACAGCAGCATATAATAGCACTGTAAATGACATGTATATCATCACACAGCAGCATATAATCAGGGCAGTTTCTAGGGTCTGAGGCTCCCAGTGCGAGCAGTCAAAATGCGCCCCCCCCCTTCCCTCAAGAAGCAGTAATATTGTGGGCGTGGCCTAATCATGGGGGGTGTGGTACCACAGTAAGGGAGCGTTGTCTTGAAAGACCACAGAATGTCAGCTGCTGTGACTACTGAGCCCAGGGGTGGCTAACCTGTCAGAGGCAAAGCGCTGAAAAATATATGTAGTTAAAAGAAAGACAGACATCATGTGCGCGCCTAAGGCGCGCGCTCAAAAATTGGGGTGTGGCCTAGCTGTCACAAGCCCACGCCGCACTTGTGTGTGCATGCCTTTGGTGTGACATTTGCAGAAGTATGACCTTGTATCACACCAGTTTTTAGTAAGGTTGGGGGTCGAGCCCAGCACATTGAAGATACAAGCCAGATCCACATAAAATACACTGAAAAGGCCACTTAGGGATTACACTGCAACAAACCACTTCCACATAAAATATATTGGAAAAGCCAGAACCACAAACTATGTTTTAAAACCACACGTGCCCCCTGTATTTATGCCCCTTATGCAGTGCCCACAGTGGTAGTGCAGTGCACCCAGTAGTAGTGCCCCCCGGAGTGGTGCCCCCTATGCCATGACCCCATTAGTAGTGCCCCCTATAGTCTTGTGCCCCCTGTAGTCATGTCCACATTAGTAATGTCCCCAACAGTGATGTCCCCAGTAGTAGTGCCCAGGTGCCCCCAGTGGTAGTGTTTCCCCCAGCACAAGTGCCCCCAGAGTAATGTCCCCAGTAGTAGTGCCCAGGTGCCCCCAGTGGTAGTGTTTCCCCCAGCAGAAGTGCCCCCAGAGTAATGTCCCCAGTAGTAGTGCCCGGGTGCCCCCAGTAGTAGTGCCTCCCCCAGCAGACATGCCCCCCCCTCCAAGTATTGTCCCTAGTAAAAGCCGCGTGCACACACACCAAAAAAAAAAACACTAATACTTACCATAAGCCCCGCTCCGGCGTCCGCTCCGCTTGGCTGCTCCTCTGCACTATGGGAAAGACGTCATGAGTCATGACGTCTTTCCCATAGTGCACACTGGGGGAGCCGGAAGCCGGAGCTTCCATCTCCGGCTGCTCTGCTCTGCCCTGCCGGGCGCCCGCTGGTAACAATCTCAGCAGGCGCCCGGCAGTTCACAGGCTTTCTACAGCAGGGGTCGGAGGAGGCGCGCCCCGTGCGATTGCACGGGTCGCCCGGCCCTAGAAACGGCCCTGCATATAATAGTACTATAAATGACACCTGTAGCATCACACAGCAGCATATAACAGTACTATAAATGACATGTATATAACCACACAGCAGCATATAATAGTACTATAAATGACACCTGTAGTATCACACAGCAGCATATAATAGTACTATAAATGACATGTATATCATCACACTGCAGCATATAATAGTACTATAAATGACACCTGTAGCATCACACAGCAGCATATAATAGTACTATAAATGACATGTATATCATCACACTGCAGCATATAATAGTACTATAAATGACATGTATATCATCACACAGCAGCATATAATAGTACTATAAATGACATGTATATCATCACACAGCAGCATATAATAGTACTATAAATGACATGTATATCATCACACTGCAGCATATAATAGTACTATAAATGACATGTATATCATCACACAGCAGCATATAATAGTACTATAAATGACATGTATATCATCACACTACAGCATATAATAGTACTATAAATGACACCTGTAGCAGCACACAGCAGTATATAATAGTACTATAAATGACATGTATATCATCACACAGCAGCATATAATAGTACTATAAATGACATGTATATCATCACACAGCAGTATATAATAGTACTATAAATGACACCTGTAGCATCACACAGCAGCATATAATAGCACTGTAAATGACACCTGTAGCATCACACAGCAGCATATAATAGTACTATAAATGATACCTGTAGCATCACACAGCAGTATATAATAGTACTATAAATGACACCTGTAGCATCACACAGCAGCATATAATAGCACTGTAAATGACACCTGTAGCATCACACAGCAGCATATAATAGTACTGTAAATGACACCTGTAGCATCACACAGCAGCATATAATAGTACTATATATTACACCTGTAGCATTACACAGCAGCATATAATAGTACTATATATTACACCTGTAGCATCACACAGCATCATATAATAGTACTATAAATGACATCTGTAGCATCACACAGCAGCATATAATAGTACTATAAATGACATCTGTAGCATCACACAGCAGCATATAATAGTACTATATATTACACCTGTAGCATCACACAGCAGCATATAATAGTACTATAAATGACACCTGTAGCATCACACAGCAGCATATAATAGTACTATAAATGACACCTGTAGCATCACACAGCAGCATATAATAGTACTATATATTACACCTGTAGCATCACACAGCAGCATATAATAGTACTATAAATGACACCTGTAGCATCACACAGCAGTATGTAATAGTACTATATATTACACCTGTAGCATCACACAGCAGCATATAATAGTACTATATATTACACCTGGAAGTGCACGCAGCACACACAGAAGCCTCAGACACAGCCACAATTGCACCACCTGTATAAGGAGACTGAACAGGAGGGTGGGCACCCTTGAAAAAGTCAGCGAAAATCGGATGAAACGCGTTGGGTCACGCCCCCTACTGACAAGAACTTTTTATGAGAGACTTTCCTATACATTCCTATGATTGGGCTTGTTCTTAGCCACAGGTTTCCTATGTCAGGAAGCTTTTCTTTTTTAGATGTTAAGATTCACTGGATTCTATATTCAGTTACAATAAAATAGTTCAATTCAGACTGGAGTCTGTAGTTGTTTATAGCTTATAGCATTTTTACCCACCATATCCCCTCATACACATCCATACAAGCACCGGGACGAGGAGAACCAGCAGGAGCAACACAGCATACGGGGTAAGTACGATTCCTTCTTACCTACCTGCATGATAGCGTTTTCCAAGATCCCTGATACTGTGCCATTATATTATATCTGAGGTGGAGAGGAGGTAATGGCGGTTCTGATACCTTGAAGCACACTGTAAGAACACCCACCCTACAGATATTACTACAGGTTTATTGATGGGACCATCCAAGGACATTCTTAGATGAGAGACAGCAGTATTTCTCAACATACCTAATCCCGGATTAGGGTCAAGCAACGTACACTATCCAGACAGTCATTTAAACTACGTATTTTAAGAACACCCTGCCTACAGTTTGACAGTTTCTCAGCTTTAAAATTGGGACTTTGGAATTTGTTTACAAGACACTGTGCAAACTCGAATTGCTAACGCATTGACACTTCTATTAAGTTACATTCACTTGCATTTTATTGTCCCAGAGCGCACCACTATCATTTACTTTATATATGACACCTGTAGCATCACACTGCAGCATATAATAGCACTGTAAATGACATCTGTAGCAACTCACAGCAGTATATAATAGTACTATAAATGACATGTATATCATCACACAGCTGCATATAATAGTACTATAAATGACATCTGTAGCAACTCACAGCAGTATATAATAGTACTATAAATGACATGTATATCATCACACAGCAGCATATAATAGTACTATAAATGACATCTGTAGCATCACACAGCAGTATATAATAGTACTATAAATGACATGTATATCATCACACAGCAGCATATAATAGTACTATAAATGACATGTATATCATCACACAGCAGCATATAATAGTACTATAAATGACATGTATATCATCACACAGCAGCATATAATAGTACTATAAATGACATGTATATCATCACACAGCAGCATATAATAGTACTATAAATGACATCTGTAGCATCACACAGCAGCATATAATAGTACTATAAATGACATCTGTAGCATCACACAGCAGCATATAATAATACTATAAATGACATCTGTAGCATCACACAGCAGCATATAATAATACTATAAATGACATCTGTAGCATCACACAGCAGCATATAATAGTACTATAAATGACATCTGTAGCAACACACAGCAGCATATAATAGTACTATAAATGACATCTGTAGCAACACACAGCAGCATATAATAGTACTATAAATGACATCTGTATCATCACACAGCAGCATATAATAGTACTATAAATGACATCTGTAGCAACACACAGCAGCATATAATAGTACTATAAATGACATCTGTAGCAACACACAGCAGTATATAATAGTACTATAAATGACATGTATATCATCACACAGCAGAATATAATAGTACTATAAATGACATATGTAGCATCACACAGCAGTATATAATAGTACTATAAATGACATGTATATCATCACACAGCAGCATATAATAGTACTATAAATGACATCTGTAGCATCACACAGCAGCATATAATAGTACTATAAATGACATCTGTAGCATCACACTGCAGCATATAATAGTACTATAAATGACATCTGTAGCAACACACAGCAGCATATAATAGTACTATAAATGACATCTGTAGCAACACACAGCAGCATATAATAGTACTATAAATGACATGTATATCATCACACAGCAGCATATAATAATAGTACTATAAATGACATCTGTAGCATCACACAGCAGCATATAATAGTACTATAAATGACATCTGTAGCATACCACAGCAGCATATAATAATACTATAAATGACATGTATCATCACACAGCAGCATATAATAGTACTATAAATGACACCTGTAGCATCACACAGCAGCATATATTAGCACTATAAATGAGATGTATATCATCACACAGCAGCATATAATAGTACTATAAATGACATCTGTAGCATCACACAGCAGCATATAATAATACTATAAATGACATCTGTAGCATCACACAGCAGCATATAATAGTACTATAAATGACATCTATAGCATCACACAGCAGCATATAATAATACTATAAATGACATGTATATCATCACACAGCAGCATATAATAGTACTATAAATGACACCTGTAGCATCACACAGCAGCATATAATAGAGATGTGCGCCGACCCTCGTGTTTTGGATCTGGATCTACCCTGGTTTTGGATCTGGATTGGTTTTGCCAAAACCTCACCTCCGTGTTTTGTTTTCGTGTTTTGGTATTTGATCTGGATTTTTTCTTAAAATATCATAAAAACAGCTAAAATCACATAAAATGGGCCTGTTTTTGTTCCTACAGTATAATTAACCTCAATAACATTTATTTCCAGTAATTTCCAATCAATTTTGACCACCTCACAATATTATTTGCTTCATCTAGTTAAGGCCAAAAGGTTGCACCCAGCTAGCTGGCTGACTAAGCTAAGCGACACAGTGGGCGGCACTAACATGTGGTAGTTCAGTTTCTAATTTCCAACATGGATACAGTGTGTTACACAGTGTGGGTTGTATACACCAATAGTGCACTTACTGTGACAGCAGTGTCGGCACTGCAGGGGTTGCTGACGGTGTCCTCTGTACATAGAATGGCAGTGCTGCGGTGCTGGCAGTGTCCTCAGTGAAAGGCATCGGTGATGTTGGCAGTGCGGGGGTGCCAGCGCTGTCTTTAGTGCAGGTTTGCTGGCTATGTCGGCAGTGCGGGGTTGCCAGTGGTGTCTTTAGTGTAGGTTTGCTGGCTGTGTCGGCAGTGTGGTGGTTGCTGGCGGTGTTCTCAGTACATGGAATGGCAGTGCTGCGGTGCTGGCAGTATTCTCAGTGAAGGGTACCGGCGGTGTCGGCAGAGCGGGGATGCCAGCAGTGTCGTCAGTGCAGGTGTGTTCTCAGTGCAGGGTGTCGGCAGAGCGGGGGTGCCAGCGGTGTCCTCAGTGCAGGTTTGTTGACTGTGTCGGCAGTGCAGGGGTGTTCTCAGTGCAGGGTGCTGGCGGTGTCTGCAGAGCGGGGGTGCCAGCGGTGTCCTCAGTGCATGTGTGCTGACAGTGCCGGCAGTGTAGGGGTGCTGGTGGTGTCTTCAGTGTCGGAGTGTCGGCATTGTGGGGGTCGCTGACGGTGTCCTCAGTACGTGGGGCAGCGGTGCAGGCAGTGTCGGCAGCGGTGGTGTCAGTAGCGGGGGATGCTGCCAGCAGGGGGTTGGCGGCGGTGTCAGGCGGTGGGGGATGGCGGGTGCCATCTTCTTTTTCTTCTGTGCATTTTCAATGGGCTTAACGCTGATTGGCCGAGAGCTGTGACAGATGGCTCTCTCAGCCAATCAGCGTTAAGCCCTCGCAATACAAAACCTCGCGACCCGACAGCGGGGTCGCGAGGTTCTGACTCGGGTGAGGGATCGCCACCAGATCCCCGAAATTCAGATGGAGATCTGAACCCGCTCACCTCTAATAATAGTACTATGAATTACATCTGTAGCATCCCACCTTATATCAGTCTTAGTAGGTCCTCACCAGCTCACTTGTCTCTATAACCGACACTCGCTGACTTTGGGGAATGTCTCTCCCCACGTGACCTCCCTCCGATCCTGGACTGCAGGTCCCTGGCTTCCCCCATACCAGCACTAGTAGGACACCCCCGGGTGATCAGGCTATATATAAAGCAGCACAGATTTTCCCATGTGTGGACGCAATTATCCTACACGGATTCAAACTCACTGTTAATCGTTCGCTACTGTGACTATTGGGCAGATAATTCCAGTCTCTGACTTAGCGCAGCACTTATCTCAGCGTGCAGCACTCTCTGCCGCCATAGGCGGTTTTATCCATCTCGCTCTGGATCTCTATTTCTGTCTCTGGAAATAACTGTTATTAGCATTTACTTAGCGCCAACGGTATGCAACCGATAATGTGACTGTTGACCCCCGATTTTAGGGTTAGATGAAAAGTGTATATAAAATCACATTGTCTACATGCTGATGGTCGACACTTACAATGTCAACATTATGTCAGCGTCGTCATTGTGAATGTCGATGTAACATACCACATCCGCACGAGCATGTTCTGTGGCGCTTGTTGTATATCTCTGCCTTGTTATCTCCGCTTCTCTCTATGCAGAACTGGGTTCTCTGTCAGCGCCCAGAACATATCTCACTTCTTCCACTCACGTCTCCCCTCCAGCTCCCTCACATCCCCCCACTTCCGGTGCTGCACCCATATGGCATCTGGGAGAATTGCACAAACATGTCCTGGCCCTGACGTGGTGTAACGCTGATGCCCACACATTTTCTGGGATGTAGTAGATATCTCAGCGGTCTCAGAATCCCGACTACCGGCATCCCAGTGGTCAGGGCCGGCTCGAGGCATGTTCGACCAGTGCGGTCGAACAGGGGTGCCACCCCTTAGAGGGCGCACCTCTCACAGCCGTTCCCGATTTCTGTGGGACCGTCACGTGTTTTGGGCACTGCCCCGCTGTTCCACTCGCGGGACAAAGTGTCCCACGGGCGGTCGGGAGGTTGGCCACCTGGTTGAAGAGGAATGGATGCCGCGCGCATGCGTTCAGTGCAGGAAGAGGACAGGGGGCAGCCCAGCTACTGACGCAGTGCTGGGCTCGAGCCATACAGGCACGCCCCCAAATAACGTTATTAGGCCCATTTTCGGTCGCGTGCAAGTAAGGGGCGACCATTACCAATTCTGCACAGGGTGCGGCTACCCCTGGACCCGGTCCTAGTAAGTATTAAGGTTGGGCACGGTTTGGTTTAGGGGTTAGGGTTAGGAACTAGGGGAAGGTTAGGCTGCAGGGGGGAGGGTTAGGCTGCAGGAGGGGGGTTAGGGTTCGGCTGCAGGAGGGAGGGTTAGGCTGCAGGAGGGGAGGGTTAGGCTGCAGGAGGGGGGTTAGGGTTAGGCTGTGTGAGGGAGGGTTAGGCTGCAGGAGGGGGGTTAGGGTTATGCTGTGTGAGAGAGGGTTTAGGCTGCAGGGGGGAGGGTTAGGGTTAGGCTGTGGGGGGGAGAGTTAGGCTGCAGGAGGGGAGGGTTAGGCTGCAGGAGGGGAGGGTTAGGATGCAGGAGGGGGGTTAGGGTTGGGCTGCAGGGGGGAGGGTTAGGCTGCAGAAGGGGAGGGTTAGCCTGTGGGGGGGAGGGTTAGGCTGCAGGAGGGGAGGGTTAGGCTGCAGGAGGGTGGTTAGGGTTAGGCTGCAGGACGGAGGGTTAGGCTGCAGGATGGGAGGGTTAGGGTTAGGCTGTGTGGGGGAGGGTTAGGCTGCAGGGGGGAGTGCTAGGGATAGGCTGTGGGGGGAGGGTTAGGCTGCAGGGGGGAGGGTTAAGGTTAGGCTGCAGGGGGGAGGGTTAAGGTTAGGCTGCGGGGGGGTTAAGGTTAGGCTTCGGGGGGGTTAAGGTTAGGCTTCGGGAGGAAAGGGATAGGCTGCAGGGGCGAGGTTAGGGTTAGGCTGCAGGGGGGGTTAGGGCTAGGCTGCGGGAGGAGAGGGTTAGGCTGCAGGGGCGAGGTTAGGGTTAGGCTGCAGGAGGGGAGGGTTAAGCTGTGCTGGGTGTCAGGATTTTGACTGTCGGGATACCGCTGTTGGGATTCTGACCACCGGGATCCTGTACCAAACCCCATTTTATTTAAATGCCTTTTCCAGTATTATACTACTTAAAAAACATAAAAAGCATTTACGAAATAGATAATAAATATATATCCAGGCTCGAATTCCTTGTCCCCTCCATCGATGTCACTTTTGACAAAAATACCTGACCTTTGCCCCGCATATGGACCTGTGCACTCTGACCTCGTCAGGTTGAAGACCAGCTGGCCTGATTTACCTTTCTGTTGTATGTAGACCTTCTTGTATATGAGCTTCGCAGCTGTCGCAGAAAAGCGGGGTGCAATGCATCATGGGTATACGGAGATCTGCGCAGGCCGCAATGCAGAATTCTGTAATATCCCCACATACATCCCAAAGGTAATCCCTCAGCTCCGAGCCCCGTGTCAGATGCCCCTCCCACTACGCCCCTGGGTGTGGCCTAAGTTATTATGGGATGTGGGAGCGCTTTATTCTCAGACCAGTGCTATTACTTCATCTTAATTCTCCGTAGTCAGACTAAATAATCACATTTATTAGCATATTTATGTCCGTACCTCATTGCATTTATAATGGATGTGGAAACTCTATATACACAGAGTACTGGGAATATACTATGTGAGTCTTGCGAGCTCGTCTTGCGCTAATTGGGATTCAAGTCGAATTTTAATGAGGGATAAATATGCTTAATAATTGGAGCAGTGTTATTTTATTTTAGTAAAGTTTTCCATCCCATTAAATTGCCTCTGACACGCTGGTACCCTGCTCTGTGCTACATTGCAGCGGGGTCACTGGATAAACTGTAATACCCACCAATTAATTCCCTTTTATACTGTGCTGGGAGAATGAACGCTGGCCGCTCATTCCAGGAGACAGGAAAGCGGAATCTGTGAATGGGGCTTAAATGGCGTTTTCATAGTGGGTCAGATAAAGGGATGGACCTTCTGTCAGTCAGCAAAATAAAAAAGTGCCCAGTTATAGGGTAACGTGGAATATTTCCATTTCATAGGATGCAAATTAAATCATGTTTAAAAAATAATATTTAGGTTAAATAGTAAAATAAAAAAACCCTAAAGAACTAATAAAACTATTTTGCCTTGTATTTAATTTTGCCTACTTTGTGGATGTCCCCTCAGCGATATTAGGTGCAAGTGTGGGGCGCACAATGGCACAATTAGGTCATCATGCTTCATTGCGCAATGGTGGGGAAGGATTCGGAGCATGATGGCACAAAGTGCAGGATAGTGTACTTATATTATTGTACAACTGCTGTGTGAGGACAGGAAAGAGAATTGGTGCCCCCACTACCACCCAGCCCGTTATACCGATAATTCCCACACTGCTGCATAACGCAGGGCAGGAAGCCTCTGCTACCATAACCCACAACTGTCCTGATTGTGGTGGGACAGTCCTGATTTGTGCAGCTTGCACAGAAGTGGGTGGAGCTTGCACAGAAGGGGGAGGGGTCAGATGGAATGTAGATATGGTTGGGCCAATCGGGAGTAGGGCAATTTGATTACCAACTTTGTAATAATGGATTAGAGCTAAGAGGTAGCTTTGCCATCCCAGTCTTTTCTTCATAATCTGGTGTAATGGACAAAGGGTCTCATGAAAAAAATACACAATGAAAAGTTGAATATAGGACACAACAGTTAAAATAAAAAGTGTTTATTAAAAAAAAGAGAGCCTGCAGTGCTGGTCTAGTTACCTGTAGTATGTGAGGAGGACGGCCAGCACCATTCCCTGTCTGCCAGTATAGCAGCGAGGACCCATGCTGTTGGTTACAATACAGTATTTATCTGCCAGTTATGGGGGACTGCTCAGTGTGGCAGTAGGTGTTTATCACATGGTAGGAGGACACAGGGCCCCCATTGGCCAGATGTGGTACAGTATATAATGTTCACAGTTTTACTGGTTACAGTTATTGTAGAAAGTTGTCAAATTACTTTTCAAACTTGAAAGCTGCAGAGCTGTGACTGGGTGGATTACTGCTGCAGAGCTTGGGAGTGGCTGGATTACTGCTGCAGAGTTTGGGAGTGGCTGGATTACTGCTGCAGAGCTGTGAGTGATTGGTTTACTGCTGCGGAGCTGTGAGTGATTGGTTTACTGCTGCGGAGCTGTGAGTGACTGGATTACTATTGCAGGGCTGTGAGTGGTTGGATTACTGCTGCAGAGCTGTGATTGGATGGATTACGCTGTGATTGGATGGATTACTGCTACAGAGCTGTGAGTGGTTGGATTACTGCTGCAGAGCTGTGAGTGGTTGGATTACTGCTGCGGAGCTGTGAGTGACTGGATTACTATTGCAGGGCTGTGATTGGATGGATTACGCTGTGATTGGATGGATTACTGCTGCAGAGCTGTGAGTGGTTGGATTACTGCTGCAGAGCTGTGACTGGGTGGATTACTGCTGCAGAGCTGTGACTGGGTGGATTACTGCTGCAGAGCTGTGACTGGGTGGATTACTGCTGCAGAGCTTGGGAGTGGCTAGATTACTGCTACGGAGCTGTGAGTGATTGGATTACTGCTGCAGAGCTGTGAGTGATTGGTTTACTGCTGCGGAGCTGTGAGTGACTGGATTACTATTGCAGGGCTGTGAGTGGTTGGATTACTGCTGCAGAGCTGTGATTGGATGGATTACGCTGTGATTGGATGGATTACTGCTGCAGAGCTTGGGAGTGGCTGGATTACTGCTGCAGAGCTTGGGAGTGGCTGGATTACTGCTGCAGAGCTTGGGAGTGGCTGGATTACTGCTGCAGAGCTGTGAGTGATTGGTTTACTGCTGCGGAGCTGTGAGTGATTGGTTTACTGCTGCGGAGCTGTGAGTGACTGGATTACTATTGCAGGGCTGTGAGTGGTTGGATTACTGCTGCAGAGCTGTGATTGGATGGATTACGCTGTGATTGGATGGATTACTGCTACAGAGCTGTGAGTGGTTGGATTACTGCTGCAGAGCTGTGAGTGGTTGGATTATTGCTGCGGAGCTGTGAGTGACTGGATTACTATTGCAGGGCTGTGATTGGATGGATTACGCTGTGATTGGATGGATTACTGCTGCAGAGCTGTGAGTGGTTGGATTACTGCTGCAGAGCTGTGACTGGGTGGATTACTGCTGCAGAGCTGTGACTGGGTGGATTACTGCTGCAGAGCTGTGACTGGGTGGATTACTGCTGCAGAGCTTGGGAGTGGCTAGATTACTGCTACGGAGCTGTGAGTGATTGGATTACTGCTGCAGAGCTGTGAGTGATTGGTTTACTGCTGCGGAGCTGTGAGTGACTGGATTACTATTGCAGGGCTGTGAGTGGTTGGATTACTGCTGCAGAGCTGTGATTGGATGGATTACGCTGTGATTGGATGGATTACTGCTGCAGAGCTGTGAGTGGTTGGATTACTGCTGCGGAGCTGTGAGTGACTGGATTACTATTGCAGGGCTGTGATTGGATGGATTACGCTGTGATTGGATGGATTACTGCTGCAGAGCTGTGAGTGGTTGGATTACTGCTGCAGAGCTGTGAGTGGTTGGATTACTGCTGCGGAGCTGTGAGTGACTGGATTACTATTGCAGGGCTGTGATTGGATGGATTACGCTGTGATTGGCTGGATTACTGCTGCAGAGCTGTGATTGGATGGATTACTGCTGCAGAGCTGTGATTGGATGGATTACGCTGTGATTGGATGGATTACTGCTGCAGAGCTGTGAGTGGTTGGATTACTGCTGCAGAGCTGTGATTGGATGGATTACTGCTGCAGAGCTGTGATTGGATGGATTACTGCTGCAGAGCTGTGATTGGATGGATTACTGCTGCAGAGCTGTGATTGGATGGATTACTGCTGCAGAGCTGTGATTGGATGGATTACTGCTGCAGAGCTGTGATTGGATGGATTACTGCTGCAGAGCTGTGAGTGGTTGGATTACTGCTGCAGAACTGTGAGTGATTGAATTACTGCTGCAGAGCTGGGAGTGGTTGGATTAGTGCTGCAGTGCTGGGAGTGGTTGGATTACTGCTGCAGAGCTGTGAGTGGTTGGATTACTGCTGCAGAGCTGTGATTGGATGGATTACTGCTGCAGAGCTGTGAGTGGTTGGATTACTGCTGCAGAGCTGTGATTGGATGGATTACTGCTGCAGAGCTGGGAGTGGTTGGATTAGTGCTGCAGTGCTGGGAGTGGTTGGATTACTGCTGCAGAGCTGTGAGTGGTTGGATTACTGCTGCAGAGCTGTGATTGGATGGATTACTGCTGCAGAGCTGTGAGTGGTTGGATTACTGCTGCAGAGCTGTGATTGGATGGATTACTGCTGCAGAGCTGTGACTGGGTGGATTACTGCTGCAGAGCTGTGACTGGATGGATTACTGCTGCAGAGCTGTGATTGGATGGATTACTGCTGCAGAGCTGTGATTGGATGGATTACTGCTGCAGAGCTGGGAGTGGTTGGATTACTGCTGCAGAGCTGTGACTGGGTGGATTACTGCTGCAGAGCTTGGGAGTGGCTGGATTACTGCTGCAGAGCTGTGAGTGATTGGTTTACTGCTGCGGAGCTGTGAGTGACTGGATTACTATTGCAGGGCTGTGATTGGATGGATTACTGCTGCAGAGCTGTGATTGGATGGATTACGCTGTGATTGGATGGATTACTGCTGCAGAGCTGGGAGTGACTGGATTACTATTGCAGGGCTGTGAGTGGTTGGATTACTGCTGCAGAGCTGTGATTGGATGGATTACGCTGTGATTGGATGGGATTACTGCTGCAGAGCTGTGATTGGATGGATTACGCTGTGAGTGATTGAATTACTGCTGCAGAGCTGTGAGTGACTGGATTACTATTGCAGGGCTGTGAGTGGTTGGATTACTGCTGCAGAGCTGTGATTGGATGGATTACGCTGTGATTGGATGGATTACTGCTGCAGAGCTGTGAGTGGTTGGATTACTGCTGCAGAGCTGTGATTGGATGGATTACTGCTGCAGAGCTGTGAGTGGTTGGATTACTGCTGCAGAGCTGAGAGTGGTTGGATTACTGCTGCGGAGCTGTGAGTGACTGGATTACTATTGCAGGGCTGTGATTGGATGGATTACGCTGTGATTGGATGGATTACTGCTGCAGAGCTGTGAGTGGTTGGATTACTGCTGCAGAGCTGTGAGTGGTTGGATTACTGCTGCGGAGCTGTGAGTGACTGGATTACTATTGCAGGGCTGTGATTGGATGGATTACGCTGTGATTGGATGGATTACTGCTGCAGAGCTGTGAGTGGTTGGATTACTGCTGCAGAGCTGTGACTGGGTGGATTACTGCTGCAGAGCTGTGACTGGGTGGATTACTGCTGCAGAGCTGTGACTGGGTGGATTACTGCTGCAGAGCTTGGGAGTGGCTGGATTACTGCTGCAGAGCTTGGGAGTGGCTAGATTACTGCTACGGAGCTGTGAGTGATTGGATTACTGCTGCAGAGCTGTGAGTGATTGGTTTACTGCTGCGGAGCTGTGAGTGACTGGATTACTATTGCAGGGCTGTGAGTGGTTGGATTACTGCTGCAGAGCTGTGATTGGATGGATTACGCTGTGATTGGATGGATTACTGCTGCAGAGCTGTGAGTGGTTGGATTACTGCTGCGGAGCTGTGAGTGACTGGATTACTATTGCAGGGCTGTGATTGGATGGATTACGCTGTGATTGGCTGGATTACTGCTGCAGAGCTGTGAGTGATTGGTTTACTGCTGCGGAGCTGTGAGTGACTGGATTACTATTGCAGAGCTGTGATTGGATGGATTACTGCTGCAGAGCTGTGATTGGATGGATTACGCTGTGATTGGATGGATTACTGCTGCAGAGCTGTGAGTGGTTGGATTACTGCTGCAGAGCTGTGATTGGATGGATTACTGCTGCAGAGCTGTGATTGGATGGATTACTGCTGCAGAGCTGTGATTGGATGGATTACTGCTGCAGAGCTGTGATTGGATGGATTACTGCTGCAGAGCTGTGATTGGATGGATTACTGCTGCAGATCTGTGAGTGGTTGGATTACTGCTGCAGAACTGTGAGTGATTGAATTACTGCTGCAGAGCTGGGAGTGGTTGGATTACTGCTGCAGAGCTGGGAGTGGTTGGATTAGTGCTGCAGTGCTGGGAGTGGTTGGATTACTGCTGCAGAGCTGTGAGTGGTTGGATTACTGCTGCAGAGCTGTGAGTGGTTGGATTACTGCTGCAGAGCTGTGATTGGATGGATTACTGCTGCAGAGCTGTGACTGGGTGGATTACTGCTGCAGAGCTGTGATTGGATGGATTACTGCTGCAGAGCTGTGATTGGATGGATTACTGCTGCAGAGCTGTGATTGGATGGATTACTGCTGCAGAGCTGTGATTGGATGGATTACTGCTGCAGAGCTGGGAGTGGCTGGATTACTGCTGCAGAGCTGTGAGTGGTTGGATTACTGCTGCGGAGCTGTGAGTGACTGGATTACTATTGCAGGGCTGTGATTGGATGGATTACTGCTGCAGAGCTGTGATTGGATGGATTACGCTGTGATTGGATGGATTACTGCTGCAGAGCTGTGAGTGGTTGGATTACTGCTGCAGAGCTGTGATTGGATGGATTACTGCTGCAGAGCTGTGATTGGGTGGATTACTGCTGCAGAGCTGTGATTGGATGGATTACTGCTGCAGAGCTGTGATTGGATGGATTACTGCTGCAGAGCTGTGATTGGATGGATTACTGCTGCAGAGCTGTGACTGGGTGGATTACTGCTGCAGAGCTTGGGAGTGGCTGGATTACTGCTGCAGAGCTGTGAGTGATTGGTTTACTGCTGCGGAGCTGTGAGTGACTGGATTACTATTGCAGGGCTGTGATTGGATGGATTACTGCTGCAGAGCTGTGATTGGATGGATTACGCTGTGATTGGATGGATTACTGCTGCAGAGCTGTGAGTGGTTGGATTACTGCTGCAGAGCTGTGATTGGATGGATTACTGCTGCAGAGCTGTGATTGGATGGATTACTGCTGCAGAGCTGTGATTGGATGGATTAGTGCTGCAGAGCTGTGATTGGATGGATTACTGCTGCAGAGCTGTGATTGGATGGATTACTGCTGCAGAGCTGTGAGTGGTTGGATTACTGCTGCAGAGCTGTGAGTGGTTGGATTACTGCTGCAGAGCTGGGAGTGGATGGATTAGTGCTGCAGAGCTGGGAGTGGTTGGATTACTGCTGCAGAGCTGTGAGTGGTTGGATTACTGCTGCAGAGCTGTGATTGGATGGATTACTGCTGCAGAGCTGTGATTGGATGGATTACTGCTGCAGAGCTGTGAGTGGTTGGATTACTGCTGCAGAGCTGTGATTGGATGGATTACTGCTGCAGAGCTGTGACTGGGTGGATTACTGCTGCAGAGCTGTAACTGGGTGGATTACTGCTGCAGAGCTTGGGAGTGGCTGGATTACTGCTGCAGAGCTGTGAGTGATTGGTTTACTGCTGCGGAGCTGTGAGTGACTGGATTACTATTGCAGGGCTGTGATTGGATGGATTACTGCTGCAGAGCTGTGATTGGATGGATTACGCTGTGATTGGATGGATTACTGCTGCAGAGCTGTGATTGGATGGATTACGCTGTGAGTGATTGAATTACTGCTGCAGAGCTGTGAGTGGTTGGATTACTGCTGCAAAGCTGTGAGTGGTTGGATTACTGCTGCAGAGCTGTGATTGGATGGATTACTGCTGCAGAGCTGTGAGTGGTTGGATTACTGCTGCAGAGCTGTGAGTGGTTGGATTACTGCTGCAGAGCTGTGATTGGATGGATTACTGCTGCAGAGCTGTGACTGGGTGGATTACTGCTGCAGAGCTGTGACTGGGTGGATTACTGCTGCAGAGCTGTGACTGGGTGGATTACTGCTGCAGAGCTTGGGAGTGGCTGGATTACTGCTGCAGAGCTGTGAGTGATTGGTTTACTGCTGCGGAGCTGTGAGTGACTGGATTACTATTGCAGAGCTGTGATTGGATGGATTACGCTGTGATTGGATGGATTACTGCTGCAGAGCTGTGATTGGATGGATTACTGCTGCAGAGCTGTGATTGGATGGATTACGCTGTGATTGGATGGATTACTGCTGCAGAGCTGTGAGTGACTGGATTACTATTGCAGGGCTGTGAGTGGTTGAATTACTGCTGCAGAGCTGTGAGTGGTTGGATTACTGCTGCAGAGCTGTGATTGGATGGATTACTGCTGCAGAGATGTGAGTGGTTGGATTACTGCTGCAGAGCTGGGAGTGGTTGGAGTACTGCTGCAGAGCTGTGATTGGATGGATTACTGCTGCAGAGATGTGAGTGGTTGGATTACTGCTGCAGAGCTGTGATTGGATCGATTACTGCTGCAGAGCTGGGAGTGGTTGGATTACTGCTGCAGAGCTGGGAGTGATTGGATTACTGCTGCAGAGCTGTGAGTGGTTGGATTACTGCTGCAGAGATGTGATTGGATGGATTACTGCTGCAGACGTATGAGTGGCTGAATTACTGATGCAGAGATGTGAGTGATTGGATTACTGCTGCAGAGCTGTGATTGGATGGATTACTGCTGCAGAGCTGTGATTGGATGGATTACTGCTTCAGAGCTGTGATTGGATGGATTACTGCTGCAGAGCTGTGATTGGATGGATTACGCTGTGATTGGATGGATTATTGCTACAGAGCTGTGAGTGGCTGGATTACTGCTGTAGGGTGAAGCGGACTAGGGGCTGGGACTCCTAATTCTTCTCTATGGCCCACGGAATGTACATGTTGTATGAGCGTGTACATAGCAGGCCACGTGAATACAGAGTTTCTGTAAGATTAATGATATTACACATCGATCATAAAATAGGGACCAGGGATAAAAACAAACAACACAGCGCTCTAAACACCCACAAGCAACTAATCTAATGGTGCACATCAGGTATTCCCATCAACAAGATAGCAGGTACTCCCGGGGTACAGGAACGCGAGCTGAGGACCACCGTCCTACACTATGCTTACAGATTTTATGTCCCTTTAACTTCCGTTATCCTGCATTGTTACTGCTGCACTGCTGTCATCGTATGAGTAATCCTGCGCACAGCGCTCCCCTAGGAGCCAGCACCGGAGTCCTGTGATTAATGTATTGTAACTTCTGGTAGAGTTTTGTCGGCTCCTCATTCTCTGCTCTTTAAATAGACACATTTTCATGTATAACAAACCTGCACAAACGCTGCCCATTGTGGATTAGATTTACTAAATACTTAAATAACTCTTCATTACTTACTCATCATTACTTATTATTTGTGTCTTGTACACAGGGAACCTGCTATAAATCATATGGAGTGAATAAATTATTTGATAAATAAGCGTGCCGGCTGTTTAGTAATCGGACATCCTCTCTGTGTATTCCTCGTTCCCCTATGTGTGTAAATCACCTTTATCCAAATGCTGTCCATAGCCCCAAATTCTACAACTGTCAGCCCTCCAGGGGCGCTGTAAAGGCCATTAATGACATTACCCATAAGGAACCACAAAATGTAAAATACAAGTCACCTCTGAAGACGCCTCAATACCATTTACCAACGTGTGTGTTGTAGATGTCCCACGATAGAGAGTTACTAAGGGCTTTATGCATTGGTATTGGTGTCAGGCACGGATAAACGTGGGCCACTTTATAGGTTTAACCCCCTGAATTCCCTGTGTGCGTAATGAGCAACAACTGAATACACTTTGCTAGAATATCTGGAAGTACCTCCATACAGACACATATTTACTGTGTGTATAGGTGTATAATATATATATATGATATACTCTACAGCTCATTAATTTCAATACACCACTCAAATCGTCCATTTTTTTGAAAAGTAATGGACAAAAGATACTAGTTTGTGATGAATACATATTTATTTTGGCAAATGACCATGTTTTGTTCTCATACACATTGTTTACAAATACACTGAGTTTTAAATTTCCTTAATTGTTTCTTTCATCAAAGTATCCACCCTTAGCGGGTATCACTGCAGTGCCACGCCGGGCATTCTGGTGGTAAACTTGTCTAAAGTTTAAGCTTAGGATTGCAGCCCACTTGTCTGTAGCAATTCCCAAAGGTAATTTTGGCTCGTTACTTGCACATCTCAAACACACCTGTCCAGATGATCCCAAAGGAGTTGAGTTGGATTGCAGTCAGGACTGGGGTGGCCAAACCGTGCTCTTCAGCCCCTGTTGTCGCTGTTTTGACTGAACATACTATTTGCACAGACTGGAGGTTTGTTTTATTACCTTGCTGTAGTGTGCAAACACAAAGGCGGGTGCCGGAATGATAGCATGGCACACCAGGATGTCGGGTTAGCGTTTGGAGTCCACCATTCCTTTGAATTTTACGAAGTTACCAAACGCACCACGTCAGACCATAAAGGAACCTCTTCTATGCTTGAATGTAAGCTGAATGCAAGCAGGAAGTTTGCGCTCGCCTGTCGCACGACAAACGAACTTGCACCTCTTGGATCCAAACACAGCAAACTTTGATTCATCTGTGAAAAGAACCTTCTTCTACTGACTAACGGTCCAGCTCCTGAGCTTTTCTGCCCATAATAGCCTCTTCTTTTGATTTATGGGCCTAAGCAATGGTTTTCGGGCTGCAACATATACCTCCAAGCCATCGGCTACAAGGCAGCATGTGATGGTCTCGATTGACGCGCTCTTCTTCCTCGCTTCCATCAGAGCAGCACGGAACTGACGAGCTGTTTGGAACACACTCTGATAAATTTGTCCTCCTGTTATCACGTTCATCACGTACACTGTTGTTCACGGCGTATCTGCCAAGGGTACACTGCACGCCACCAAGAGAAACCTTCCCCAGACGAGCACTTTCATGCAAACTACTGTGTGCCCTGCATTTCTCAAAGAACTCACTGCTCTCCCACTATGGCAAATCGCTTTTCATTTGGTAATTCATTCCCGGGACCCATTTACACGAATTCACAAGTGTTCACAGTATCACCATACAAGGTAAACCCCGGCATTCTTCCACTGTGTAAGTGTTGACAAATCTGCTTCAAAACAGCATTGGGCATGTATGTGATATCACTACGAGCACCTCGTGACCTTGCGGGCATCATTTATCTATTTTCATGGACCAGGCATTATCTGGCCGGGCGGCCTCATTTCTCTGCAAAACACACATAACAAGTTCATCCTTTACTGAGAAATTGGCGAATCTGGGGGTGTATTAATTAGTCTATTTGTCAGGATGGCAGGCCGCCTTCACGTAAACCATTTCTTCTTGGTGATCTAGTCTATCTGATGATCAGATAGGCCAGCTGCCCACTGGCGCCAGCACCTTTATTAAGGGTGAAACTCTACCCCAGCTCTATCCTAACTGGCTGGCATTACGCAGGTGTTTTCCTTTCCCTGCGGGTAACCGTTCCCTGCTTCCATATACAGAGGTGGTTTTCCCAGGAGCTCTGTTGGGCTGGTCTGACTGCAGCTCCGTTCTGCACTCTTCCGGCAGCAGTGAGGACTGTGGTAAGTCATGCGCTGTGCCACAAGATATAGATATATGCTGGCAAGAAAGCCCTGGTTGTCTGGCAGAGGAAGGTAGATTTAGATGTGTACATGAGGGTGTAATGAAGCACTGTGCAGTTATATGGAATGGTGCAGCTGCTGGAAAGGGCCTTAGTATATGGTTTGCAGCGTAGTCATCATTAGTAGGTTTGTGATCCAGCATGTAATGTAAGACACAGCATGATTGTGGTAGCAGGAGCACTAAGTACCGTCCCCCCCCGGCCCCCCATCATGAGGCCTCATTGTCAGCGTCCATGGTTACACGTGGCTGCGGCTAGGAGCTTGCCACTATTTTGTACTACGCCTATACGTGGGTATATACAGTAGCACCGTTGCACTATACTCATATAGGGGTCTATTTACTAAGCAGTGTTAGGAGACAGAGGGGGTCATTCAGACCCGCTCGTGAGCATCAGGACGCTCGCAAGCGGGTCGATGTTCCCCACTGCGCATGCGCACGACGGAGGGAGCTCTGTCGTGCGCATGCGCGAGACCCGAGGAGCGACGGGCTTTCCATCGCTCCGAGTCTCGCCCCAAAGGGGGCGTGCTGTCGATGTTGATTGACAGCACGCCCCCATTGGTGGGCGTGCCTGCCAGACGGAGGCGTTCCCATGGGAACGCCTACCGTCTGAAGCCGGCCCCACTGACATCACTAGTGATGTCAGTGGGAGTGATTTTGGCTCTGATACCGCAGGGTCTCCGTCGCAAGTCCGATGGTCAAGACCATCGCGACCATCTTTTTGGCCGCTCGCATATGCTGTGGGTGGTCACCCACAGCTATACGAGCGGCCAGGGGGCCGCTCCATTTTCATGGAGGAGGGCCCTGATTCAGAGCGAGCGCTCTGATCAGAGCGTTCGGCTCTGAATCAGGCCCAGAGTGAAAAGTGATAGGGTACCAGCCAATCAGCTCCCAACTGTCATTTTTCAAACACAGCCCGTGAGATGACAGTTGGGAGCTGATTGGTTGGCACCTTATCACTTTCTTACCACTTTTCACTCTGTCTCCTAACACTGCTTAGTAAATAGACCCCATAGATTCTTAGACCCTATATATCACACAAATGACTGACAACAAGCACTGGTTATGTAGAAGCAAATAACATTAGTGTAACCAGGTCGGACCCAACTCTGTAACCCCCCACAGGTATAACCCATCATGGCTATTTCCATGGCTGCATTGATTCAATTATGGCGCACCGTCAGATAGGAATGATCATCTCAGTATAAGGACTTTTATGGAATAATGTTACATGATGCATGTTCTGGCGCGGTCATATCATGTTTACTATGTAATGACCCTGTAAGTACATTCACAATATTAGATGCACTCTCAGAATCTATCTCTGTTACAAGTGGAAATACAGGTGCAGTGTGTCTTTAATGTGCATACAGCGTCCCCAATCCATATTTATAGGCTACAAGGGGGGAAGACTGATCCCACCGCAGGACTCCGAACGGAATTGTAAACATCGTTGATGGAAAATTATGGCAAATATGTATGTGGATGTCTAGATAAGACGTCATTGTAATGAGTTTTGCTGTTTTGTGTACATCTGTTCCATACCTTGAATTCTGCCTGGTTGAAGGGCATTACAGACATTGATTTATAACGGTTATATCTCATCTGTGAGCGACGATGAACTTGAGATCTATAATAGCTGTAACATCTATGTAGTCTTCTTTATTCAGACCCTGTATATTTATTATTTCTCAATAAATATTCAGATGACAATTCTTTATTGAATATATGATGTAGAATTATATACAGTACATCTATATAATCCATGTAATATTTTCCTTTCCTTACAATGTTTCTTTGCTTAATGTTAATACTTATTTTAGGTTTACGTGTAACAATCTGTTCATACATATAGGAGGAAAGGAAAATATTTATCATTTTAAAATGAAGCTACTCTGTGATTAGTTCAAGACCAAATCCAAAGTATTGATAGATATTCCGTCAATATAAAAGTAGATTTTTACATTTAATGATAAAAGTAGCAATTGCATGAACAAATTAGTTATTTGTAGCATTTGTTGGCATTTACCATTCATGTGCTGCTGTTGTGTGCGTCTCTGCAGTTGTGCTGCTGGTGTGTGCGTCTCTGCATATGTTCTGCTGGTGTTTGCGTCTCTGCATATGTGCTGCTGGTGTTTGCGTCTCTGCATATGTGCTGCTGTTGTGTGTGTCTCTGCAGTTGTGCTGCTGGTGTGTGCGTCTCTGCAGTTGTGCTGCTGGTGTGTGCGTCTCTGCATAGGTGCTGCTGGTGTTTGCGTCTCTGCATATGTGCTGCTGGTGTTTGCGTCTCTGCATATGTGCTGCTGTTGTGTGTGTCTCTGCAGTTGTGCTGCTGGTGTGTGCGTCTCTGCAGTTGTGCTGCTGGTGTGTGCGTCTCTGCATAGGTGCTGCTGGTGTGTGTCTCTGCATAGGTGCTGCTGGTGTTTGCGTCTCTGCATATGTGCTGCTGGTGTTTGCGTCTCTGCATATGTGCTGCTGTTGTGTGTGTCTCTGCAGTTGTGCTGCTGTTGTGTGCGTCTCTGCAGTTGTGCTGCTGGTGTGTGCGTCTCTGCATAGGTGCTGCTGGTGTTTGCGTCTCTGCATATGTTCTGCTGGTGTTTGCGTCTCTGCATATGTGCTGCTGTTGTGTGTGTCTCTGCAGTTGTGCTGCTGTTGTGTGCGTCTCTGCAGTTGTGCTGCTGGTGTGTGCGTCTCTGCATAGGTGCTGCTGGTGTGTGTCTCTGCATAGGTGCTGCTGGTGTGTGCGTCTCTGCATATGTGCTGCTGGTGTGTGCGTCTCTGCATAGGTGCTGCTGGTGTGTGCATCTCTGCATAGGTGCTGCTGGTGTGTGCGTCTCTGCATAGGTGCTGCTGGTGTGTGCGTCTCTGCATAGGTGCTGCTGGTTTTTCACCATGATGATCGTCTTAATCGCAGTCGATTATGACAATCTGCTTCACAAGACTGCGCTGATTAATTTGATACGTGACACTTGTATACCTGGGTGCGACTGAGTCTGTATATGAAGCACAGCGGAACTTGGCGAGGTAAAATGCTGCGGGGGCGCTGCATCGTATACAGATTCAGACTTCCGATTGTTGCATCTGATTGTGACTAAGATACATTGTCAGTCGCAAAAGACAAAATAAAGATACTTGGCGCAAGCTGAGTCACACGGAGCTTAGGCCCTGATTCAGAGCCGGACGCAAGTGGCTGCTCGTTCGCTCCGAGCGATGTTTGCCCAACTGCGCATGCGTACGGATCGTAATACGCATGCGCGAACCACTCAGTGCTGCCGAAATTCATGTGCTCGCAAAATAGCGAATGCCTGATAATTTGAGTGACAGAAAGAGGCGTATGTGGGTGGTAACAGGGGAAGGTGCTTGAAAACGGGGAGTGGAGATCCGATCGCAGGCGTGCTTAAAGGTCAAAACGGGCGTTTTATGGGTGTGCATATTTAAAACAGCAGCGTCATTGACCACGTTACTGGGTTATTTTATAGCCAGAACTGCTCGCAAAATTGTGGTAGCAAAAACTAACCCCAAGAATAGCGAGCAGTTCATACCCTGGTCGATGTACTCGATTAATCTAATAAATAGCGGACATGACGTAGGATGCGAGCGGCCAGGGGGCGTAGTTATCCAAAAAACGAACGCAAGTTTTGTTCGCTCGTTCAGACCTAGAGGCGTGAACAGACCGCAAACAGCGAACGGTTCATTTGAATAGCCACCCCTTGTTTTAGAACGAACGACCGCAAATAGCGAGTGGCTCTGAATGAGGGCCTTAGTGCGCAGAGAGGGGCTGTTTGGCGCAACTGTAGCAATAGTGTATGAGGACACATCTGTACTTGCATTTGCCCCCAGGCTCAAAGTTGCCATCCAGCAACCATATAAATGTAGGCCAAGGACTTTTATACAGGTCACAGAAATCAGACGTAACTGCTTATATGAATAAAAACTGACAGCAGGGAATGCAATATCTATTATATAATGTGTATAATGTCTGCCTAGCACAAGCGCAGTGGAGCAGATGGCACTCTCACGTCCCCTGCTGGCAGCTACCTGGCAGCCCTTCCCGCCCTTTGCTCCATGCAGCCCCACCCGGCAGAGAGAGGACGGGATAAAAGCCTGTTACATTGGCCACAATAGCTAGTGACCTGGGGACTGACTGCTCGTTCCTTACATCTTCCTGATGAAGCTGCAGAACCCTGCACAGATCTTAATAACAGCAGTTTTTCTCACTATCATACATGGCAGGAAAATATAACACATGAGAATTAATTTGAACATTGTATAAATAAATTGAACCCAATTATCCAGCGTCTCTCTAGCTGAGGTTAGTTGTTATTTTTTTTTTCTTTTTCTTTTTTTTTCTTTTAAGTTTTGTAAAACGATCGGAACACGCTAATTAAAAAGGAGAGACAGCGGTGTATCTGCTTAACGCACTTTGGCCCTCATTCAGAGCCGTTCGCTATTTGTGGTCGCTCGTTTAAAAACAAGGGGTGGCTATTCAAATGATCCGTACGCACATTGCAGTCTGTTCACACCTCTAAGTCTGAACGAGCGAGCAAAACATACGCTCGTTTATTTGTTAAAAACGCCCCCTGGCCGCTCGCATCCTACGCCATGTCCGCTATTTATTAGATTAATCGAGTACATCGACCAGCGTATGAACTGCTCGCTATTCTTGTGGTTGGTGTTTGCTACCACAAATTTGCGAGCAGTTCTGGCTAGAAAATAACCCAGTGACGTGGTCAATGACGCTGCTGTTTTAAATATGCACACCCATAAAACGCCCGTTTTGACCTTTAAGCACGCCTGCGTTCGGATCTCCACTCCCCATTTTCAAGCACCTTCCCCTGTTACCACCCACATACGCCTCATTCTGTCACTCAAAATAGCAGGCACTCGCTATATTGCGTACCAACGATTTTCGGCCGCACTGACTGGTTCGCGCATGCGTACTAAAAACCGTACGCATGCGCAGATGTGCAAACATCGCTCGGAACGAGCGTACTGCCGCTAACGAGCGGCTCTGAATGAGGGCCTTTGTTGTCTAAATGCCGTCTTCCTTCTCTCTTTAACATTATTTATTTCTGTTTTGTGAGATAATTATCCTTTGACATTGCACTACACAAACTGTTATTAACGTATTAACTCAGGTGCTTAATAAATAGAAATACAATAATTTCAACAATTATTTCTGCATCGAGTACGACGGAGCGTATATGATTTAGTTGCTGTAGAGAGAACGCTGTCATGTGTGACCCCCACCCTCTGTTATCCACGTCACTGGTAGCGAGGCTGGGGTGGGGGGGGGATACATATTTGTCTCATCAGATTGTGCTTATTCTTGGCAGCCAATAGTTGTCAAGGAGGCACTAAGCACCTCATGCTGTTTGAGGTTAGTGTGAGGGGCGGGTGCGGTGCAATGCCTGCTGCCGTGCAGGTGTACGTCTGTTACTTACCTTGCGTTGCACCCTCTCACCTTCAGGCCGTGTGTTGAGCAGACGGTCCTGGAACCTCCGAATAGAACACGGACACGATGACCTAGGGGGAAGGAGACGAGGTGAGTACCGTCCTTCCTCACGTCGACCGACGCGCCCTCCCGAACCGGGGGATAAATTAAGGTTTTAAGTGAAGATCATCATTGGCACTTTTGGCCTCAGATCCCGAATTTTCACCTATCGGTACGCACGCACCAGGTGAAGATCCGTCCTTGCACCGGGTTGCAAGGTTCACCGTCCGCCCAGAAGGAAGGAGAGATAGTGACAAACAAACAGGGAGAGACAGTACACACAGATATTTCTCACCGTGTCCACTCTTGCTCTTCGTCCGCTCACTCGCCTTCAGGTCCCTGTAAGGAGATACACAACACAGCCGTGCAGGGCCTAAACCTATGTCACGCAACTACACATACTAAAACAGCATCACCCTCAACCTACAGTGTGTGTAGTGCGACAGATATAACAACAACTAAACTTTTGCCCTGCACGGAACACCAGACACAGACTATATATACAAGAGCAAAACACAGTGCTGTCCCTTTAAATGTCTGCTACCTATCCAGAGCTGGCCAGCTCCTCTTCTCGGTGACTGGGGAAACCACTACCTCATGGGTGGAAGCCGTACAGCTCTCCACCACTGCTCACACCTCTAATCATCTATGCGGGGGCTACCTTTCTATATGAGGGGCACACCTAATGGGCTCAGGACCCTGGGCCTAACGCCCAGGGTCTTACCTGCGGCTCAGGCCTAGGTGCCTGCCAAACGGTGGGCTCTGGTAGTGGTCTGGGCCTAATGCCCAAACCACTTTTTATGGGGCTCAGGCCTATTTGCCTGCCTATCTGTGGGCTCGCCTAGCGGTCTGAGCCTAATGCCCAGACCACTTTATATGGTGGGTGGCTCGGGCAGTTGCCCGCCTACTTTATTATATAGTGACCTGGGCCTAGTACCCAGGCCACTTACACCTACTAATGGGGCAATCCTTTCATGGGGCCTAATGGCCGCTATAGTGCCCCGGGCCTTGTGCCCGCCTAATTACCCACGGGCCTAGTGCCCAACAACGCTCCACGGGCCTAACGCCCGACAATCCTGGCGGTCTAGGGAGGGGGGTATATGGTGGGCCTCACGGAGGGCCTACCTGCTACGTTGGAAGAGGCTGCGGGGGGGAACTTCGTGACGCTCTTTTACTTTCCTCCCCCGCAGTCCTCTCCGGTCCTCAGCCGCATTCTTCGGCCGCTGGCCCGTCCTGGCCAGCGGCGCCGCCTCTTCTTCCTTTCTTCCAGACGGCGCCGCCTGTCTTCTTCTTCTTTCTTGACAGCGGCGTCTTCTGGCCTCTTCCGCGGCCGCCGCCCCTGTTGCCGCGCCGATCTTCCGCTCTTCGGGAGGTCTTCTCTCCTCCCTCTCCGCCGCCGAACTAACTTTTCCCGCTCGGCGCCGTCTAATACAAGACGGTGCGAGTGGGCGGGGCTATGATGCGGCGAGCCGCGATTGGCTCGTCGCGTCCGCCTCTGATTGGCTACTGGCCCGCGAGCCAAACGCCCGCCGCACAGTACACCGTACCCAACGCCTGACCGGCGCTGGGAGCAGGTACTCTCTCCCAGCGCCAGCTACCCGCCGCTTCTTGGCTGCCGGGCGCCAAGCTCCACTGAGCTTGCGCCCGGAGCCAAGCTTCTCCCGGCGCCACAGTACCGCCGGCACTGGTGAAAGGGACCAGGCGGTCCCTTCACCAGGTGCCCGCGGTGTCTGCACCGACGCTAGGGACATTACTGTCCCAGCGACGGCAACGGATGTGTCCTGCAGAGGACACATCCCCCCTGCCTGCCACTGCACCTCGGCTGATGCTGGGATCAAACACGTGATCCCAGCACAGCCTTCCACATTAGGATAGAACTGGTCCATGTCACCTGGCACCCACGCTACTTAACATTGGATTGTCAGTGTAAGGAGTGGAGGCAGCCATGAAAATGCTACCTATCATTCAATGTGTTCTAGAAGTAGAATCTCAGTAATTACCAACTGTCCTTGGTTTGTTTCTTCTAATATTTATAATTCTGCATAGTGTCATGGGACTGCCACCATGGCAGCCACAGTCACATTTCACAAACAGTGAGCAGAGAGGCCTTGGAACATATCTCTGAACTCAGCCTGCTCTGTGTAAAGTCCTGCCTTGTCTTTGTCCCCACTTTGCCATCATATGACATACTGAGAGCTGTGAGTCTGTGTATGTGTGTGATAGGTGGACATACGTGTCTGCCCTCCATAGATGTTAGAGTGTGCACTTGCAATTGTCTCTTTATGCTTGCAGCACTACAAGTCTCAGCAGGTAGCACCTCACATTGTGCTTAGGGTGTGCAATCTAGGGCCCCTCCCCCTATGCACTCCATAGATGTTCGTAAGAAGAAATAATGTTTTTTTTTAGGAGGACAGCTAAGAGAAATAACAAATGTTTGATTAAAAAATACTTAGCTGTTCCTCGCCTTCTGTCCTCCTGCCCACAGGGAAGTGGGGTGAGCTGCTGCCAGCCGGCACATAGTCAGCTATCCATTCACCCATGCCTCCTGCAAGAAGCAATCTGTAGACTCATTTACTAGTGAATCATAGACTTCTTTTCAGCCTGAAATAACAACTATTTGCTAATCACCATTTATTTAATCCTGTATGTTGACTAAGCAGGCGGATAGTGCAAACAATACAGGGCCGGCTCCAGGGTTCGGAGCACCCTGTGCCGGCCCTCAAGGCCACGCCCCCCTATGTGACGTTATTTGGAGGCGTGCCCGCATGGCACGCCTCCAAATAACGTCAGGCTGGGGGTAAAGCCCAGCACTCCGTCACTGGCTGGGCTGCCCCCAGCCCTCTCCCGTCAGTGAATGGTTGCCGCGCTCATTGGCGCGGCAGCCATTCACTCTCCGGGGGTCCAGCATCGCCGCACAGCTGCGGCGGTGGGTGTCCCCAGCCTCCCGATTTGACCACCTGCGGGCCACTTCAGCCCGCTGGTGGAACAGCGTGACGGTACTGTCCTGCTGAAATCGGGATGCTGGGGAGGGGTGCACCCTCTACGGGTGATGCCCCTGTGCGAACGCACTGGTCGAACACCCCTAGAGCCGGCCCCGAAACAATAGATCAGGGGTAGCCAACCCTGGTCCTTGAGAGCTACCAACCAGGTATGTTTTCCAGGTCTCCTCACAGAATCACAAGTGTAATAATTAGCTTCAACTGTGGATCTTTTCAGATGTGTTGGTGAGTAATGAATATACCTGTGCACCAGCTAGGTGGTCTGGAAAACGTGAACTGTTAGTAGCTCTCGAGAACCAAGGTTGGCTTCCCCTGCATTAGATCATTTACAATCATATTGATAAATGGCAAAATAATTTACATATATGAAAAACATTTTTTTTAAATTATGGTCTCCCTAATCCTAATTGTGTATGCTATAGCACAATGTTTCTCAAACTCCGTCCTCAGGACCCCACACAGGTCATGTTTTTCAGGTCACCCAGCAGGTGCACAGGTGTACTCATTACTCACTGACACATTTCAAAAGATCCACAGGTGGAGCTAATTATTTAACTTTTAATTCTGTGAAGAGACCTGGTAAACATGCTCTGTGTGGGGTCCTGAGGACCGAGTTTGAGAACCTGTGATATAACATGACCATAATCCAAAACTGCCCCTAGTGTTGAATTTTATTTCCTTTTAACTTCTACCACATAATGGACATGCCTGTGCTCCTGGCACACTTCAGGATGCAGGACGGGGGTTGTGCCCTAGAATGCAAGTGCTCCAGGGTCTATGGCTACTAGAGATGAGCGGTTCGGATTCTGTGGAATCCGAACCGCTCCGAACTTAGGGGATCCGAGTCCACCCGAACCCTGTTCGGGTGTTCACCGCCTGACTCAGATCCCCGTTCGGGGCCGAACGGCGGCCACCTGATGTCGGATTCTCACTAGAGAATCCGACATCAGGGCTCCTATTGTGTAGGGCAGAGCGCTGTGATAGCGCTCTGCCCTACACAGACACAAACACACAGCCGCCAGCGGCAGCTGTGTGTTTGTTACGGCAGCCAATGAGAGTCACCCAGACTCTCATTGGCTGCTGCATGGAGGTAGCTGGCTGGAGCTCACTCATGAGCTCCGTCTTCCGGCTCCCTCCTCAGCGTGTAGACAGCAGAGCGGACGGCGCGGGAGCGGGGAAACAGGTAAGTTTTTATTTTTTATACTTGTGTAAGGGCCGGGGGCGCTACTGGGGGGTCTGCTACTGGGGGTGCGGGGGGCCATACTACTGGTAGGGGCCTGCTACTGGGGAGGCTATACTACTGGGGGGGCCTGCTACTGGGGGGATCTGCTACTGGGGGGGGCATACTACTGAGGGGCCTGCTACTGGGGGGCCATACTACTGGGGGGGCCTACCACTGGGGGGGGCCTGCTACTGGGGCAGCCTACTACTGGGGGGGCCTGCTACTGGGGCAGCCTACTACTGGGGGGGTCTGCTACTGGGGCAGCCTACTACTGGGGGGGCCATACTACTGAGGGGCCTGCTACTGGGGGGGCCATACTACTGGAGGGGGCTGCTACTGGGGCAGCCTGCTACTGAGGGGGGCCATACTACTGGGGGGGCCATACTACTGAAGGGGCCTGCTACTGGGGGGGGCCTACTATGGGGGGGGCCATACTACAGGGGGGCTACTACTGGGGCAGCCTACTACTGGGGGGGCCATACTACTGGGGGGGCCATACTACTGGGGGGGGCATACTACGGGGGGGCATGCTATCGGGGCTCATACTACTGGGGGGCATTCTACTGGGGGCACTGCATAGGGGACCCTACTACTAAGGGGACTGCATAGGGGGCACCACTGCTGGGGGCATTGTGTAAGGGACACCACTACTGTGGGCATTGTGTAAAAGGGGCACTACTGTGGGCATTGTGTAAAAGGGGCACTACTGTGGGCATTGTGTAAAAGGGTCACTACTGTGGGCATTGTGTAAAAGGGGCACTACTGTGTGTGGTAACATAAATAAGAGACACTACTTTATGGTGTAATGTGAATCAGGCCCTATGTGCGGTGTAATGTGAATAAGATTGTGCACTGTGACTCCTTGGGCCGTAGCCCACTATGTAAACAAGTACTGTGACTCTGCTGGCCGTACCCCACTGGGTGGGTGCATTACTTTTCATTTCTGCCACTGCTGTGTGGCAATGTGTCATAGATGTGCTTTATACTGTGGTGTCTGTGCTGCTGCTTTGTCGCTTAGTAACCAGTCAGCTCACTGCAACCTTTGGCCAATAATGTTGAAAACAATATTATAAGCTGTAATATGGTCTAAATTGACTGGAAATTAATGTTATTGAGGTTAGTGATACTCTAGGAAGAAAAAAAAGACCAATTTATGTGATTTTAGCTTTTTTTGTCAATTTTTGTAAACAAATCCAAATCCAAAGCCGGACGACGAATTAGAACCAAATCCAAATCTGGCAAAAATGGTCCGGCGCACATCCCTAATGGCTACATGCTACGTCTTTGGGTGGGCCTATTTTGAGAGAAGCCTGGAAGTACAGACTCTAACAGCACCCTTGCGATAAATATTTTTTGCATAATTTCGTAACGTGAAAAGTTATATTTTCACACAAATTTACCATTGTCTCTTGCCAGGAGATGGGCTCCGATAAGAGCCACCCCTGACGAGGAGTTGGAAGTAGTATAATGCTATCAGATTGCCTCCTGGTTTGGGTCCCCCTCATTCAATACACGGCCGGCACGAGTGTCATAAGTGCTGACTAAGAGGGACCTGGAGGATCCTTCTCCAGAAGAATTTGCTATACAGTAGCCCATAAGATACTATAATCTAACACCATCTGGCGTTACCTATCATTACCTATTGGTACCAAGCACCGGTCTGTATGGCAGCATCCGTGGAATCCTACAGGAGCTGCATTTGCGGTTAGCAATGGATCGAGCATCCATGGTACATCTGGGGGATCCTTAATATTTGCGGGTATGGCTGTTTTTCGGGGATCTACCACAAATATTGAATGATACATAGGCCCCTCAGTATTCCCCCTTTGCTCGTCTGCTGGTGTTTCCCAGTAACCATTCTGTACCTTCGGTTCTGCAATAACTACTAGAAGCCAGTTCATGTAAAACAAAACAGAAAAAAAAGACTTTAAGAAATGTATCCCCAAATGGTTAAAGTTTAAACTGCGGTCATTTTACATTTAACAACAGTTCACTAATTCGTTCAATAAGAAACAAATACTAAAATAATTCAACCTGGAGATGTTATTGTTACAGTGTCGCCGGTAAAACTCTTTCACCGTAGCGTTTGTTTGAGATCTCTTTACACAAAGCTTAGATCAATGCTGGGTCTCTGCTGCATGGCTGAGTGTGTTCTATACAGTAAATCAATGGGAATAATACTGGCCGCTTAATGCTTTCCAGCCTACTTCTTTTGTGACATTAGAATTTAGCGGTCATCTGGAAATGTTTTTCAAGGTCTTTGCCGTTCATCTATCTCACGTACACAGCAGAGCCCGTCCTATATCCTGTTTATATCGCTTGGGATATATATCGCAATACCTGGAAACGTCATTTATTTTTTTTGTGCTATAATTGTAATTAGCGTTCTCTATACATATGTAGGTTTGTACTACTTCAGGAATCTTTATAGACCGCTTTTATCAATGGTGTCACAACGGCCTTTTCTCCCCATGGTAAGCAATATTTTCTCTTTATAAACAATCATTTTATTTCCTTGGTTTGCTGGCTCGGAATATTGGCGGTACCGGCATCCGGTGTCCGTTTTCTCATGTGTAGCTTAAACAATCTTTCATTATTGTTCAAAAATGTTCCATCAACTTATCCATTTGTCATGGCACAATCTATGGTTACAGATAATTATAAGTCTCGAAGAATGTTTTACCGCGTCAGAAGTGTTTTTGGCATAAAACTGTTCTGTAATCTGCCAGCTACAGGTCGCAGGACAAACGTTTTCTCTTGCTGAGAGCGACTTGGCAAGTTACCGCTATGTTAGCGTGGTGTATTTTTATACTTGGTCCCAGAGTGGCGTCCGTACATATATTGTAATACCCTCGTTTTAGGAAAGGCATGTTGTACTATTGATCATTGGAGTGCCAGGCACCTATCTGGATATTCCTCTTCTTGGGCACGGCTTGACGTCATCCTGTACATGGCGTGCGTAAGCTGCCGGTCTACATGCTGTTCCTGGCAGTGCCGCTGCTTATAACAACTGAACAATGCAGGGGAATGAGCCAGCTCCTCCCCCTCAGGCCGGGCAATGCCAGGCAATGAGATTGGTTTCTAACCGGGCGGCCTGCGGACATAAATTACATTTAAATTCAGACGGATTGGCGATTTGGCTAATGGGTGGTCTGGAGTCTGGAACACCCATTAGTCAGATCGCCGATCCGCCTGAATTTAAATGTAATGTATACCTGCGGCTGCTCGGTCCAACCCCCGGACCACCACTTAGTTTCGCCCTTCCAGGCCCGCCCATGACGCTGGTGCACTGGCCGCCACAGCGCAGCTGTAAAGGTGCTCAGAAAACAAACAGCGGGAAGCGCACCTCCAGCCTGGCGCCGTCTGCAATGCTCACCCCGCGGACTGCATTGTGCCGGCCCTGTGTGTATGGGGTTCATCTGTTGTCTGTCTACACTTTTATCCAATTCCTGTCTATCTTTTATACCGAATGTATGTATAAGGATATCATATAAGGCATAGAGTATAATGAGCGCCACGTACTTGCCTGCTCTCCAGGACGTCGCTGGAAACACAAGATATTTTGGGTAACCCCCAGCACCCCTGGAAGAGTAGGGAGTTATCACGAAGATCAGTGGTCCCCGAGTAGTACAATAATCAATAATCGCGTCATTTGGCCCCGACCCCTATTTAAATATGCGTTATTTGCGGCAATTTAAAGTGAGGGGTGGGACTTAATGACGTGAAATGTCTGGCCCCACCCCCATTGCCGCCCACCTAATCCACCCGGGGAGGAAGAATAATAAGTCGGTAAGTGTGGTGCAGTGTGTGCGGTACACACAGACCAACGCCGTACACGCTGCACCCATGTGTGATACTACTTACCTCTCTGGGTTCCGGCATCGGCACAGCAGCAACAGCCGCACAAATCACCAGGAAAATAGTGCGCCATTTTCCCAGAGATTTGCGCATGCGCGGCAAACTATGGCACAATGCCTGGAGGAGGCCCTCACCGAATCTGCCCCTCACGTCCCTGATCTCTCTCTCTATTTACTACAGTATATATATATATATATAGTATATGTCATGTAAAACAGAATCTCTTCTTGCTGTGTAATCCCTGCACTGGCTGCTTCTCCGTCACTGGATAGAGAGGGGCTGGAGTGTCCGTGTGATCCATGTTACACACTGTGTCTGTGTGGCTGCTTCTCCGTCACTGGATAGAGAGGGGCTGGAGGGTCCGTGTGATCCATGTTACACACTGTGTCTGTGTGGCTGCTTCTCCGTCACTGGATAGAGAGGGGCTGGAGGGTCCGTGTGATCCATGTTACACACTGTGTCTGTGTGGCTGCTTCTCCGTCACTGGATAGAGAGGGGCTGGAGGGTCCGTGTGATCCGTGCTACACACTTTGTCTGTGTGGCTGCTTCTCCGTCACTGGATATAGAGGGGCTGGAGGGTCCGTGTGATCCGTGTTACACACTGTGTCTGTGTGACTGCTTCTCCGTCACTGGATATAAAGGGGCTGGAGGGTCCGTGTGATCCGTGTTACACACTTTGTCTGTGTGGCTGCTTCTCCGTCACTGGATAGAGAGGGGCTGGAGGGCCCGTGTGATCCATGTTACACACTGTGTCTGTGTGGCTGCTTCTCCGTCACTGGATAGAGAGGGGCTAGAGGGTCCGTGTGATCCATGTTACACACTATGTCTGTGTGGCTGCTTCTCCGTCACTGGATAGAGAGGGGCTGGAGGGTCCGTGTGATCCGTGTTACACACTATGTCTGTGTGGCTGCTTCTCCGTCACTGGATAGAGAGGGGCTTGAGGGTCTGTGTGATCCATGTTATACACTGTGTCTGTGTGGCTGCTTCTCCGTCACTGGATAGAGAGGGGCTGGAGGGTCCGTGTGATCCATGTTACACACTGTGTTTGTGTGGCTGCTTCTCCGTCACTGGATAGAGAGAGGCTGGAGGGTCCGTGTGATCCGTGTTATACACTGTCTGTGTGGCTGCTTCTCCATCACTGGATAGAGAGGGGCTGGAGGGTCCGTGTGATCCATGTTACACACTTTGTCTGTGTGGCAGCTTCTCCGTCACTGGATAGAGAGGGGCTGGAGGGTCCGTGTGATCCGTGTTACACACTGTCTGTGTGGCTGCTTCTCCGTCACTGGATAGAGAGGGGCTGGAGGGTCCGTGTGATCCATGTTACACACTGTGTCTGTGTGGCTGCTTCTCCGTCACTGGATAGAGAGGGGCTGGAGGGTCCGTGCGATCCATGTTATACACTTTGTCTGTGTGGCTGCTTCTCCGTCACTGGATAGAGAGGAGCTGGAGGGTCCGTGTGATCCATGTTACACACTGTGTCTGTGTGGCTGCTTCTCCGTCACTGGATAGAGAGGGGCTGGAGGGTCCGTGTGATCCATGTTACACACTTTGCCTGTGTGGCTGCTTCTCCGTCACTAGATAGAGAGGGGCTGGAGGGCCCGTGTGATCCATGTTACACACTGTGTCTGTGTGGCTGTTTCTCTGTCACTGGACAGAGAGGGGCTGGAGGGTCCGTGTGATCCATGTTACACACTATGTCTGTGTGGCTGCTTCTCCATCACTGGATAGAGAGGGGCTGGAGGGTCCGTGTGATCCATGTTACACACTGTGTCTGTGTGGCTGCTTCTCCGTCACTGGATAGAGAGGGGCTGGAGGGTCCGTGTGATCCATGTTACACACTATGTCTGTGTGGCTGCTTCTCCGTCACTGGATAGAGAGGGGCTGGAGGGTCCGTGTGATCCATGTTACACACTGTGTCTGTGTGGCTGCTTCTCCGTCACTGGATAGAGAGGGGCTGGAGGGTCTGTGTGATCCATGTTATACACTGTGTCTGTGTAGCTGCTTCTCCGTCACTGGATAGAGAGGGGCTGGAGGGTCCGTGTGATCCATGATACACACTGCCTGTGTGGCTGCTTCTCCGTCACTGGATAGAGAGGGGCTGGAGGGTCCGTGTGATCCATGTTACAAACTGTGTCTGTGTGGCTGTTTCTCTGTCACTAGATAGAGAGGGGCTGGAGGGTCCGTGTGATCCATGTTACACACTATGTCTGTGTGGCTGCTTCTCCATCACTGGATAGAGAGGGGCTGGAGGGTCCGTGTGATCCATGTTACACACTGTGTCTGTGTGGCTGCTTCTCCGTCACTGGATAGAGAGGGGCTGGAGGGTCCGTGTGATCCATGTTACACACTATGTCTGTGTGGCTGCTTCTCCGTCACTGGATAGAGAGGGACTGGAGGGTCCGTGTGATCCATGTTACACACTGTGTCTGTGTGGCTGCTTCTCCGTCACTGGATAGAGAGGGGCTGGAGGGTCCGTGTGATCCGTGCTACACACTTTGTCTGTGTGGCTGCTTCTCCATCACTGGATATAGAGGGGCTGGAGGGTCCGTGTGATCCGTGTTACACACTGTGTCTGTGTGACTGCTTCTCCGTCACTGGATATAAAGAGGCTGGAGGGTCCGTGTGATCCGTGTTACACACTTTGTGTGGCTGCTTCTCCGTCACTGGATAGAGAGGGGCTGGAGGGTCCGTGTGATCCATGTTACACACTGTGTCTGTGTGGCTGCTTCTCCATCACTGGATAGAGAGGGGCTGGAGGGTCCGTGTGATCCATGTTACACACTATGTCTGTGTGGCTGCTTCTCCGTCACTGGATAGAGAGGGGCTGGAGGGTCCGTGTGTTCCGTGTTACACACTATGTCTGTGTGGCAGCTTCTCCGTCACTGGATAGAGAGGGGCTGGAGGGTCTGTGTGATCCATGTTATACACTGTGTCTGTGTGGCTGCTTCTCCGTCACTGGATAGAGAGGGGCTGGAGGGTCCATGTGATCCATGTTACACACTGTGTTTGTGTGGCTGCTTCTCCGTCACTGGATAGAGAGAGGCTGGAGGGTCCGTGTGATCCGTGATATACACTGTCTGTGTGGCTGCTTCTCCGTCACTGGATAGAGAGGGGCTGGAGGGTCCGTGTGATCCATGTTACACACTTTGTCTGTGTGGCTGCTTCTCCGTCACTGGATAGAGAGGGGCTGGAGGGTCCGTGTGATCCGTGTTACACACTGTCTGTGTGGCTGCTTCTCCGTCACTGGATAGAGAGGGGCTGGAGGGTCCGTGTGATCCATGTTTCACACTGTGTCTGTGTGACTGCTTCTCCGTCACTGGATAGAGAGGGGCTGGAGGGTCCGTGTGATCCGTGTTACACACTTTGTCTGTGTGGCTGCTTCTCCATCACTGGATAGAGAGGGGCTGGAGGGTCCATGTGATCCATGTTACACACTGTGTCTGTGTGGCTGCTTCTCCGTCACTGGATAGAGAGGGGCTGGAGGGTCCGTGTGATCCATGTTACACACTATGTCTGTGTGGCTGCTTCTCCGTCTCTGGATAGAGAGAGGCTGGAGGGTCCGTGTGATCCGTGTTACACACTATGTCTGTGTGGCTGCTTCTCCGTCACTGGATAGAGAGGGGCTGGAGGGTCTGTGTGATCCATGTTATACACTGTGTCTGTGTGGCTGCTTCTCCGTCACTGGATAGAGAGGGGCTGGAGGGTCCGTGTGATCCATGTTACACACTGTGTTTGTGTGGCTGCTTCTCCGTCACTGGATAGAGAGAGGCTGGAGGGTCCGTGTGATCCGTGTTATACACTGTCTGTGTGGCTGCTTCTCCGTCACTGGATAGAGAGGGGCTGGAGGGTCCGTGTGATCCATGTTACACACTTTGTCTGTGTGGCTGCTTCTCCGTCACTGGATAGAGAGGGGCTGGAGGGTCCGTGTGATCCGTGTTACACACTGTCTGTGTGGCTGCTTCTCCGTCACTGGATAGAGAGGGGCTGGAGGGTCCGTGTGATCCATGTTACACACTGTGTCTGTGTGGCTGCTTCTCCGTCACTGGATAGAGAGGGGCTGGAGGGTCCGTGCGATCCATGTTATACACTTTGTCTGTGTGGCTGCTTCTCCATCACTGGATAGAGAGGGGCTGGAGGGTCCGTGTGATCCATGTTACACACTTTGCCTGTGTGGCTGCTTCTCCGTCACTGGATACAGAGGGGCTGGAGGGTCCGTGTGATCCATGTTATACACTGTGTCTGTGTGGCTGCTTCTCCGTCACTGGATAGAGAGGGGCTGGAGGGTCCGTGTGATCCATGTTACACACTATGTCTGTGTGGCTGCTTCTCCGTCACTGGATAGAGAGGGGCTGGAGGGTCCGTGTGATCCATGTTACACACTTTGACTGTGTGGCTGCTTCTCCGTCACTGGATAGAGAGGGGCTGGAGGGTCCGTGTGATCCATGTTATGCACTGTGTCTGTGTGGCTGCTTCTCCGTCACTGGATAGAGAGAGGCTGGAGGGTCCGTGTGATCCGTGTTACGCACTGTGTCTGTGTGGCTGCTTCTCCGTCACTAGATAGAGAGGGGCTAGAGGGTCCGTGTGATCCATGTTATACACTGTGTCCGTGTGGCTGCTTCTCCGTCACTGGATAGAGAGGGGCTGGAGGGTCCGTGTGATCCATGTTATACACTGTGTCTGTGTGGCTGCTTCTCCGTCACTGGATAGAGAGGGGCTGGAGTGTCCGTGTGATCCATGTTACACACTGTGTCTCTGTGGCTGCTTCTCCGTCACTGGATAGAGAGGGGCTGGAGGGTCCGTGTGATCCGTGTTACACACTTTGCCTGTGTGGCTGCTTCTCCGTCACTGGATAGAGAGGGGCTGGAGGGTCCGTGTGATCCATGTTACACACTTTGCCTGTGTGGCTGCTTCTCCGTCACTGGATAGAGAGGGGCTGGAGGGTCCGTGTGATCCATGTTACACACTGTGTCTGTGTGGCTGCTTCTCCGTCACTGGATAGAGAGGGGCTGGAGGGTCCATGTGATCCGTGTTACACACTGTGTCTGTGTGGCTGCTTCTCCGTCACTGGATAGAGAGGGGCTGGAGGGTCCGTGTGATCCGTGTTACACACTGTGTCTGTGTGGCTGCTTCTCCGTCACTGGATAGAGAGGGGCTGGAGGGTCCGTGTGATCTGTGTTACACACTGTGTCTGTGTGGCTGCTTCTCCATCACTGGATATAGAGGGGCTGGAGGGTCCGTGTGATCCATGTTACACACTATGTCTGTGTGGCTGCTTCTCCGTCACTGGATAGAGAGGGGCTGGAGGGTCCGTGTGATCCATGTTACACACTGTGTCTGTGTAGCTGTTTCTCTGTCACTGGATAGAGAGGAGCTGGAGGGTCCGTGTGATCCATGTTACACACTATGTCTGTGTGGCTGCTTCTCCATCACTGGATAGAGAGGGGCTGGAGGGTCTGTGTGATCCATGTTATACACTGTGTCTGTGTGGCTGCTTCTCCGTCACTGGATAGAGAGAGGCTGGAGGGTCCGTGTGATCCATGTTACATGCTTTGTCTGTGTGGCTGCTTCTCCGTCACTGGATAGAGAGGGGCTGGAGGGTCCGTGTGATCCATGTTACACACTGTGTCTGTGTGGCTACTTCTCCGTCACTGGATAGAGAGGGGCTGGAGGGTCCGTGTGATCCGTGTTATACACTTTGTCTGTGTGGCTGCTTCTCCGTCACTGGATAGAGAGGGGCTGGAGGGTCCGTGTGATCCATGTTACACACTGTGTTTGTGTGGCTGCTTCTCCATCACTGGATAGAGAGGGGCAGGAGGGTCCGTGTGATCCATGTTATACACTGTGTCTGTGTGGCTGCTTCTCCGTCACTGGATAGAGAGGGGCTGGGTCCGCGTGATCCATGTTACACACTTTGTCTGTGTGGCTGCTTGTCCGTCACTGGATAGAGAGGGGCTGGAGGGTCCGTGTGATCCATGTTACACACTGTGTCTGTGTGGCTGCTTCTCCGTCACTGGATAGAGAGGGGCTGGAGGGTCCGTGTGATCCGTGTTACACACTGTGTCTGTGTGGCTGCTTCTCCGTCACTGGATAGAGAGGGGCTGGAGGGTCCATGTGATCCGTGTTACACACTGTGTCTGTGTGGCTGCTTCTCCGTCACTGGATATAGAGGGGCTGGAGGGTCCGTGTGATCCATGTTACACACTATGTCTGTGTGGCTGCTTCTCCGTCACTGGATAGAGAGGGGCTGGAGGGTCCGTGTGATCCATGTTACACACTGTGTCTGTGTAGCTGTTTCTCTGTCACTGGATAGAGAGGAGCTGGAGGGTCCGTGTGATCCATATTACACACTATGTCTGTGTGGCTGCTTCTCCGTCACTGGATAGAGAGGGGCTGGAGGGTCTGTGTGATCCATGTTATACACTGTGTCTGTGTGGCTGCTTCTCCGTCACTGGATAGAGAGAGGCTGGAGGGTCCATGTGATCCATGTTACATGCTTTGTCTGTGTGGCTGCTTCTCCGTCACTGGATAGAGAGGGGCTGGAGGGTCCGTGTGATCCATGTTACACACTGTGTCTGTGTGGCTGCTTCTCCGTCACTGGATAGAGAGGGGCTGGAGGGTCCGTGTGATCCGTGTTATACACTTTGTCTGTGTGGCTGCTTCTCCGTCACTGGATATAGAGGGGCTGGAGGGTCCATGTGATCCATGTTATACACTGTGTTTGTGTGGCTGCTTCTCCGTCACTGGATAGAGAGGGGCAGGAGGGTCCGTGTGATCCATGTTATACACTGTGTCTGTGTGGCTGCTTCTCCGTCTCTGGATAGAGAGGGGCTGGGTCCGCGTGATCCATGTTACACACTTTGTCTGTGTGGCTGCTTCTCCGTAACTGGATAGAGAGGGGCTGGAGGGTCCGTGTGATCCGTGTTACACACTGTGTCTGTGTGACTGCTTCTCCGTCACTGGATAGAGAGGGGCTGGAGGGTCCGTGTGATCCGTGTTACACACTGTGTCTGTGTGGCTGCTTCTCTGTCACTGGATATAGAGGGGCTGGAGGGTCCGTGTGATCCATGTTACACACTGTGTCTGTGTGGCTGCTTCTCCGTCACTGGATAGAGAGGGGCTGGAGGGTCCGTGTGATCCATGTTACACTCTGTGTCTGTGTGGCTGCTTCTCCGTCACTGGATAGAGAGGGGCTGGAGGGTCCGTGTGATCCAAGTTACACACTGTGTCTGTGTGGCTGCTTCTCCGTCACTGGATAGAGAGAGGCTGGAGGGTCCGTGTGATCCTTGTTACACACTGTGTCTGTGTGGCTGCTTCTCCGTCACTGGATAGAGAGGGGCTGGAGGGTCCGTGTGATCCAAGTTACACACTGTGTCTGTGTGGCTGCTTCTCCGTCACTGGATATAGAGGGGCTGGAGGGTCCGTGTGATCCATGTTACACACTGTGTCTGTGTGGCTGCTTCTCCGCAAGCCCAGGAGTGATTTTGGCTCTATCAGAGCCAAAGTCACTCCCACTGACATCATTACTGATGTCAGTGGGGCCGGACTCAGAAGGTAGGCGTTCCCATGGGAACGCCTCCATCTGGCCGCCACGCCCCCTGCACGCCCACCAAATGGGGCGTGCTGTCAGTCACCATCGACAGCACGCCCTCTTTGGTGCGAGACCCCGAGCGACGTATTTCTCGTCGCTCACCGGGTCTCGCGCATGCGCACGACGGAGCTCCCTCCATCGTGCGCATGCACATTCTCACAACATCGACCTGCATGCGAGCGAACTTTGCTCGCGAGCGGGTCTGAATGACCCCTTTAGTAAGGGTTCTCTTATATTGATTATATACTGTACACTAAAGCCCCGGCAAGCCTGTACTGCCCATAGCTGTTACCTCACAGGATGTACCACCCTCACCTACGACCCCTGCTTGTGTTCTTGTGTTGTTTATTTTTGACATATTTGAGTTTCTCTTATTCCATTATTGTACAAATTGACATTTTTATCTCTTACTAAACCAACTTAGTATTTTATACCTTCATAAACAGAGGCAGCTCGGAGCCCAGGCGAACAGTTGGAGAGTTGGCTTTTTATTAGGTGGTATATCAGACTGTCGCCCTGCATCATAACCTATGCAGAGCTTTGCCAACTTGCAGATTTAAGCTCCTGCCTGCAATACATGGACATAAATTCATGCGTACCTGCAGCTCTGCAAATGCCCGGTGTAAACGCGTTTCCGGTGATGTCTGCTCTTTACAGAACATTCCTATAAGTAAGAGTAATTTGTGCGCCGTCGTCTCTCAGGGGAAAGTCCTGTTTTGTATCTAATCCTTTATATTGCTAATTTCTGTAAATAGAAAAATTTAATGAGACCATATCGGTTTAACGCAGAGTTACCATTCTGGAGTAAGAATACCATTATTGCCATAACGGCTCTATAAAATGTTCATGAGCCATAGAAGTAAAGCGTGGCCATTAACGCTGAATATGTCCCTGTGTTTTTTTGCAGCGTAATATTATCAGTATAATTACTCTGTGTAACTTTGCTCAGAAATCCTTTATAGGTAAATAATGTAAGACGCGATGTCTGGGCTGCACTGCGTTATATTACAGCTGCCGGACCCTGCTCCGTGGCCTGTATCGTCTTCACCCCGAAAGCTGCACGTATCATCGCGTATTGGCAGCTTCTAATACTTAGGTGGTCTATTCACGATGTTAATTATCGGGGTCCGATAATTAACATTCTAACTCACCTCAGCATCCGGAGCCATTCATCATTGCTTCGGGGCTCGGTGACAGCTGATCCGAAAATCAGCGGTACCGCGAGCGGCTTCACTGCTACTTTTAGTGACAGTAGTGCGCTTGCGTTACCTACAAGTCACGCATACGCACAAGAGCCCCGACGTCCGGCGGAAGGAGCCGGACAGGGGCGGAGGGATTTGAAGGGATCCCTCTTCGTGACCCGGGACTCCTTCCCATCTGAAGATGGCGAATGCTCCTGCACTCAAGCTCCGAAAATATTATATTTTCAGAGCTTGATTAATTCTGTCCCCATACTAGTGTATGTATCTGTAACTTATTATCACCGCAGGGGATGTCCTCAGCCAGGTCCTGTATCTGTAACTTATCACCGCAGGGGACGTCCTCAGCCAGGTCCTGTATCTGTAACTTATTTTCACCGCAGGGGATGTCCTCAGCCAGGTCCTGTATCTGTAACTTATCACCGCAGGGGACGTCCTCAGACAGGTCCTGTATCTGTAACTTATCACCGCAGGGGACGGCCCCAGCCAGGTCCTGTATCTGTAACTTATTATCACCACAGGGGACGTCCTCAGCCAGGTCCTGTATCTGTAACTTATTATCACTGCAGGGGACGTCCTCAGCCAGATCCTGTATCTGTAACTTATTATCACCGCAGGGGACGTCCCCAGCCAGGTCCTGTATCTGTAACTTATTATCACCGCAGGGGACGTCCCCAGCCAGGTCCTGTATCTGTAACTTATTATCACCGCAGGGGATGTCCTCAGCCAGGTCCTGTATCTGTAACTTATTATCATCGCAGGGGACGTCCTCAGCCAGCTCCTGTATCTGTAACTTATTATCACCGCAGGGGATGTCCCCAGCCAGGTCCTGTATCTGTAACTTATCACCACAGGGGACGTCCTCAGCCAGATCCTGTATCTGTAACTTATTATCACCGCAGGGGACATCCTCAGCCAGGTCCTGTATCTGTAACTTATTATCACCGCAGGGGATGTCCTCAGCCAGGTCCTGTATCTGTAACTTATCACCACAGGGGACGTCCTCAGCCAGGTCCTGTATCTGTAACTTATTATCACCGCAGGGGATGTCCTCAGCCAGGTCCTGTATCTGTAACTTATCACCGCAGGGGACGTCCTCAGACAGGTCCTGTATCTGTAACTTATCACCGCAGGGGACGGCCCCAGCCAGGTCCTGTATCTGTAACTTATTATCACCACAGGGGACGTCCTCAGCCAGGTCCTGTATCTGTAACTTATTATCACTGCAGGGGACGTCCTCAGCCAGATCCTGTATCTGTAACTTATTATCACCGCAGGGGACGTCCCCAGCCAGGTCCTGTATCTGTAACTTATTATCACCGCAGGGGACGTCCCCAGCCAGGTCCTGTATCTGTAACTTATTATCACCGCAGGGGATGTCCTCAGCCAGGTCCTGTATCTGTAACTTATTATCATCGCAGGGGACGTCCTCAGCCAGCTCCTGTATCTGTAACTTATTATCACCGCAGGGGATGTCCCCAGCCAGGTCCTGTATCTGTAACTTATCACCACAGGGGACGTCCTCAGCCAGATCCTGTATCTGTAACTTATTATCACCGCAGGGGACGTCCTCAGCCAGGTCCTGTATCTGTAACTTATTATCACCGCAGGGGATGTCCTCAGCCAGGTCCTGTATCTGTAACTTATCACCGCAGGGGACGTCCTCAGCCAGGTCCTGTATCTGTAACTTATTATCACCGCAGGGGATGTCCTCAGCCAGGTCCTGTATCTGTAACTTATCACCACAGGGGACATCCTCAGCCAGGTCCTGTATCTGTAAATTATCACCGCAGGGGACGTCCTCAGCCAGGTCCTGTATCTGTAACTTATTATCACCGCAGGGGACATCCTCAGCCAGGTCCTGTATCTGTAACTTATTATCACCTCAGGGGACATCCTCATCCAGGTCCTGTATCTGTAACTTATCACTGCAGGGGACGTCCTCAGCCAGGTCCTGTATCTGTAACTTATTATCACCGCAGGGGACGTCCTCAGCCAGGTCCTGTATCTGTAACTTATTATCACCGCAGGGGATGTCCTCAGCCAGGTCCTGTATCTGTAACTTATCACCACAGGGGACGTCCTCAGCCAGGTCCTGTATCTGTAACTTATTATCACCGCAGGGGATGTCCTCAGCCAGGTCCTGTATCTGTAACTTATCACCGCAGGGGACGTCCTCAGACAGGTCCTGTATCTGTAACTTATCACCGCAGGGGACGGCCCCAGCCAGGTCCTGTATCTGTAACTTATTATCACCACAGGGGACGTCCTCAGCCAGGTCCTGTATCTGTAACTTATTATCACTGCAGGGGACGTCCTCAGCCAGATCCTGTATCTGTAACTTATTATCACCGCAGGGGACGTCCCCAGCCAGGTCCTGTATCTGTAACTTATTATCACCGCAGGGGACGTCCCCAGCCAGGTCCTGTATCTGTAACTTATTATCACCGCAGGGGATGTCCTCAGCCAGGTCCTGTATCTGTAACTTATTATCATCGCAGGGGACATCCTCAGCCAGCTCCTGTATCTGTAACTTATTATCACCGCAGGGGATGTCCCCAGCCAGGTCCTGTATCTGTAACTTATCACCACAGGGGACGTCCTCAGCCAGATCCTGTATCTGTAACTTATTATCACCGCAGGGGACGTCCTCAGCCAGGTCCTGTATCTGTAACTTATTATCACCGCAGGGGATGTCCTCAGCCAGGTCCTGTATCTGTAACTTATCACCGCAGGGGACGTCCTCAGCCAGGTCCTGTATCTGTAACTTATTATCACCGCAGGGGATGTCCTCAGCCAGGTCCTGTATCTGTAACTTATCACCACAGGGGACATCCTCAGCCAGGTCCTGTATCTGTAAATTATCACCGCAGGGGACGTCCTCAGCCAGGTCCTGTATCTGTAACTTATTATCACCGCAGGGGACATCCTCAGCCAGGTCCTGTATCTGTAACTTATTATCACCGCAGGGGACATCCTCATCCAGGTCCTGTATCTGTAACTTATCACTGCAGGGGACGTCCTCAGCCAGGTCCTGTATCTGTAACTTATCACCGCAGGGGACGTCCTCAGCCAGGTCCTGTATCTGTAACTTATCACCGCAGGGGATGTCCTCAGCCAGGTCCTGTATCTGTAACTTATCACCGCAGGGGACGTCCTCAGCCAGGTCCTGTATCTGTAACTTATCACCGCAGGGGATGTCCTCAGCCAGGTCCTGTATCTGTAACTTATCACTGCAGGGGATGTCCTCAGCCAGGTCCTGTATCTGTAACTTATCACTGCAGGGTCCTCAGCCAGGTCCTGTATCTGTAACTTATCACCGCAGGGGATGTCCTCAGCCAGGTCCTGTATCTGTAGCTTATCACCACAGGGGACGTCCTCATCCAGGTCCTGTATCTGTAACTTGTCACCACAGGGGACATCCTCATGCCAGGTCCTGTATCTGTAACTTATCACTGCAGGGGACGTCCTCAGCCAGGTCCTATATCTGTAATTTATCACTGCAGGGGATTTATTTTACAGGCTGGGGAGGGTTAGGGTTAGGCTGCGGGAGGGTAGGTTTAGGCTGCGGGAGGAAAGGGTTATGATTAAGCTGTGGTACGGGAGGGTTAGATACTAGGGGGAGAGTTAGGCTGCAGGATGGAAGCTTTAGGGTTAGGCCCCAGGACGGAAGGGCTAAGATTAGGCTGCGGGAGGGAAGGGCTAGGATTAGGCTGCGGGAAGGAAGGGTTAGAATTTGGCTGCGGGAGGGGAGAGTTACGCTGCGGGACGGAAGGTTTAGGGTTAGGCCCCAGGACGGGAGGACTAGGATTAGGCTGCGGGAGGGAAGGGTTAGGATTAGGCTGCGGGAGGGAAGGGTTAGGATTAGGCTGCGGGAGGGGAGGGTTAGGATTAGGCTGCAGGAGGGGAGGGTTAGGGGGCAGTTTAGGATTATAATGCTTCCAGAAATTTGTTGGGATTCTGACTGTCGGGAATCGGGATGCTGACAGTTGCCGTAATGCAAATGGTAGCTCAGATGATTGTGGAAGTGCTTCGTATTGGGACAGATGAGCGTTTCATTGGTGATTGCCTTTTGCATTACTCACCGTAACCATCAATAGCCCCTTTCCCTGTGTAGTGAGGCTGCCAGCTCCCCAGAGTACACCCTCCTGCTGGGTGACATGTTCTTGTGGCTATACCGGATTGCAGTGCCAGTATATCCCCGTATTATCTATGCCTGGACTCATCAGAATTAGCTGCATAACTCCATAACGCGCGCCGTACCGGAATGTACTTCTCAGTATTTCCGAAAGGTTTATTACAGAATAATGCGCTTTTGTTCATGCGCTCAAAGGCATAAATTCAATTAGCACCAAACCTGGGCGCAAATTATTTTCCCATGGAAACGCAATTACATTTCAGCTCACACGAATCGGTCACATGATTCCTGAGCATACAAAAGGCGCCTGTTACAGTGTATTCTATATCAGTGCTCTCAGCCAATTAAACAGCGATTGAACGATAATGACATCGTTATCGTTCAGTCGTTCGTTAATCGGGCATGCAACTACCGGGAACGACCAGCGATGCGCACTCCCGCTGGTCATTTCCGACATCAATCATCGCCTGAACATGCCGGTCAATCTGCCGATAACGACAGATAGCCTATGTTCGGGGATGACGGAGGGCGCCTACACTGAGCGACTGATCGTCCAGTGTACGCACTGCAGGGGATGGGGAAGGACGGTACGATTACCATGGGTTTCCCTAGTCGGCGTGCGGATGTGCCCCTTACGCTGCCAACAGGTCATGTGCTGAGGATTCCTGTCTGTGGCAGCTGGTGGGATCATTACTGACCCTGCCACATAGACTAACCGTCCTGGGCCTGGTGCTGGGAATTGGGGATTGGAACTGAGGACCCCTGGTTTATTTTTCATTTTAATAAGTTTTGTGATATTAATAATAAAAATTATATCAGAAAAAAAATATTATTTGGATAAATATGATGTAATCTTTTTCCAATTTGGGTTTTATTTATCATCATGGGTATCTCATATCGAAGCAATAAAACAAATAAGCTATATCCATGATGCACCGTTGTTTTATCGCCATGGCGGTCGTACTGTACTTAACAGGAAATGGGACAGTTACATGAGAACAATAAGATTACTTGTCGTTCAGCATTACTGAGCATGTGCGGGGGTCAGGAGCATGTGCGGGGGCCAGGATATGTTTTGGGGCTGGGGGCATGTGCAGGGGTCAGGAGCATGTGCGGGGGCATGTGTGGGGGCCGGGGGCATGTGCTGGGGCCAGGAGCATGTGCGGGGACCAGGATATGTTCGGGGGCTGGGGGCATGTGCAGGGGTCAGGAGCATGTGCGGGGGCATGTACGGGGGCCAGGAGCATGTGCGGGGGTCAGGATATGTTCGGGGGCTGGGGGCATGTGCAGGGGTCAGGAGCATGTGCGGGGGCTGGGGGCATGTGCGGGGGCCAGGATCATGTGCGGGGGTCAGGAGCATGTTCGGGGGCTGGGGGCAGGGGCCAGGGGCTATGTACAGGGGCTAGAGGTATGTGTTGGGGCATGTACGGGGGCCTGGGATAAGTGCGGAAATGGCAGCTCGGCAGGTGCCCACGGTCCCTTCTTGTTTTGACTCCATTTTGTACAGTGAATATATATATATAATTTTATTATCTGTCCTATTTATCTACACACCGAATAAAATACATAGAAGAACAAGAAACAAATACAATCTATAAAATACTAATAATGTTGTTTCCTGATTGATAAGTGAGCCTAAAGTTGCTTTTCTATAGATAAACGTGTAGTATGTCTGATATTATCCCGCATGTATTTGTGGAGCATTTTGTACACGCTGCTCACTAGGGCCTTACTGTAAGCACTAAGCAGTGTATACGTATACTGGCGAAGAGAGCGCTCTGCGCTGTCCCCTCATCCGCTGCTGCCGGGACCCTGTAGTGAGCGTGACCTCCGACCCTAATGTGCTACTAAGTCTCTGGGTGTCTTCCGGCTCCGTCCTCAATAGAGGAAGAACGCGAACCTGCTATATACCACTGTGTCACCGCCATTAGTAACATTGCGTATTCCATATGGGTGCAGGCGTGCGCCTCTCCATACAGCGCACCACCTAAATGATCCCCCACACGTTCCTCCCCGTGTTACACCAAAGCTCACTCTGCCTGGTTCATAAACCAATCCTGCTATTCATTGTGTGGCCTGACCTCCATCACACACTGCTGGCACCTATATCAACAACAACGATAGGAGCTGCCTACATATGTGTGTGTATATATATATAGAGAGAGAGAGAGATATCAAATAGGGTCACAGAGCCTTTTTGTTATTTATATCTCCTCATGTACCCAGTTATAAAGTGGGCATTAGGATAATCAAAATCTCCACTGCAGAGCAGATTATTTCATCCGATGGGTGTCTCAAAGCAGCACAGAGTATATCAGGAGATGAGTGATGTGTTAGTGAGGACAGGGCTGCATGTGACAGGGGCAGTGACATGATGTGAGGAGAGGAATGGAGGCAGCAGAAAGTCACAGACTGAGAGTTATATAGTGGGAGGAGCAGGGTCCCCAGCAGCACAGAGTATATCAGGAGATGAGTGATGTGTTAGTGAGGACAGGGCTGCATGTGACAGGGGCAGTGACATGATGTGAGGAGGGGAATGGAGGCAGCAGGAAGCCAGAGACTGAGAGTTATATACTGGGAGGAGCAGGGTCCCCAGCAGCACAGAGTGTATCAGGAGATGAGTGATGTGTTAGTGAGGACAGGGCTGCATGTGACAGGGGCAGTGACATGATGTGAGGAGAGGAATGGAGGCAGCAGAAAGTCACAGACTGAGAGTTATATAGTGGGAGGAGCAGGGTCCCCAGCAGCACAGAGTATATCAGGAGATGAGTGATGTGTTAGTGAGGACAGGGCTACATGTGACAGGGGCAGTGACAGGATGTGAGGAGGGGAATGGAGGCAGCAGGAAGCCACAGACTGAGAGTTATATACTGGGAGGAGCAGGGTCCCCAGCAGCACAGAGTGTATCAGGAGATGAGTGATGTGTTAGTGAGGACAGGGCTGCATGTGACAGGGGCAGTGACATGATGTGAGGAGGGGAATGGAGGCAGCAGGAAGCCACAGACTGAGAGTTATATAGTGGAAGGAGCAGGGTCCCCAGCAGCACAGAGTATATCAGGAGATGAGTGATGTGTCAGTGAGGACAGGGCTGCATGTGACATGGGCAGTGACATGATGTGAGGAGAGGAATGGAATCAGCAGGAAGCCACAGACTGAGAGTTATATAGTGGGAGGAGCAGGGTCCCCAGCAGCACAGAGTATATCAGGAGATGAGTGATGTGTCAGTGAGGACAGGGCTGCATGTGACAGGGGCAGTAACATGATGTGAGGAGGGGAATGGAGGCAGCAGGAAGCCACAGACTGAGAGTTATATAGTGGGAGGAGCAGGGTCCCCAGCAGCACAGAGTGTATCAGGAGATGAGTGATGTGTTAGTGATTACAGGGCTGCATGTGACAGGGGCAGTGACATGATGTGAGGAGGGGAATGGAGGCAGCAGGAAGCCACAGACTGAGAGTTATATATTGGGAGGAGCAGAGTCCCCAGCAGCACAGAGTATATCAGGAGCTGAGTGATGTGTCAGTGAGGACAGGGCTGCATGTGACAGGGGCAGTAATATGATGTGAGGAGGGGAATGGAGGCAGCAGGAAGCCACAGACTGAGAGTTATATAGTGGGAGGAGCAGGGTCCCCAGCAGCACAGAGTGTATCAGGAGCTGAGTGATGTGTTAGTGATTACAGGGCTGCATGTGACAGGGGCAGTGACATGATGTGAGGAGGGGAATGGAGGCAGCAGGAAGCCACAGACTGAGAGTTATATAGTGGGAGGAGCAGAGTCCCCAGCAGCACAGAGTAATTATTAGGCTTTTGTAACATCTCCTCTAAATAAAACAAAGTTCATACATCCATCTTGTTTTGTGTATTTTTGTAGAACATGATGAATGTGGAAACGGACAAAGCGACTGTGACCAGAATTCCATCTGTACAAACACGGTCCAGGGACACAGTTGTACATGCAAACCTGGATATGTGGGGAATGGCACTTTCTGTCGGGGTAGGTCTGGCCCATAATGAAAAAATGTCTTTCATGTAACAAAAATGGGTATTTAATGTATATTTTAAATGTGTTTGTCAGACGGGTTCCAGCATGTTCCTGGCACTTTCTTGCAGGCAGCAGCATTATGCACCTGAAGACTTACTGTCCTGGATATTGTCCCTGTATTGGAATGTGTATAATAACCCTGTTATTATGTGGCAGGAATGTGTAATGGTGGAAATAGTACATTTATGTATCCCTATTCTTTTGCACATCCAGAGCTGCTCTATTCCACCTGGAAGGATAAACTGAAATGTTTTTATTAAAGGGTATGACATCTTTCCTGTGGGATTAGACTGGAAATGTTACTGTAGGGAGGGAATGACCAGTGCTGTGTACTTTAGGAAAGTTGATACTATAGATGTACAAAGTAAGAAGTAAAACATGAACGTGTGCGCTAATCGTACAGGTGATATTACACGGGGTACGTCGGCAGGAGGAGCCCCACAGACTGGGGGAAGGACTTTTGCTGCATTTGGATCACATATAGATCTTACTTATACTGTAGATCTTTTCTTTCCACCTCTAGAATCTTCCTACAGTTCAACATCCAAGAACTATACATAATATGCAAGTATTCTGCAAAAGGGACCATTTATCCTATTGTTATGTAAACACTCCCAATTTTTTTTTCATTAACACAACAATACGATACGGTTGTAAAATGATGATATAACCATATACAATAGGCGTACATTGAAGGAGAACCCAATGGGCAGCCTGCCTAACCAGCATTGGGGTCTTCCCATAGACCATGTTGTGCATTCCTGGAGGCAGTGTGGCTTCTGATTGGATGACACTTAGTCATGCCTGGCTCTCCCAATAGGGAGGAATCTGTCATGACTGACAGCTAAGTGGTCCTGTAAAATGGATCTTGGTTTCTCCCTAGTGGACAGTGTGGAGCAGTGGTGTCAAACTCGGGCCCTCCAGTTGCTGTTGGACTACATATCCCAGCATGCCCTGCCACAGTTTTAGCATGCCCTAATAGCAAAACTCTGGCAGTGCATGCTGGGATGTGTAGTTCCACTGCAGCGGAAGGGCCTGAGTTTGACATCAATGGTGTGAAGGATTCTGTGAACGTGGTACATTGGGCGTCCTGCTCCGCCAGCTGGGACAACTCATCATTCTATTCCCGTCCAAACTGTTACTTTGTTGAATAATATTATATTGTAAACTCATTTGGGCAAGGCTGTCCTTATTCTCTATTATCATTTGTTTATATCAAAAATCATAAGTTGGCGCTTTTATAAATAATGGAAATTGTAATAATACTATGTGACGCTTAGTTGTATCAAAGATTGTCACTATAATTTACTGACTGACTTCATTGTTATTACATCCATCGACCGTCAGTAAGTTTATTCTTAGTTGGCACCCTTGGTATAAATGATCTCTCTAGTCCGTGTCAATGTAGCTGATTCTCTTTTGTATCAGTGACAGACCCTGTAAGGTCATATTTACCTCTGATGAGTTAAGTCATTTCCAATACATGTAATTATCGTCACACTGGGAGAATGAGAGGATACATTCACTATGGTCAATATCGGAGGACAATAGGCAGAATAATAACGTCATTTAGCCCTGCTTTGTGTAGTGTGTAATGATCCTTCCTTACTGTATTAATGCCTCAATGCTGGCCGTCTCCCAGCTGTTCATATCATTGTATCTACATTTGGCAGCGTGATAATAGCTTTGTAGGTATAGTGTCCAGTGATAAACTAGAGTGGGAATTAAAGTGCTTGTTACCAGTGAATTAAATAGTTTTTATTGAACTTAAATTGTAAATCGTCAGATAGAGTGAGACTTATGCAAATGTGATTGGCTTGGGAGCTGACATGCCTGTAAGTACAGCGACTGACGCATGCCTGTAATAACTTAGCAAAGTGACTTTTATATAGAGGTGCTTTTTTTAACAAATTCAGGCGGATAGAGACCCAAACGTGTGTCTTAATCAGTCTCTGCGTTTACTAGTACTATGTGCAGTAGTTATTGGCCTCGCTCCTACCACTATATAATACCCCTTTTACACCAGAGCTAAAACCCGGGTTATTGCAGGGGTAACCCGGGTAGCTCCTTGGTGTAAAAGGGGATTTCAGATTGACCCGGCATTCCAACCCAGGTAACTTGCGGGGTTTAACATGGGAGTGACCCGTGAAACCGTGCAGTGTAAATGGCGCGATCAGGGTCACGGTGACCTGGATCGTGCCGCATGCCAGCCGTTTGGCCGGCTTCAGTGGCGTTTGGAGATGACGTCATCTCCAAGCGTCCACTTCACCGGCGGAAAAGCCGGATCACTGCAGACCTGGCTTCGGTGTGAACGGCGCCAACTCAGGAATATCCTGGGTCGGTGCTTTGGAAATCCCAGGTATGATCCGGATTGGAACCCTGTTCCAACCTCCGGGTCAGACCCGGAATTTAGGTATAAAAGCAGTATGACTCTGTGGCTACCTGCATTCCCCTCCTAACTTCACAGCACGCCCGCTGTCAGCTATCTCCTTACACAATTACACCCCACATTACAGACGTACCCCCCCTGTAATCACTGACTCACCTGCACCTACTACCAGCCTTACACACAGACGGTTGAGACCTCTCCACCTCCCTCTATCACGTCTTTAATATTCTGAATTATGCTGAATTATTCCTGGTGTTGGTGTTGGTGGAAATGATGATATAATATTGGGGTGAAAGAGGTTTATCAGAGATCAGCTATAAAAGGATTTCCAGTACTTTGTTTCACAAACTTTGTGTAACTGTGATTTGGGTAATTAATGCGCTACATGTTCTGCAACACGGTGCTGGGAGCACAGCGGAAGCCATTGACCCAGATGTCTTTTAATGACACAAACAATAGTTCCAGTGTAGAACAATCTTCCATCAGAAAAGTCTCTGACTCATTAGGTACAAATACAGCAGTGTCTCATCTAAGAAGATTTGTTAATGTTAACATAGGCAAACACAGGGGGGGTTCCGGTTGCCTGGAAACCCCCCTCCCCAGCCCACACCATGACCGCATTAGAAATAGTATATAATACAATTTTGCTAGTGTTGCATGTTCTCCACAGTATCAAAAATAAAATAATTAGCACCGCCTGTAGATATTTTAATATGTGTCAGCCAGTAATAAATTCACCTTTGCACCAACCAGGAGAACTGGAAAACATGCACTGTAAGGGTTGCACTGCTATAGACCATATATAGGCTTAATTATTAATCCTGTAACACAGTGCATAAGGAGACCAATATGTACATATATGTCCAGGGCAATGCTAGATTCTTCTGCTGCTCCCCCAGACTCCCGGACTTAGCGCCTGATTCAGACCGGGTCGCAAGCACTGAGCGCTAGCAACCGGGTCGATGGTGGGCCACAGCACATGCGCACGACGGAGCTGGCTCCGTTGTGCGTATGCGCGAGACCGGATAGCGACGGGCAAGCCGTTGCTCCGGGTCTCGCACCAAAGGGGGCGTGCTGTTGATGTTGAGTGACAGCATGCCCCCTTTGGTGGCCGGGCCAGGGGGTGGCTGCCCAGACGGAGGCGTTCCCATGAGAACACCTACCGTCTGAGGGCGGCCCCACTGACATTACGAGTGAAGTCAGTGGGAGAGATTTAGGCTCTGTTTGAGCCGAAAGCTCTCTGGGGCTTGCGGCAACGAGACCCTACCACAAGGGTCTTGTCGCAAGCCCGATGGTCTTGACCATCGCGACCATCTTCCTGGCCGCTCGCTATAGCTGTGGGTGGTCATCCGAAGCTATGCCGTTCTAAAAAAAAAAAAAAAAGATCGGCCCTGATTCAGAGTGAGCGCTCTGTTAGAGCGTCCAGCTCTGAATCAGGGCCTTACTCCCATGCTCTGTAATGGAGCACACATCTATAATAAAAACCTTCAACTCAGGCAGGACGGCCCTACTGCCGCATATAATGGGTTACTGTGATCACTGTATATGCTGGAATTATTACACACAATACACTATGTATGACACATATAATGGGTTACTGTGATCGCTGGTCCTGTATATGCTGGAATTATGACACACAATACACTATGTATGACACATATAATGGGTTACTGTGATCGCTGGTCCTGTATATGCTGGAATTATGACACACAGTACACTATGTATGACACACATAATGGGTTACTGTGATCGCTGGTCCTGTATATGCTGGAATTATGACACACAATACACTATGTATGACACATATAATGGGTTACTGTGATCGCTGGTCCTGTATATGCTGGAATTATGACACACAATACACTATGTATGACATATATAATGGGTTACTGTGATCACTGGTTTTGTATATGATGGAATTATGACACACAATACACTATGTATGACACATATAAGGGGTTACTGTGATCGCTGGTCCTGTATATGCTGGAATTATGACACACAGTACACTATGTATGACACATATAATGGGTTACTGTGATCGCTGGTCCTGTATATGCTGGAATTATGACACACAATACACTATGTATGAGGCATATAATGGGTTACTGTGATCGCTGGCCCTGTATATGCTGGAATTATGACACACAATACACTATGTATGACCCATATAATGGGTTACTGTGATCGCTGGTCCTGTATATGCTGGAATTATGACACACAATACACTATGTATGACACATATAATGGGTTACTGTGATCACTGGTCCTGTATATGCTGGAATTATGACACACAATACATTATGTATGACACATATAATGGTTACTGTGATCGCTGGTCCTGTATATGCTGGAATTATGACACACGATACACTATGTATGACACATATAATGGGTTACTGTGATCGCTGGCCCTGTATATGCTGGAATTATGACACACAATACACTATGTATGACACATATAATGTCTTACTGTGATCGCTGGTCCTGTATATGCTGGAATTATGACACACAATACACTATGTATGACCCATATAATGGGTTACTGTGATCGCTGGTCCTGTATATGCTGGAATTATGACACACAATACACTATGTATGACACATATAATGGGTTACTGTGATCACTGGTCCTGTATATGCTGGAATTATGACACACAATACACTATGTATGACACATATAATGGGTTACTGTGATCGCTGGTCCTGTATATGCTGGAATTATGACACACAATACATTATGTATGACACATATAATGGTTACTGTGATCGCTGGTCCTGTATATGCTGGAATTATGACACACAATACACTATGTATGACACATATAATGGGTTACTGTGATCACTGGTTTTGTATATGATGGAATTATGACACACAATACACTATGTATGACACATATAATGGGTTACTGTGATCGCTGGTCCTGTATATGATGGAATTATGACACACAATACATTATGTATGACACATATAATGGGTTACTGTGATCACTGGTCCTGTATATGCTGGAATTATGACACACAATACATTATGTATGACACATATAATGGGTTACTGTGATCACTGGTCCTGTATATGCTGGAATTATGACACACAATACACTATGTATGACACATATAATGGGTTACTGTGATCACTGGTCCTGTATATGCTGGAATTATGACACACAATACATTATGTATGACACATATAATGGGTTACTGTGATCACTGGTCCTGTATATGCTGGAATTATGACACACAATACACTATGTATGACACATATAATGGGTTACTGTGATCACTGGCCCTGTACATGCTGGAATTATGACACACAATACACTATGTATGACACATATAAGGGGTTACTGTGATCGCTGGTCCTGTATATGCTGGATATATAAAACACAATACACTATGTATGACACATATAATGGGTTACTGTGATCTCTGGTCCTGTATATGCTGGAATTATGACACACAATACACTATGTATGACACATATAATGGGTTACTGTGATCACTGGTCCTGTATATGCTGGAATTATGACACACAATACACTATGTATGACACAGTTAATGGGTTACTGTGATCGCTGGTCCTGTATATGCTGGAATTATGACACACAATACACTATGTATGACACATATAATGGGTTACTGTGATCGCTGGTCCTGTATATGCTGGAATTATGACACACAATACACTATGTATGACACATATAATGGGTTACTGTGATCGCTGGTCCTGTATATGCTGGAATTATGACACACAATACACTATGTATGACACATATAATGGTTACTGTGATCACTGGTCCTGTATATGCTGGAATTATGACACACAATACACTATGTATGACGCATATAATGGGTTACTGTGATCGCTGGTCCTGTATATGCTGGAATTATGACACACAATACATTATGTATGACACATATAATGGGTTACTGTGATCGCTGGCGCTGTATATGCTGGAATTATGACACACAATACACTATGTATGACACATATAATGGGTTACTGTGATCGCTGGCGCTGTATATGCTGGAATTATGACACACAATACACTATGTATGACACATATAATGGGTTACTGTGATCGCTGGTCCTGTATATGCTGGAATTATGACACACAATACACTATGTATGACACATATAATGGGTTACTGTGATCACTGGTCCTATATATGCTGGAATTATGACACACAATACACTATGTATGACACATATAATGGGTTACTGTGATCACTGGTCCTGTATATGCTGGAATTATGACACACGATACACTATGTATGACACATATAATGGGTTACTGTGATCGCTGGTCCTGTATATGCTGGAATTATGACACAATACACTTTGTATGATGAATATTAAAGCTGGGTAAGTGCTAATTATGTCCTGTTCATTGTCTGGTCACACTCATTCTAAAATCGGGCATTTGGAAACCCCCCTCTCTAGAAATCCTGTGTTTGCCACTGGTGATGTATGAAATAGGAATTAATTAAATTGGAGTTTCCTCCAAACATGAAAGTATTTTTATTAATAATTACAAAATAAATGTTCAATTTTAGTTTTGGACAATGCAGGTGAGTTGATTTGTAGATTACTCATAAATCACAAAAAAGACTTTAGCTTATTGTTTTTTCTTTTGTCTACTGTAAATACCGTGGAACAAGTGGTTTTGGACCTGACCTATGATGGGTTTGCCAATGTTCCCCCTTCCACCCTCTGTCCCCCGTCTCCGTCCCAGCCTCCGTTTTATGGGGTCTAGGTACTAAGCCTTGAAGAGAGATAAAGTGGATGGAGATGAAGTACCAACAAATCGCGGTGAGTGACAAAATATGTGTGTCCCAGGGACCCTCCACTTTAAAAAAAAATGGGGTCCTTCCTGACCGTTTCTGGGTCCCATCATAATTTATGCTTTAGAGCTCCCCATATAACTCTCAGACCTCCCCTAACCCCTTACAAATGATGCCACACAGCCATGCCCGGCCTTTACACATTATGCCGCACACTAATGCCCTTTACACATTATGCCATGCAGTAATGCCCAGTCTTTATACATTTTGCCACACAGCCATCCCTGGCCCTTACACATTATGCTGCACATTAATGCCCTTTAGTCCCCCTATGCATTGCCCCCAGTAGTAATCCCCCCTATGCAGCGCCCCCAGTAGTAATCCCCCCTATGCAGCGCCCCCAGTAGTAGTCCCCCTATGCAGTGGCCCTTATATAGTGCCACCAGTAGTAATCCCCCCTATGCATTGACCCCAGTAGTAGTCCCCCCATGCAATGCTGCCAGTAGTAGTCCCCCCTATGCATTGCCCCCAGTAGTAATCCCCCCTATGCAGTGCCCCCAGTAGTAATCCCCCTATGCAGTGCCCCCAGTAGTAGTCCCCCCTATGCAGTGCCCCAGTAGTAATCCCCCCTATGCAGTGCCTCAGTAGTAATCCCCCCTATGCAGTGCCTCAGTAGTAATCCCCCGCTATGCAATGCCCCCAATAGTTGACCCCCTATGCATTGTCCCCAGTATTGGCCCACCTATATGCCCGTTAGTAACCTGGTCCCTTCACCAGGTACCCACCGCAGTGGCTTACCCGGTGCTGGGAACAAACACACTGTCCCAGCGCCGGGCACGGACGCTGTGCCGATGCTGGGATGAGACACTTGATCCCAGCACGGCTTTCCACAGCAGCAGCCAATCAGAGTCTATCTGACTCTCATTGGTTGCTATAACAGACAGCGTTGTGTCTTTCTCAGGGGGACGCGATGTGCTGCAGCCAGCTGTCAGGGATTGGCCACAGCACAGCGCGTCCCCGGGGACCCGGCTACTTTAAAAAAGTGAATGCCCAGTGCCCAATATCGGGTAAAATATGCGCTATAGTTTGTATTTGCAAACACTGCCGCCTGTAAAGCAAGTATTTCATCCTCATCCACTTTTTTTCTCTCCAAGACTTAGTACATAGGGCCTGGTTCAGAGACGGCCGGAATTGCAGAGCACAAACTGCTCCTTGCTACATTTGCGATCCCAGCACTGTGGGCCTGATTCAGAGCCGGACGCTATGACAGAGCGCTCGCTCTGAATCAGGGCTGGCCCACTGCTTTTTCAGAACGGTCTCCTGGCCGCTCGCATAGCTGTCAAGACCATCGCGACCATCGGGCTTGCGACGAGACCCTGCGGTAGGGTCTCG